>OY288282.1:15058168-15551991 GCA_958450335.1 Hibiscus tridactylites | reverse complement strand
TCGAGGTCCTGGACCAGCCCCCACATATCTCACCGACCCGCGTCCAGCCACCTCGATAGGCTAAGAATAAGATGGCCTATGCTTCCCCAGCAACCTGCCAGCCCCAGCCGTTAAGGTCACTGCCCGCCGGCAGCTCCAAGTCAGCAGCAGCAACGAGGACAGTTCCTCCACTTAAGTGCTTTTACTTATATAATTGATGTCTTTGCTATTTTATCTATTATGTGTTGTATTTCTGTGTTTTTATTTTATCTATCATGCATTGAGGGCAATGCAACCCTCGAGTTTGGGGGTGGGCATCCCTCCATTAATGAACTTGTCAAGTTGTGTCTTTAATTTGTGTCTCATTTTAAGTTTATTGTTAAGTTTATTTTTGTGTCAATATATATATATATATATATATATATATATATATATATATATATATAAACACAAATTTGGCTTAAATCTTTGAACTGAACTTACCTACCGCGACATAATCTATCGTGACAGTGCCTTTAGGATATTTTTAGGAACTATTTAGAGCCTTGCTATAGTTCTGATCTTTAAACACTCTTTGTGACTCTTATGTTGTCTAGATTTCTTTAGTGCTCTGGAATAAGAATGTTTACCCACTTGAGCTGCCCCTAGAGGTGCCCATCACTGGCTCTAGGAAAGGAATAAAAGAAAGAAACATTTCAGACTCACTTGCTTGCAAAACTGCCTTACAATGATTTTAGGGAGATTTCTCTTTGAGCTTAAGTTAGAAAAAACTAAAGAAGCCTAAGAGTTGCCTCTATAAAAGATAAAGTCCAAGGTCAGAAAAAACTAAAGGAGCCTAAGAATTGCCTACAGAAAAAATGAAGATGAGTCAAGAGTCAGAAAAAACTAAACGAGCCTAAGAATTGCCTAAAAAAATGAATTGGCATAAAACTCAAGTTTGTAAGCATGACTATTCTGGTAAGCTAAGGGAGTCTAGGCACATATTTGTTCACAAAACTTGGACACACTGCACAAGAACTATAACATTGCTCCGGATAAATCCAGAAACGCTTAACAAGGTATTGCTCTTGATAAGGAATGTGTGGTAGGTAATGAAAAGTTCACTGAATTAAGCCAAACCAAAAGTTTTTATTTTTAGTTAGGTCGTGTTTGCTTGAGGACAAGAAAGAACTTGAGTTTGGGGGTGTGTTGAGTGTATAAAAGTTCTATATTTGACCCCTCATTTACCCCATATTTCTGCTGCATTCAAGCATAATTCGTTGCATTTAGGATAGATTTATGAATATACATCACAAGTAGATAAAATGGCATAGTTGCTACTGATATTGGTTACTTTTGTAGGTATCTGCTGCGGCAGACTCGGGCCAACACATGAACAGAGGTGGACCGTAGAATTGGAGTTGAGAAGCAAACGCTGTTGTGGCTACTGTCGTGGCAGCCATGATGATAGAATGGTGAGGTGGAAAAGTGAAGTGGAGCTCGACAGATAGAGGATTTCAAGCCGGTCTGTCATGGACCACTCCTATATTTTTCTGAGCCCTGAGGCAAAATGAAGGCCAAACCCAAAGTCCAAGGAAGAAACTCAAGGCAAGAAAAGAGGACGAATTAAAGGCATCTACTCAGAAGATTTAATCTTTAATAGAGTATCGAGAGAGCATTGTGAGGTTATCCATTTGTTTGATATCGAGAGAGTCAAACATACGAACGAATTAAATATGTGTTTTCCAGTTTATGGTTAAACCATCTCGGCTTAGGGATAAGTACGAGGTTAAGTGGCGAAAGAAGAATTCGACAACTTTGGTGCTCACCCTTTGATTCACGTTAGGAGGTATTATACAAGAAGTGTCCATCAACAAAACTTGGGCCTAGGGGTAGGAAAGTCATAGCAGGGATTCTTGTCAAGCTTGAAGTACAGAGTTGTTGATCGCTGCCGCGACGTCAATAGACCTCTGCGGCGACAGGAACGACGAAAGTAGACAGAAGTTTCTCTAACAGTGCAACACCTGCACTATTGAGCAATTTAATACCGGCCTATTCTTTAAACTCGATTTCTCTATCTTTTACTTTACTTGTTTCCCAAGATTACTTCACAAATTCAATTAAACTACTTCTCTCTCTTGTGCAGGAATTTAAGGATAGAGTTATTTCCAGTCCCTTTGAAGACGGTATCCGATACTCCAGTATCACTTTACTATTTGCGTCGTGTACACTTGCACTATTTGCGATAGGACTCTTTTACACGCAACAGTAAGACTTATATTATAACTAAATACATAAAGTATATCAAATTTTTAATTTAGCTATAAAAAAACCTTTTTCATTTAGATACCTAAAATATTTTTTGGTCAAAATAAATACTTGAAGTATATTTCTCGGTCAAAATAGGTACCTAAATTATGTTTTGGTCAAAATGTGTACCTAAAGCATATGTATTTTTCCATCTAGATTCTTAAAATTGACACGTGACATTGATTAAAAAATACATCAGGTACTCACTTTGACCAAAAAAATACTTTAGGTACTTATTTTGACGAAAAAATACTTTATGTATCTATTTTGACAAAAAATATACTTTATGTACTTATTTTGACCAAAAAAGTATTTTAAGTACCTAAATAAAAAATTAATAAACTTTAAGTACTTATTTGTGGTAAAAGCCTAAAAGTAACGCCTAAAACATGAAAGATTATCTAAAAACAAAATTTTCATAATTTACCATGTAATTAATTGAGGAGGTAAATAAAGAAAAACAGTCATTTGCTATATGAGTGAATGAAAGAAAAAGGGAAGGCGTGTCATTTGAATCATTCATCTAATATTTATTGAAAATGTGTTTGATATCTAGCTTTTCAAAATAGAAAGAAAAAAATAATTATTAAATAATTAAAATAAAATATATTTAGAAAAATATTTGTATAATAATAATAAATAAATAAAATATGTGTAAATAAATTACAATTTTAAAAAATGGCACTAATAGGATTCGAACCCAGGTTAAAATTAAAAAATCTTTATTTTCATATTTTTCACTTTCCTAAAACATTTTTAATAAGAACATCTTTTTTATGTTTTTGAATTTTCACTTATTTTTATTTTTATTTTCTAACAATTAAATTTTAGTTTTTCAATCAAACACGTTTTCTTCATCAATTTTTATTTTCCAAGAAAATGAAATTTAGACTTTATTCTATTGCGTTATCATATAAAAATCTTTTTAAAATAGTTATTTACGTAAATGACCCCCAGCCAATGTTATTTAGAAAAATGACCCCAAATCGTCTAAGTAAGGCGACCTTGCGTTCTGAAAAAAGCGAGACATGACCTTGCGTGCTACATATAGCGAGGTTCGTCCGACGTGAGCCGACTTTTTATATTGTGTAATTTAAAATTACTAGATAAGACCTCGCATTATATTGAATATATCGTGACAAAAATTAAAGGACCTTGCGTTATGCAGAAAGCGAGGTCCTCCAAATCTATGCTAAAATATAAGGGTATATAGGCATGTTCGAGGCATTTTATCGTGTCATTAGCCCGATAATTTTGGTAAATTTTAAGCTTAGAGACTTAGTATTGGAACTTATCTTCCATTTGAGGCTAATATTGGCACGTACGAGACATTGCACACTGTATAAAAAGTACGCTGAAAATGGTTCGAACGCTAGTTTTTGTCCAAGAATAAGAAGTTGAAATGGCTTGGTGTTGGATGTGTTTTCCGGGGTTATTATTAGAATAATCTTCGTATTATTTTAGGTTAGAGGCCTACTATTGAAACTTATCTTTCATTTGAGACTGATATTGGCATAAAACAGACATTGTAAACAGTATAAAAATGACCCTGAAAATGGTTCCAAAGCTTGTTTTGGGCATGAATAAAAAGGTAAAATGCCTTCAGAACCATGTTTGATGGATTTATCCGGGAAGTTAATCGTCGTTGTTTCACTAGATTTTCACCCCAATTTTAAAAAATCCCAAAAAAATAAAAAATCCCTTTTCTCTTAAAATAATAAAAGGCCCACCATTTTCTAAGTTAAATAAAAACTACGACAAAATCCACTTTTAAAAACCTATTTTTGAAGCCCATTTCAAAAAAAGAGCAAAACCCATTTTAAAAAAATACAAGTCCATCTTTTAAAAAGAAAAAAATGTGTTAATGTTTTTAGATAATAAAGGTGGAAAATAAATGTTGTAGGAAAAGGGAAATAAAATGAAAAAAAACAAAAGAATAAATGTGTAAAAAACAGCAAAGAAAACGGCCAAAAAACATCAGGAAAAAAGGAAAAAGGGGGAACCAGCACGTAAGCCGCACGCGCGCTGGCTAGTTCCCCAACAAACCCTTCTATCGAACGTTCAAGGTGGCCGGCCAGCGTCTACCGGCCACGGCTGCCGTCGCCGTTGGTTCCGGCCGGTCCACCTCGCCGCCGCCAACTTAACGCCACCAACCCCGCTCGTCGCCCCCGCCTGTGCTCGCCGGAATCTGCAAAAAACCGAGACAAAAGGTCAAACCCTATGCTTGAATCAGGGGGAAAATTCAGCTTCGATATTGAACCAAATTGGATAAAAATTGAGGGGTTTTACCGAGAATCAAGTTTTTGGTCTGATTTTGGCTCCAATTTAGGGATTAAACACAAATATTTGATTGATTTGCAAGCTCAAGTATGTGTATAAAAACCCCATATTCTCCATTGTTCAACACACAAAATTGAAGAGAAAATACACTTGAAAAAGAAAATAGGCTTAGAAAAGTTCTGAAAAATTCTCTAAATTTTTTTCAAGAGTTGCTGGAAATTTTGGAGTTGAAGTTCGAGTTTGGAGGCAATTTTCCGGAGGCAATTAGGAGCATTTCGGTAAGTTCATATTCGAGTTCGTCGTTTCGGTAAAATTACTATCTTCCCTTTTAATTTTTATTTAGTATTTTTTATGCTTCTTCTTGGTTGAATTTTTGTGTTTGTGTTTTTTGTGAATTTTAGGTTGTGTTCTTGAAGTCAGAAAATCGTTTCGCGATTCCGGTAATATTTTTATTTAAATTCCCGTTTAATTTTGGTTTGATCTTTAAATATTTGCATGCTTTAAAAAATGTTGTTAGGAGTTTTTTATCTTTAGAAATGAAGCAATGAATTTTTAAAAGTGTTTGTTTTAAATGCAAGAATAAAATGAGTTAATATGGTTTAATTGAAAAAAAAACTAAAAGTTAGGGATTAATTAGGGAAAAACAATAATGCATGGGTGGCAATAATAAAGGGGCTTGATTTAAATAAAAAATATAAAAAGGTTTTTCTTGAATATAGTTTTAATAATAAATGGGTTAAGTGATTTTAAAAGAAAAAGATAAATAAAATGCGTTTTTAAGAAAAATAAGTCATAATTTTTTTAAAAGAGAAAGAAAATAAAAAGGTTTTAATGTAAGAGTTTAGGTTTTTAGGAAAAGATAAAATCTTGAAAAAGCTTAAAATGAAATATTTCAAAAGTAAGGTTTGTTTTTTAAAAAAGAAAAAAAAGCTTAAATTGAAAAAAAAAATAAAAAAATTTAAAAGATAAATCCTTTTTGGAATGAAAAAATATATAAAAAAGGGTGAAAAAACATAAAAATGTAAATAAGGGTCTTGGCTTCTTTCTTCTTCTTTTTTTGATCAATGGAAATTATGATTTATTAGGAATCAAACTATACTAACTAACATATACTTTATTAAAAAACTTCCCTATTCTAAGTTGGAGGAAAAAGTGCAAAATGGTAGTTACAAAAGAGCCAACACCAAACACCAAGAACGGAAAGCAGTCAATTAGCCCCACAAGGCTCGGAAATGACTTGAAACCACGAAGCTCTATCGACACCCCCTTTTACCAAGGCATCAGTAATATAATTCGCCTCTCGGAACACATGACTAAAGCACGCACATCGCAACTTCAAGCAGGCAATATCAATCTCACCAAAAAAAATCCACTAATGACGCCATGACCTCCTATCTTTGTGAAGAACCCACGAGATTGCAACCATGGAATCCGACTCAATGATTATTGACAATGCCGACTGCCACCTTGAATTAACCAACAAACATAAGGCATGATAAATTTCCTTCAACTCCGCCTCATTCGAATCCATGCATCCCAAGGGTTCTGAAAATAAAGCAAGAACGTTATCTCGCTCATCACGCAACACACCCCCACAACCCGCCATGCCCGGCTTACCTCGCGCAGCTCCATCAACATTGAATTTCAACGTCCCTGTCAAAGGCGGAGTCCATTGAGTTCCATTCGAGGTTTTTTCAGACAACTTGTCACACAACATAAAGGACTGAACCACCATGATGATTCAACAATGCCACCGCCCATCATTGTAACTTTAATTCCAGTAAAAAGTTCTCAATTTAAAAAGAAAAACAATCTCCTCAATAGATAAACTTTTTTGTTGAACAACATCTCATTCCGCGCAAGCCAAAACGACCACAACACTGCCACACATCCTGCAATCCACCAATCACGTCCTACGCCAGACACACAGTGCACCAAAAAATCTGATAGTGATCGTAACCGTACCCATATAAGTTGCCACCAAGAGTCAACGTCGGCAACCTACGTAAGTGCACAAACCATAAAAAAACATTGAACTTTTGGGGGCAGCAATATTCCATATATTAAAATAGTCCATTCCTTCATTTGAAATCCCAAACAAGGACATGAGCTTCATTAGAATTCCCACCGAAAACTTCCCATCCGAACTCGGCTTCCAAGCCAACAAATCATCACAACTATCTTGGATAGAAATTGATCGAACAATAGCCCGCAATTGGGCCAGCTGTTGAAGCTCAAAAGAACGAAGGTTGCGACAAAAAAAACTAACCAACTTGAATGATCCAAACTGCCCTGCACAATGTACTCACAAACTCGCGCTAGTTTATTAGATACACAACGAAACAGATTCGAAAATAGCTCACACAAAGGAACATCAATGCACCAATTGTCATACCAAAATAATACTCGTCGTCCATTACCCACACACCACATAAAGCAATCCTCACTCATTAATTGACGCACCAAATCAACCTCTTGCACCTCAACAATTCACCTCCACACGTGCGTTTTCCAACTCCACTCGGCAACCAACCACAAGATGTTGCCCCACACTTGGCCACTATAATATCCTTCCACAAAGAAGAAGAACTAGAGGCGTAACGCCACACCCATTTTGCAAGTAAAGCCGAATTGCATAACTCGATGCTTGCCACTCCAAGCCCTCTAATTTCTTCGGCATACAAACCTTGGACCAAGCCACACGATTCATCTTCCGTTTTAAATTCGTGTCACCCCAAAGGAAAGCCCTTCAAATCCTATCTATCTTGGAAATCACCATCTTTGGCACTTTAAAGATACTTATGTAATATAAAGGTAAAGTCGACAACACCGAATTCACCAACGTCAATCTTGCCGCAAAAGACAAAGACTTTCTCTTCCACCACGCTAAACAAAGTCGCAATCTATTAATCACAGGATCCCATACTTTACCACTCCTTGGATTAATCCCAATCGGAATACCCAAATACATAAAAGGAAATTGTTCCCGCATACAACCAAACTCTGTTGCCATAGCCTCGGCCACCTCATGCTCAATACCAACATCATACATGGTTGATTTGGAGAAATTAATTTGCAAACTAGACCCATACTTAAAACACGTTAACACCCTCATCAAATTCCTAGCCACCTCAACACTGCCTTGAATAAAAATAATGGTATCATCCGAAAATTGTAGATGCGACAAACGACAATCCGCTGCAACATACACTCATTGAATCAATCCCATACTCTCCGCATTTACCAAGAATTGGTGCAATGCCTCAGCAACGATTACAAACAAAAGTGGGGACAAGGGATCCCCTTGCCGCAACCCCCTTTCTATTGCAAATTCCGAAGTTGCATTACCATTTATAAGCACCGATAATCTCGTCGTGCTAACACAAGTCATAATCCATTTACGCCACAACATCCCAAAGTTCATTATGCACATCACATCATCTAAGAACTCTCATTTTATACAGTCATAGGTCTTTGCAAAATCAATCTTCAAGACCACACCACCCTCACTAAAATGTCTCGTCCGAAGCGAATGCACAACCTCATTCGTTAGCAAAATTCCATCAACTATTTTACGCCCTTTTATAAAAGCAGACTGTACCTCACTAATTAAAGAGGGCAACACTTTATGGAGTCTTCCGGCCAGCACTTTGGCCACAATCTTGTACACAAAATTTAAAAAACAAATTGGTCTAAAATCACTTACAACTTGCAGATTGTCCTTCTTCGGAATGAGAACCAAAAATGTCGAATTAATCACCTTGGGGAAAGTTCCAGTAGCAAAAAAATGAATCAAACAACTTCATAACATCACCTTGCAAAAAATCCCACCCACTTTTAAAGAAAGCAAAGCTGAAACCATCCGGACCCGGGGCTTTCGAGCCATCATAACTCATTACCACGTCCCTCACTTCCGAAACCAAAAGCCTCGACTCAAGCATATCACGACACCCCTCTCTAATTGTTTAAATTGGACAGCAGCATCCAACAATCCCTTGGCTGGTTTTCGTGCAAAATGTTTCCGAAACCCCAAATGAGCATGACGTTTCAAGCACTCTGGGTCCGACACCCACCTACCATTGATGCGCAGGCCCTGGATTAAGTTCCTCGAAGCTCTAATTTTTGTTGTTCTATGGAAAAAACTTTTATTTCAGTCACCCTCTTTGAGTCACAGTGCACGTGACTTCTGTCGCCATATAGATTCACGTAACTTATGTAAATGCCATAGCTCAATATTAAGACTCCTAATTTCAGCGTCTCGATTCTCTCCCACCACCGCCTCATCCTCATGCTCATCCAAACTATCAATACGAGTTGTCACCTCCACAATTTTAGTATCATCATTGCCAAAAAGACTCGCGATTCCACACTTTTAGGAAGTTCTTCAACTCCCTCATTTTGAGATTAATCGCTTGCCCACCATTCAAAGCTGAAATATGATTCCTTTCATTTACCATCATTTCAACATTTTCTTTTCTCTTCAACCAAGAATTCAAAAAATGGAACGGGCGAGATCCCCAATCTCCATCCTCACTAGTAAGACGTAACGGCGCATGATCTGAAATCCCACGAGGTAGGTTCAGCTGATAGAAATTAGAGAATCTGTCAATCCAATCGCAAGACACCAAGGACTTATCGAATTTGCTCGCTTTGTTACCTGATCCAAACCAGGTAAATCGTTTCCCAACCATAGTGACATCCAACAAACCTACATCTTCTATAAAATCATTAAAGGGTGCAACACCCCGAGATGAATCAATACATCCACTCCTCTCGTCGGTAGACCTTACCACATTGAAGTCGCCCCCCACACACCACGGACCATCATGCATCGCGATCACTTCATTTAAATCCCCCAAACCTGCAATTGCTTCTCCAAAACACAAGACGCATAAATGTTCACCATCCAGCACTTCCAACGCTCTGCAATCCACTCACCCCTTAGCATCAATAAATGACTAAAAACTCTTTACTCCTCCATGCAAAAACGTGCACAATCCCATATTATTATCAAACCACCTAGTCTACCAATGGAAGGTACAAATATAAAATCAAAATTGTCCGAATTCCAAATTTACATACCATATTCGCAGACATCAATTCAAGCTTAGTTTCCTGTAGCAGTGCCATCTCGCAATTGTGTTGTCGCACCCTATCCCGCCCTACGCTTCGCGGCCGACCCCAACCCACGAACATTCCACGACAACACCCTCATCCTACTCCGTTATTTCGCTTGTGTGCACACTTCAATGATCCGCGCGATGTCATGCACGATTGCTTCTTCGTTACCCACTGTTGATGCCCCCATTATCTTGCCCAAGTCGAGAGTTTCTCTTACTTCCCTTAAAAAAGCCTTCTTACGATTGATAAAATTAGAATCTGATAATGATCCGTTTGCAACACACTTGCCGTCATGTAGATTCTTCTTCGGCCTCCCTCATGTCTTCTTCTTTAGTTTGTTTTCTGCCTCAATTCGTTCTTCTGGTCGCAAAAAACTGAGCACCAATAATGCCTCATTTTCCTCCTCATCCTCCCTCGCCCGATTCTCAATTTGCGCTATGTCCAAGCATGCTCGATGGCCATCCACCTCCATATTAAGCATCATGATTGACTCATCCGACATCCAGGATGACTCGCCACTCGGTACTTCCACTCGCAAGTTTGTACGTTTATCAAATTCCCTAACAATGGACTCACGCAAACTGTCATTTTTATTACTTAATTCCTGATGCTCCTCAGGTTTGTGAATGCCAACTTCTTCCTCATCTTCCCCATCCAAAATACTATCCTGGAGAAAGGATTGTAGAAATGAAGTATCACTAATTCCAGGTCTTTGAACAAAATTGGGAACCTCATCACTCGAACATGAACTCATATCCGCCGAACTTTCCAATTCACCATCTTTAACATCATTGTCTAATTGTAACAAAACACGCTCCCATTCCTTCACTCAAATGCTGTAAGAGATTCCCTCCACCTCCAGTTCCATTAGCTCATGAATCCTTACAAACACAATTGTCTCAATTAAAATTCGACTCCATTCAAACGACGGGGGCGAAATCGTCGTGTAATCCAGTCTAATCAAAGAGCCCCACACCTTGGAAATATTCTCAAGAGTTTTCGATGCCCATGCATGAACTGGAATACCACTTATCGCTAACCAAACCCTTCTCATTGTCATCTGAATTTCAGGTGTTCAGGGACGTACATCAACAAACCAGCGATCCAAACCTGCACAAGAAAGAATCTCGTCTCGATCTAAAGATCCATTTGGCATTAGTAAGACCATTCTCCCTATCATATGTATAATCGAGAATCCGCTGACTTTGTTATCATTCAGCTCAGCGACCAATATGTTTATTGGAACCAGATTACACCACCCAACCACACAATTTTTCAAAATTTCCAATTTCCCACCATCGATCGAGCCTTGAATATTCCAGATTGATCGTTGATCTCCCAATTTATCAAATTTCTAGGGCTGCAAACTAACACTCTCCACCCGTGTAACCCTATCCTTCTCCTGATCCAACTTTGTTACCTTGTCCCTTGTACTCTTTGGAGAAATTTGAGTGTTCTCCCTCAATTGCTTCTTACGCCAATATGAATCACACGATCCTCTTACGGCAAACATCACTCTGATCTGCGATCTATATAGACGAAATCCATTCAAACTTTTAATAACTCTTTCCACATCTTGTACACTTGCCATCCGCACAAAGCCAAAACGTGATCCATCCCTTCCCCTCTTTCTAGGTATGAAGACATCAACAACCACTCCATGCCTGTCGAAAACTTGCCAAACCTCTTGTCAGTGCAATTGTGTTGGCAAATTCGAGACAAAAAGCGTCCACACTCACTGGCCGACGTTCCTTTTTTGACCACGCTGGCTCATCATTAGCCTATCTTCTAATGCTTATTATTAGGCCCCGGTCTTAGCTTTTAAAAAATAAAAAGTCAAAAAGAAATAAAAGGTTTTTTAAAAGAAATAAAAAGAAAAAACTCAAAAGAATAAAAGGTTGCTTGCTTGTTTTAGAAATAGGTTAAAACTTAGGATTAGGTTCTAAAGCTTAGATAGAGACATGTTTGTTGAAAAATGTTCTTCACAAAGAAATACAATACATTTAAGCATATTTAAACTTTAAATTAGGAATAAAAGACTTAAACATTTTTAGGATTTTTTTTGAATAATCGAACTTAGAATAAACATAAAATGTTCAACGCACTAAATTTCTTTGTTGCTTGAAAAGTGAAAATAATTCAATATGGTGTCTTATCAAAAGGGAATGGCGGGTTAGCGCCAGAAATGTTGGCGGTGATTAAAGATCATCTCCCGGGCGATAAAGCCGTTAAAATAGACTAATATTCATTAAACGTACAAGTAAAGTCGAACCTTTTTGAACTTGCAAATTCCAGTTTTGGAAACGATTTTAAAACCAATTAGGTACCAATTTTGGGCGTCGTGGGGGTGCTAACCTTTCCCCACGTGTAATCGATCCCCGAACCTGTTTTCTGATTTTCGCAGACCAAAACCGTTGTTTTATTAAAACAAAACGTTTTATTAAAATAATCTTGTTTTAAAGTGATCCAATCACGGTTTTCAAAAATATTGGTGGCGACTTCGTGTTTTTAAAAGTTTTTACCAAAAAAAGTCGAGGCCTCCCTAAAAAGTGGTTGCAACAGCTTGGCGACTCCGCTGGGGATGTGTTTTTGTATTTTTAAATTTAAACAAAAGAGGGTCAGGCCACAAATTGGTTTTAAATGGTTTTCAAAAAAATGTTTTTAAAAAAATGGAATTTTCAAGTTCATAATAGGTTCAATTTATTTGTCCGTTTAAGTGAATATAATTCTATTTTACGCATCTAAGACTTAATTCCAAGCTCTATTCCCGAGCTTTGTCTCGTTCGTTTAAGTGGGGGAAACACGCTTTGCTCATGTAAGAATATTGATTCTTCGTATGAGCCTAGCAAGTACCTTCGGGACCCATTCCCTTGTCTTCGTAAGGATATTGATTCTTCGAGAAGGCATCGATGGTGAGTCCTCCTGAGTTGAACTCGATTCGTTTCAAGCCTATAATGGGTGAGAATCGAGGGCCTTGCTACCCTTAGTAGGGGACATCAAGGACAACTCAGGTACACTTTTAGAACCAAACCAAGTTTGAGAATCTAGATCCTACCCCTAATAGAGCCATGCAAAAAGCCTAGGGTGTTGAGTCGCAGGAATAATCCGTAGAGACATGTCCTGAAATGTTGGAATGTCGGCCCAGAATTATTATGCAATTGAATTATTTTGATCTTTTAGGTTATTGTTTCTATTTTTTTATTTATTTAAAATATTACTAACCTTTTTGTGTGTGAGTCTTGTTTTGTTTTACAGCATATTTATTACTAACCTTTTTTGTGTGAGTTTTGTTTTGTTTTTGTGGAATATTTATTTTTTGCATGCATTCCATATCTGAGAGGATCAATTTTAAAGCATGTTGCTCAACCAGAGAAAGCTTCTGCCATGGATGGAAGGTACCTAAAAGAGGAAGACAACGCGCAAACAATGAGAATTTGTCGAATGGTCACGCGGAGGAAACATCGAAGTATGGTTGCATCAGCACCAATCAGAATACCAGAAGTCACAAAAGCAATAGGACCACTTCGACGGTCCAACCAAACAGAATTTGAAAAATGATCTTTGGTCTACTCGACTTAGGAGTAACGTCAAGAGGACCCAGAAGAGAGACGAGTTCGATAAGAGCATGACATCCTAAATTGAAGACGTATCAAAGCTTGTGGCGTCATGAAGCTACATTTCTTTGCCCCACGTCAGATCGACAAGTTGGGACCAAGGCTTCAAAGGTTGATCAAAGAAATAAGTGCTCAGACTGAGACGCATTCGTAGGACCTTTGTCATACAACGGAACCTTCATCTAGAGCAACACCATAATAGAATTGATGACCTTTCGCCTACATTCATGCATTTGCACTATTTTTCTTGCTTTGTTGTTCGTTTTTGTGAATTCGTTTGTGCATACATACATTTGCTTCCATGCATTTGTTTTTTTGCATTAAATAATGTTTCAATCATTGCATTCATTCATGTATAATAAAAAGATTAATTTTGGAAAAATCCATTTAAGTAGTAAAGACCCCGCACAAACACGACTCGAGCCATGAACACTGAGGAAAGATTGACCACTCTAGAAGCAAATCAGAAGAGCATCTATGATAAGTTTGAGAAAAATGTAAATGATATGAATAGAGAGGTTAAGTTATCACACAGGAAAACAGTTAGCCAAATCGCAGCCATGTTTGGGTTCAAAGACCTAGAAGCGAGAGAAAACACCAACCCTTTCCCAGGGATGGCTTTCGTACAAAAGGAAGTGGCTTCACCTAAAGTCAGGATCTCACCTCATTTTGTAGAATCTTCTGCTCGTAATGAAGACAACATCGATGATGTTCGTAGCCACGAGATGCCTAACCTCAATTAAGAAACTAACATGGCAAAGGTCGAGAAAAAATGGGAAGACCGCTATAAGAAGCTGGTGGAAATGATTAAATCTTATCAAGAAGGAAGCATTTATGGTGGCAGGGATGCTAGAGATTTGAGTCTAGTTCTGACTTGGTGGCTCCTCCAAAGTTCAAGGCCCCTGACTTTGAGAAGTATAATGGAACTACATTCCCATTGGCACACTTGACTATGTACTTCCAGAAAATGTCACCGCATTTAGAAAATGAGAAGTTGTTGATCCACTGTTTCCAAGACAATCTATTTGGGTCTGCTATCCGATGGTATGCTCCATTGAGTCGGGCCAACATACGCACTTTGAGAGATCTGTCGAAAGCTTTCCTCAAACAGTACAAGTATGTAACAAACATGGCCTCAAGCAGGATCGTACTGCAGAATATGGAACAAAAGCCCAATGAGAGCTTCCGCCAATATGCCCAGAGATGGTGAGATGTGGCATCCCAAGTTCAACCTCCACTATCAGAAAATGAGGTTACTCCAATGTTTGTAGAGACTTTAAATGGACCCTTCTACGACTATATGTTAAATCACGCCACCGAAGGTTTTGCAGACATGTTCATGAATGGAGAGTTGATATTGAAAGCCATCAGAAGTGGAAGACTCGAGAGAGAAGAAGATGATGAGCACGTTTAGAGTTTTGTCACGAATTCGTTAGAGGAAAGATTAGTCGGGATTCGTGCTTTTATGGAATAATGCTTAATTTTCTCTAGACAGTTGAAGTCATACTTAGAACTAACCCTTTTGCTTTTGCATGCGGGCATTAGGGATCTTTTGTAAGGGCTTCTATGTCAGTTTACTTGTTTAAAAATGCATTTTTTCCAAGTGGAATACATTTCTCATTTTTGTTTCATCCATTTCCTTTCTTTTCATTTTTCATTCATTTCTTTCAAGCATACATCTTCTTTGTAGAGTCCCTATTATTGATTGCATGAATGACTCTTGAATCTAATCCCTAGATAGGGGGCAAAATGTGTGTTCAGGATTAATGGGGAAATCCCATATGTAGATTATGAGTGTATTTTCCTCTTAGACATTGTTGTTAGGGTCCTTGAATGAAGTGATAACTCTAAAATATCTACTGTTGAGATTTTAGGGGCTCGATTCGATCAACCGTTCTTGCTCGCCAAGTGTGGAGAAGTTGGATAATTGGGTGTTTTCGTGGGAGGTGAAAATTTTGCAATTTTACACAAGGATTTATAGTGGTTCAACCTTCTAACCAAGGTCTACATCCACTACCTTAGCTCCCCACTAAGGATTTCCAACAAATTCACTAAGAATTTCGTCCCCTTTTCTCGGATTAGGAGGAAACCGTTACAACCCTCAAAGCTTTCTACCCAAAGCTTGAAGGAACACTATCTTTACAAAGAAAGACTTAGCAAACTAGAAATCCCTCTAAAAGGTGTTTGTTTGCAATTCTAAGCTCTCACCCAAAACCTAAACACTTGAGCAAATTTAACAATGTAAGCTCACAAGTGTTGTCTAAGCAAGAAATGAACAATTAAAGCTCTAGACAAATTTTGACATCATAATGTTGTAACAATTGAAGCATTAACCATATCTTGATGCTTGAAGGTCCCTTTTATACTCCCAATTGAGTTTGTAGCCGTTACTAGCCGTTGGGGATGATTTGGAGCCGTTAAGGACTTTATTTCCCTTCATAAATGTTGTTCTGCAGCTATTCGTATCGATACGCTTGGAACCGTATCGGTACGACCTTCATTAGAAACTAGCCGTTGGGCTCTTGCTAGCCTGGGCGTATCGATACGCTTGAGAGCGTATCGATACGGTTTCACTTTTAAAAGACCGTTGGGAAATAGCCATTGGGGTTGTTGGAAAGGGGATCGGTACGCTTACCAGGCGTATCGAAACGACCCTGATCCGTATCGAAACGGCCAAGCATGTTTCGATACGGGTTTTGACAGTGACCAAACTGAGGCAAAAAGGTATCGATATGGGTTGGACCGTATCGGTACGGGTACTTAAAAAAATACAAGTTTGGCTATTTAAAAGCATGAAAAGTCTTGCCAAAAACCTCTTAAAATACCTCAAACATAAATTCAAGTTGTTTGGACTTAAAAACAAGTTTTAAATTCTTTTCAAATTAGTCTAAAACATTTTTCAATTATTATATCAATACATTAGTTCTACAATCTCCCCCTTTTTGATATAATAAAACTCACTTGAAAAATTGTTTGGGATTCTCCCCCTTTAACTTTAAAAATGTGAATAAGAGATTAAAGATATGAAATCAAATAAAGCTCCCCCTTATTCATTTGAAAATTCAATTTTTCAAACCATTTCTCCCCCTTTTTGTTATATCAAAAAGAATTGAAAACATTAAGTTTCAAAATAACAATAGAGGTAAAAAAAAATTGACACACTTAAAATTTTGGTTTAAAATCGGCTCCCCCTTACTCAAAACATCATAATAATGTTAGTTCAACATATATGATTATCTAGTTGACTTAAATGAAAAATAATCAAAGAAAAGCAAAAGCAACTAGATTTTACCACACTTGAACTCAAGGGAGGATGTGAAGCCTTCCTTCCTCAAGTGTTATTCCTATGTGTGCACGGAGCTCCCCCTCAAAGTTTGACTTGTTGATCACTCACCATCACACCTATCAAAAGACAATCAAGTAATTTTTGGTATCCAAATTGCTTTGGATCCATAGACATTAGTAGCACAAAATTTAGTCCCCTTAGGAATCCATTTTTCAATTTCATCCCTTTTAGTTGAAGTGGTTAGTTCTTTTGGGACCCAAACACTTCTAAAACATTTTCCATTCACAAATCTAGGGGCACTAGATTGTCTTACATAAAAATTTGATTTTCCAAAATTGTTTTTCTTTTCAAGTTCTTTGGAAATCAAATCTTTTTCTTTTTGAACTTTAAGAAGAAAATTTTGTAAATCAAGACATTTTTGTTCAAAATCTTTCAATTTTGCTTCAAGTTCAAGATTTGTTTTGGAAAGCAAATCATTTTCAATTTTTATTTTTGAAATCAACTTTTTGTTCTTGGAAAATGATGCCTTGAATTCCAAAAGCAAATCATCATAGGCATCTTGTAACTCATCAAATGTATAAGACTTAGAAATAGATGAGTTAGAAGTTGCCTCCCCCTCATTGAGGGCCATCAAGCATATGTGGGCTACTTCATCATCGGTGGAGTCTTCATCACTCCATGTGGTCACATATGCTTGTTTTGAAGATGATCCATTCTTTTTGGATTTGTGGGAGTCCTTCATCTTCTTCATCGATTCATGCTTGGATTTTTCCATTTTGTTCTTCATGAACCGGGCAAATTTGTTGAAGAGATAGGCCATCTCTTCATCTTCACTTTCCTCTTCACTTGAATCTTCATGATGGCATGTGGAGGATTTGAGAGCTACGGCACTAGCATTGATGCCTAGCTCCATGATCTTCTTCTTCCCCATTGCTCTAATCTCTTCCTTCTTCTTCTCCTTTTCTTTGTTTTTCTTCATTATTTGGTGAGTGAGAAGAGACCCCATGAGTTCATCAAGCTTCAAGGTTTTGAGATTCTTGGCTTCGATGATGGCGGTCCTCTTTGAGTCCCATGACTCAGGAAGGGAGTAGATGAGCTTTCGGACAAGCTTCTCTTCCGGGATGGCTTCTCCATAACCTTTAAGACCATTGGTGATAGTGGAGAACCTATCAAACATCTTCTCGATGTTCTCTTCCGGATCCATCTTGAAGTTCTCATACTCTAAGGTTAGGAGCCCAATCTTGGTCTCCTTGACTTCATTGGTTCCCTCGTATGTGACTTCAAGCTTGTCCCATACTTCCTTGGCACTCTCACAAGAAGACATCTTCTCATAGATGGTTGGGCTAAATGCACAAAAGAGTATGTGCAAGGCTTTGCAATTAAGCTCCATCTTCTTGCGATCATCGGCACTCCATTCCGCTTTGCTTCCTTGAGGCACGAACGAACCATCTTCAACTATGTCCCATAGCTTGTAATCTCTTGACTTCAAGAAGAATTTCATCTTTGTCTTCCAATGGGCATAGTGATTTCCGTCGAAGAAGGGCAGTTTTTCGATTGATTGTGCCATTGAGCCGATTGGTGAAATGTTGATCGAGCTTGCCGGATCTTCTCAATAGGATGTAAATCCCCTTCGATTGAGCCAAGCTCTGATACCAATTGTTGAGATTTTACGGGCTCGATTCGATCAACCATTCTTGCTCGCCAAGTGTGGAGAAGTTGGATAATTGGGTGTTTTCGTGGGAAGTGAAAATTTTGCAATTTGACACAAGGATTTATAGTGGTTCAACCTTCTAACCAAGGTCTACATCCACTACCTTAGCTCCCCACTAAGGATTTTCAACAAATTCACTAAGAATTTCGTCCCCTTTTCTCGGATTAGGAGGAAACCGTTACAACCCTCAAAGCTTTCTACCCAAAGCTTGAAGGAACACTATCTTTACAAAGAAAGACTTAGCAAACTAGAAATCCCTCTAAAAGGTGTTTGTTTGCAATTCTAAGCTCTCACCCAAAACCTAAACACTTGAGCAAATTTAACAATGTAAGCTCACAAGTGTTGTCTAAGCAAGAAATGAACAATTAAAGCTCTAGACAAATTTTGACATCATAATGTTGTAACAATTGAAGCATTAACCATATCTTGATGCTTGGAGGTCCCTTTTATACTCCCAATTGAGTTTGTAGCCGTTACTAGCCGTTGGGGATGATTTGGAGCCGTTGAGGACTTTATTTCCCTTCATAAATGTTGTTCTGCAGCTATTCGTATCGATACGTTTGGAACCGTATCGGTACGGCCTTCATTAGAAACTAGCCGTTGGGCTCTTGCTAGCCTGGGCGTATCGATACGCTTGAGGGCGTATCGGTACGGTTTCACTTTTAAAAGACCGTTGGGAAATAGCTGTTGGGGTTGTTGGAAAGGGGATCAGTACGCTTACCAGGCGTATCGAAACGACCTCGATCTGTATCGAAACGGCCAAGCCTATTTCGATACAGGTTTTGACAGTGACCAAACTGAGGCAAAAAGGTATCGATACAGGTTGGACCGTATCGGTACGGGTACTTAAAAAATACAAGTTTGGCTATTTAAAAGCATGAAAAGTCTTGCCAAAAACCTCTTAAAATACCTCAAACATAAATTCAAGTTGTTTGGACTTAAAAACAAGTTTTAAATTCTTTTCAAATTAGTCCAAAACATTTTTCAATTATTATATCAAAACATTAGTTCTACAACTACCAACTGAATAATGTTTCTCTTCGACGGTATATGTGTGTGAAATGACATTTGGCATTCCTTCATCTCCCTTCATGAATAAGAAAATGAAAAAATTCATTTGTTGTCCCCACTTGAGCCCGAAGTTATTTTTCTTGTGATTTAACCCTAACCAAGGATCACTCACCACACCAGGGGCAAAGCGGATGAAAACTTGTTTAGAAAAAAACATGTTAGATCAAGTTAAATGTCTTAAACTGAAAATGAAAAGGACACAAAGAGGAGAAACAAGAAAAAAAGAAAAGAAAATGAAAAAATAAGAAAAAAGAGAAGAGAAGAGAAGAAGAAAAAGAAAAAATAAATGAAGAAAAAAAGTTGAAGAGTGAAGGAAAATTTGAAATAAATCCTTCAAATGAGACATGTAAAGGAGATGAACTCTATGGTGAAAACCCAAAATGAGCAGTCTAGAGTGATCCAAAGAATAAAAGAAGAAGAATAGAATAGAGATTTCATCAGGAAAGTTGCCTTGGTTTAATCACCCTTAAAAATGAATTTGAGCCTTTATATCCTTTCTTTGGCAATCCGAGCCTAGCCTACATTACAAGCCTTGAAAGACAATTTGGATCACACATGAATATTTGAGAAAAGGAGTTCGTCTTCAGAACACATTCCGCCTAATTGAGTTAACCTTTCTTCAGGGACCTCGAGCTTCTAATGTCTGATTGAGATTAGAAAAGTGAGAAATTTTAAATTTGGGGACTGTGTAAGAAAAAGAGAGCCACCAAAAGTGGGGGCACTATTCGATTGATGGATTCTTGAATCATTCATGCTTTGAATTTTGGGGCATCTGACTTAGCCTTATTCTTGTGTTTGCCATGATTATTTTCTTAAGATCCCTTTTTTGCATTTTCTTGCGTTTTCTATGACTTTTTTCTTTGAACTATCATTTCTAGCCTTTATCTTGTATCTTACAAGTAAGTTGACATAGATTAATGAAAAGCAAAAGATTTCTTAGTATTGGTCTCAACTGTAGCAGAACATGGATGAATGTTTTCATCACTTCAGAAAACAATTGAACCTCAACTTTAATGGGGGCATCGCCTTTCTAGAGAAGTTAAAAAAGAAAAAATAAGAAGCACATGCGTTGAAGAGTTTGAAGTGGGCCGTGTTGTCAAGAAATATCCACATATAAGATGAAAAGGCTCAGAAGCATGAAAAGAGATAAAATTGCACTTCATAAGAAAAATAATGCCATCAGATTGGGGAAGTCTTCATGCCCTCAGTATTAATAGGCGTGAGAATAAGAGATTAAAGCACCAACATTTGTAATCCCCTTAGCCCGGTCTAGACGGTTGACCCGAACCGAGATGATTACACGGGGAAAACCGAAGTCAACTCGTTAAAGCCGACCCCGATTGATGACCTTTTTTTTCTTTTTATCTTTCCTAGATGCTGATTACATCCTATGTGATCACCAAAGAGCATAGGAAGAAACGGTACAACGATCGAATTTCGTTTAAGAGTTTAATTATGCAAATTAGACATTTAGGGACCAAAATGTAATTTCTACCAATTACAAGGACTTCTCTGATTTTTAAGTTACCATTGTTCAATTAGTCATGTTTCATGCTTCTTTGTAATTTTTCATCACAATCAGACCTACCAAACCCTTCCTATTGCACACATGAAGTTCGAGGACTAAAATATAACATTTCGAAACTTCAAAAGATGCCATTAACAGATATTAACGATCGCGTATCGGTACGCCTAGGGATCGTATCGATACGCGGGAAGGCAGTAACCAAACTCGCAGAAAGGGTATCGATACGCTCTCCCGCGTATTGATACGTCCTTCAAACCCGTATCGAAACACTCTCCATCCGTATCGATGCCCTTGTGTAAAAAGGCACAAGTTTGGCTTATGTGTATCGATACGCAAGCTCGAGTATCGATACGCATACCAGAACTGTCCCAAAAATAGCCCCAAAATCATGTCTAACATCAACAAAACATCACCAAAACATTTGGACATGTTTATGGCATCCACTCCATCACATAAGCATGCAATTCTAAGCACATGGTAACATTTGATTGATTAACACAAGCATAGCAAGGCATATAATGGAGCATGCTTAAACCACAAACCATTAGCATACCAAAAGGCAAGATAAAGCATCAAAACCAATATAAAGGTCTTCTACAAACCAAATAAGCCACATAAAACTTGCATCAACAACAGGGGGTCCAAAACACATATCTCAAAACAAACCATTAAATCCCATTGCCATATATCATTACTAAAGTAAAAGTATAACACTTGAGCTTAACAATCCTTGAATTCCTTTAAGCATCCTTGCTGCCCAAAATGTCTCAATTATCTGCATTGTTTGTAAAAGAGAGCGTAAGCACAATAACTTAGTGAGGCATGCTCTAAAAACACCAACACAACAATGCAAGCTTTTAAATCTCTATCTTGAAATCCATTTCTAAAACCATGCTTTTTCTATCTCATGCTTGAAATCCATTTCAAAGAAAAACACCTTTTGAAAACCACATGTACCATCTATCTATCTCATGCATTCAACCAATGCAAATCTCATGGAAAAGCCACACATGCTTGATACACAGAAGTATTTCAAATCTTAAAATCTCATATGCATTTCTCATTGCATAAAATCATTTCTATCATTGGTACATGTGAATCAAAGTTCATTCTCATATATTGGCATTTCATATTCTATCTTTACTCAGATATGCGGGTTAGCTTGACTCGAGGCCAAGTCCTACCCCGGTGGGATCTCGCCACCTGACTCTTATGGCGGTATCTATCTTCGCCACAGAGCTT
The DNA here is from genome assembly GCA_958450335.1 of Hibiscus tridactylites. NCBI lineage: Eukaryota > Viridiplantae > Streptophyta > Magnoliopsida > Malvales > Malvaceae > Hibiscus > Hibiscus tridactylites. The sequence continues at coordinate 15,529,870 of OY288282.1, read as the reverse complement.
GGGTGTTTCACCAAGACCTACCGCGATGGTATCTCTCATCATCAGACTCTCACTTTGGATCGGGATGGCACTACCCCCATTTCCCGACTCCAAAGAGCACATACAAATTTTAGTTTATAGTGCACTTTACTTCCTATTGGTTGACCAATTATATCCGGTAATCATATCATCATTTATGCCAATATATTACATTAAATCATCATCTCACCTACTGTTTTGATGCAACATTTCTTAATCGTTCTCATCCCATTTCAAAATCACAATTCATGCATAGCATTTAATCAAAACCTCAAAACTCTTTACAATGTTGTTCTATCTCATGGGATCAATATAAAACATCTTCTCATGTCATAAATTATGCATAATACATTAGGAATTTGTCTATCTCAAAACAAGAGCATGTCAAAAGCATTTAGGGGCATCATCCACATTTTGAGAGCAAATCTAAACATACTTACTTCCGGACTTAGGATGGTGTTTCAAACCAATCCTAAATCCCTAAAAACTTGTTTTCTTGTCCCTCAAGGACTTTTAAAACCATTTTCACTCACCGATAATGTTTCGCTTGCTTGCCGAAACGGTTTCTAAGCTTCTGGCACTTCTGGATCAACACCAAACGCGTCCGAAGATGTCTCCCCTGTTCATTACACATAAGAGCAAAGGATTAATGCATCATCATGCATTAAAATCACCAGCCACCCATTCTAACTCGCTGCTCTACTCAAAACTAGCATTTTGGCTATCCGAAATAACCGAAAACACTTCCAAACTTTCACAAACCAAAGCCCAGCCAAGATCTATCAATTCTAACCTTTTCTAAACCTCAATCAACATAAAAAATCAACATAAACGCGACCTTATACCTTCAGCAATAGCAGATAACCAAAAACACCTCAAAAACCACAAATCTAGCATCTCAAACTTAGGAACCCAAACCTATTCGGGATTTATTTGTTAAAACCTCATTCTCAACATCATATAACATCCGAAATATGTTAGAAATCAACCTCAAAACAAAGCTTAACATAGAAATACGAAAACCACCAAGATCTCATCAAGAATCTTGAATTTAGCAATTATTTCTTGTTTATAACATTAAAACAACTGAAAACCCATTAACAAAGGATTGATAACTTGGGCATTTCAGTAAAGAACTAATCACTAGAGGAGAAGGATGAAGCTTACCTTTAATGGTTGATCTCTCTTTAATTTGGGCAAGTTTCCTTGAAAATCTAAAGTAAAATAAAAAGGATTTGATGAGACAAAGATATGAAATCTTTTGGAAGATGAAATCTTAGCAAACAAGATGGAAATCAGAGGTTCTTTTATGAGAGAAAAGTGTTTGGCTAATTGAAAGTTGAGAGAAAATGAAAAGAGAAAAAACTATCGTAAAGTTGGCTATGAAAAGTCAACTTTGATTTCCTTTTTAACTTCCTTTTAGTTCTTTAATTAAATCATTATTAAAAACTCCCAAATTAAAGAGAAATATGATAAAAATAAATGGTAAAATTAGCTCCTTAAAGATTCAAAGTTTCAATCCTTTAAAAAACAGTCACTAGCCAACTTTTGCAAAAACTACATTTTGGTCACTATACCAAAATGTAATATTTCCAAAGCTTATTTTGTAATTTTTTTACCATAATTATTTATATAATAAATGAGGATTTTTAGATATTTTTCCATATTTTTAAAACATCCCAAACTAGGTGTTCCCTAAACCAACCTCAAGGGTTCGAACCGTTCCCGACCGACCCGATTCAACGTCCAAAACATCTAGGCCCAAAACTAGGGAGTTACAACATCATTCGAAAGATATTTAAGGTGGAAATAGGCTTTCACATGCAAGCAATTCAAGATGTCTTGCAGGGGCAAGAATTTGCGAATTCACAAGAAGCACTAAAGATTTTTTATAAGGGGCATATGAAGACTTGAAGCATTCAAAACCACACAAGAAATCCTTTCACTCAACATTGATGTATCAACTACAATGATAGTAGATCTTGAGACATTTGCATGCGAAGATTCAATGTTTTCGATGAAGCAAAGAGATATGAAGAATGAGAATGGTGAAGCAATGACAATTGAAGGAGTCTGTCCTTCCAACCAAGAGTACAAGATTACTGGGTTAAGTGAGCGAGTTTTCAAAGATCAAATGTTTTCTATAAGTCAGAGAATATAGTGAAAAAGTATAATTGTTTATCTGGATTAAGCGAGTAAACGTGTGGAAAATTTTATTTTGAGAAAAAGAAATCAAAAAGCAAAAGAAATGAGACACACATTCATGTTTTAGGCATCCCTAGGGGCATGCACATCATAATCGCATTGAATATCGCATTTTTCATGTACACGAAGGACCTTTCTGTAAAAGAACCCGCTTATTCATCCAAGCGTAAGGTGGATGAAACTATTTTTAGAATATGCTTATCTATAGAACCCGCTTATTCATCCAAGCATAAGTAGGATGAAGTTTTTCAAAAGATCTACTTATCTATTAGAGCATAAGGAGAATAGAACCTGCTTATTCATCCAAGTATAAGGAGGATAAAATTTTTCAGGAGTTTGCTTATTCATCCAAGCATAAGGAGGATGAAATTTTTCAGAAGATTTGCCTATCCGTTCAGGCGTAAGGAGAATGGAGTTTGCTTATTCATCCAATCATAAGAAGGATGAAGTTTTTCAGAAGATTCGCCTACTCGTTTAGGCGTAAGGAGAATGGAGTTCGCTTATTCATCCAAGCATATGGAGGATGAAATTTTTCAGAAGATTCGCCTATCCATTCAGGCGTAAGGAGAATGGAGTTTGCTTATTCATACAAGCATAAGGAGGATGAAGTTTTTCAGAAGATTCGCCTATTCGTTCCGGCGTAAGAAGAATGGAGTTCGCTTATTCATCCAAGCATAAGAAGGATGAAATTTTTTAGAAGATTCGTCTATCCGTTCAGGCATAAGGAGAATGGAGTTTGCTTATTCATCCATGCATAAGGAGGATGAAGTTTTTCAGAAGATTCGCCTATCCGTTCAGGCGTAAGGAGAATGGAGTTCGCTTATTCATCCAAGCATAAGGAGGATGAAATTTTTCAGGAGATTCATCTATCCGTTTAGGAGAAAAGAGAATGTTTGCTTATTCATCCAAGCATGAGGAGGATGAAATCTTTTAAGGTTTTGCTTATTCATCCAAACATAAGGAAGATGAAAATTTTTAGAAGAATCCGCCTATTTGTTTGAGCATTTGGGAGAATAGAACCCAGCTCAACAATTTGGGCATTTAGGAGAATAGAACTCAACTTAACTATTCGAGCGTAAGAAGAATAGAATCAACCTATTTGTTTGAGCATTGAACCCAGCTCAACAATTCGGGCATTTGAGAGAATAGAACCCAGCTTAGGTATTCGAGCATAAGGAGAATAGAATTAGCCTATTTGTTTGAGCGTGAAACCCAGCTCAGCTATTCAGGCATTTGGGAGAATAGAACCGAGCTTAGCTATTTAAGCATAAGGAGAATAGAATCAGCCTATCCGTTCAGGCGTTTGGAGAATGGAATCCTCTCATCTATTCGGGCAAAAGGAGAATAGAACCAACCTATCCGTTCGAGCATTTGGAGAATGGAATTCGCTTATCTATTCGAGCGTCTAGAGAATAGAACATGCATATCCGTTCGGGCATTTGAAGAATGGAGTCAATTGGAAAATCGGTGAAAATCAGTGCCTTTTGGTCTTTGCTTTATTTCTGTTGCAAAGAGAGGTAGTTGTTGTCACTAGATTTTACCCAAATTTTAAATAATCCAAAAAAATTAAAAAAAAATCCTTTTTCCCTTAAAATAATAAAAGCCCCACCCTTTTCTAAGTTAAATAAAAAATACAACAAAACCTCACTTTTAAAAGCCTAATTTTGAAGCCCATTTCAAAAGAAAAAAAGAGCAAAGCACATTTTAAAAAATACAAGTCCATCTTTTAAAAAGAAAAAATGTGTTAATGTTTTTAGATAATAAAGGTGGAAAATAAATTTTGTAGGAAAAAGGAAATATAATGAAAAAACAAAAGAATAAATGTGTAAAAAACAGCAAAGAAAACATCCAAAAAAATGTCAAAAAAAGAAAGAAAATAATGAAAAAAGAAAAAAAGGAAAAGGGGGGAACCAGCGCGCGTCACACATCAGCGCATGAGCCGCACGCGCGCGGGCTTGTTCCCCAGCAAACCCTTCTATCGAACGTTCAAGGTGGCCGGTTGGCGTCTACCGGCCACAGCTGTCGTCGTCGTTGGTACCGGTCGGTCCGCCTCGCCGTTGATGACCTAACGCCACCAACCCCGCTCGTCGCCGCCGCTTGTGCTCGCCGGAATCTACAAAAAAAGTGAGACAAGAGGTCAAACCCTATGCTCGAATCAAGGGGAAATTCAGCTTCAATATTGAACCAAATCGGATAAGGATTGAGGGGTTTTACCGAGAATTAAGTTCTTGGTCTGATTTTGGCTCCAATTTAGGGATTAAACACGGATATTTGCTTGATTTGCAAGCTCAAGTATGTGTATAAAACCCCCCCATTCTCCATTGTTCAACACAGAAAATTGAAGAGAAAATACACTTGAAAAAGAAAATAAGCTTAGAAAAATTCCGAAAATTTCTCTAAATTTTTTTCATGAGTTGCTGGAAATTTTGGAGTTGAAGTTCGAGTTTGGAGGTAATTTTCCGGGGGCAATTAGGAGCATTTCGAGAAGTTCATATTCGAGTTCTTCGTTCGTCGTTTCGGTAAAATTACTATCTTCCCTTTTAATTTTTATTTAGTATTTTTATGCTTGTTCTTGGTTGAATTTTTGTGTTTGTATTTTTTGTGAATTTTAGGTTGTGTTCTTGAAGTCGGAAAATCGTTTTGCGGTTTCGGTAATATTTTCATTTTAAATTCCCGTTTAATTTTGGTTTGATCTTTAAATATTTGCGTGCTTTAAAAATGTTGTTAGGAGTTCTTTTTATCTTTAGAAATGAAGAAATGAATTTTTAAAAGTGTTTGTTTTAAATGCAAGAATAAAATGAGTTAATATGGTTTAATTGAAAAAAAAATTTATGGATTAATTAGGGGAAAAAACAATAATGCATGGGTGACAATAATAAAGGGGATTGATTTAAATAAAAAATATAAAAATGTTTTTCTTGAATCTAGTTTTAATAATAAATGGGTTAAGTGATTTTAAAAGGCAAAGATAAATAAAATATTTTTTAAAGAAAAATAAGTCATAAATTTTTTTAAAAGAAAAATAAAATAAAAAGGTTTTAAAGTAAGGGTTTAGGTTTTTAGGAAAAGAATTTTTTTGAAAAAGCTTAAAAAGGAAATATTTCAAAATTAAGGTTTATTTTTATAAAAAAAAGGGAAAAGCTTAAAAATGAAAAAAGTTTTAAAAGAAAAATTCTTTTTGGAATGAAAAAAAATAATATAAAAAGGGCAAAAAACATAAAATTGTAAAAAGGTTTTAGCTTTTAAAAGATAAAAAAGTAAAAAAGAAATAAAAGGTTTTTTTAAAAAAAATAAAAAGAAAAAACTCAAAAGAATAAAATGTTATTTGCTTGTTTTAGAAATAGGTTAAAACTTAGGATTAGGTTCTAAAGCTTAGATAGAGACATGTTTGTTGAAAAATGTTATTCATAAAGAAATAAAATACATTTAAGCAATGGGGTTTGTGTTGTTATTTTGTGTTAGGAGCTTGTTTAGACTCCTTTGATATGTTGACGTTTTGTTTAGGGCTTGCTTATGCCTTGTATGTTGGCCTTGTGCCCCTTTCATGAATGCTTATGTGAATGTTTTGTCTAGAGCATGAAACCTTAATATGCTTTGTATGCCTCTTTAATGGTGAATGATGATTCCTTTTATATGTGTGACCTTTCATGTATGTTATGTGTTTAACCGTGCTTGTTGTAGGGTGTTTTGCCTCTAGAGTTAATGCATGTATGTTTGGAAGTCTTAGTTGGTGTCTTGGAGGCAGTCATTGTGCCTTAACCAGCTAAAACATGTCTGTTCGAAACAGGGATATCGATACGGTTGGACCCGTATCGATACGGCCTACTTGTTTCAGGCGAAGCGTTTCGATACGCGGGAAGGCGTTTCGATACCATTTTACTACTGGAAATCTGAGATTTTGACGAGAAATTGAGGGTATCGAAACGGACTTAGGCGTATCGAAACGGTCTTGTAGCGTTGACCACGAGAAGTTGACCGTTGAGGGCGTATCGGTACGGTCAACCAGCGTATTGATACGGTCTCTTCGAATTGACTTTAGCCAGTTGACCTTGTCAAGACGTATCGATACCCTCTTTGAGCGTATCGATACGGTTTGCAGAATAAGCTAAAATAGGTTGTTTTTAAGCTGTTGTTTGTTTGTTCGTCTCGCTTGTTGCTTCCGCTGTCGTTGTTTCACATATGATGTATTAACCCATCTAGACAAGATAATAATTAAATGAAAAAGTTTTCTCGGGTTGTTAACTGAAGTGGAGCCTTAACGGGTTTCGCCTCGGTTATCCCCGCGTGTGACCTGCTCGGACCGGTCGGCCGCCTGGACCGGGACGAGGGGGTTACACTTCTTGGTATCAGAGCCTGAGGTTTCTGAGACTTCGGACAGGTAAGTGAGGTAAGTTAAATTCTTGTATTGCAATTGCACGGTGGTTGCTTGCCATGTAAGCATGTTTGTTTGTTTATCAAGTATGCTTGATGTTTGCTTAATTGATCGTATGTGTGTGTTATTTGAAGCATGTTGAGTAGAGTCCCATTGCTTCTATTACATCGGGAAAGAGGATTTTTAAGTGAGGGAAACATACTTGAGCCACTTAGACCCTTGCCCTTGCTAACCCAATCTTGTATGTTGTTGTTGTTGTAGTTGTAGTTGTTATCTGTGAGCTGTTATGTCGAGGCCTAGAGGTAGACCGAGGTTGGTTCGTCATGAACCTCGTGTTGCAGCTCCTGTTAATAAGCTGGTGGTTGCAGTAGAGGCTCCCATGGAAGAGCCTGTTGTTGGAGTCGGAGCTCCTCCACCACCACCACCTCTTCGGCCTGATGTGGGAGGCGAGGCTGGAGCTGAGGGAGCGGGACCTCAAGTTGGCCAGGTTGCCAAGGTCCTGCGGGGAGAGATATGGCTCTGCTAGTTCAAGCTATAGCGGGAGCATTTCAAGCTACAGTTGTCGGAGCTCAGGCTGCCGCTCAGCCGAGAGGAGATGATGCTAGCTTGCCTTTAGAGAGGCTTCGTAGCCTTGGAGCTGATGAGTTTAGGGGATCTACACCTGAGAGATCAGGGTTGTGGCTAGAGAAGACAATTCGTATTTTGGCTCAGATGGGATGTGTTGGGGCTCGTAAGTTGGGCTGTGTAGTTTCGTTGCTTCAGGGTGATGCCTACACCTGGTGGGTCACCATTACTACCGGCGTACCTCAGGCCGAGATCAGTTGGAATTTCTTTGAGACTGCTTTCAGAAAGAGGTATTTGGGCCCGAGATATTTAGATGAGAACAAGCGGGAGTTCATGGCTCTTGTTCAGGGAGACACCTCAATGACAGATTATGAGATCCGCTTTGTCCGACTGAGTCAGTATGCTCCGGAGTTGGTTCCTACTGAGAGGGACCGTTGTGATCGGTTCAGGATGGGCTTCATGAGGAAGTCAAAAGGTACACCTTGGCTTCAGATTATTCTAATTTTGATGTCTTGGTCGCTAGGCCAAGGACATCGAGCATAGCTTGGGGCTGACCAAGCGTTCGAGAGGATCCAGTTCAGGAAGAGGCACAACAACTTTGATCGTGGTGATGCCAAGAGGCATCGGGGCAGTGGACAGCAGTATGATCATAGACGTGGCGGTGGCCACCATGGTAAGGGCCATCAGGGCCAGAGAGCTGGAGGGTGTTTGCCCAAGTGTGCTCGATGTGGGAGACAGCATTTAGGAGAGTGTTGGGGGAACTATCATGCTTGCGAGAACTGTGGATCGAGAGACCACTTCAGGAGAGAGTGTCTACATCAGGCGGCACAGGCACCGTTTCAGGCACAGGCTCCTGCGAGAGCGATCGACTATCAGAGAGGCTGTGGGCGCGGTCGTGGTTACTTCCAGCCGAGGGCTGATGCACCTAGGATAGAGGCACCGAGGAATCTTGCTCATGTAGTGGCAGTTCAGCCAGAGGCCGGTGGACCAGCTAGAGTCTACGCACAGAGAGAGGCAGGGAATGACACAGATATGATAACAGGTAATTTTGAGTTACAGTCCATGTCTTTGCTTTCCTTAGTTGATTCGGGTTCCACGCATTCTTATATTTTGAGTGGGCATGCAAAGAAGTTAGACATACTTGTCGAGATTTTAGAAGTAGGGATGCATGTGACTAGTTTTTTCGAAGAGACAGTTGTAGTTAGACGGATGTATAGGAGGTGTCCGCTGAAGATTCAGGGTCATGTGTTTCCTGTTGATATGATGGAGCTTCGGTTCTACAGTTTTGATATTATTTTGGGTATGGATTGGTTGGTTGAGCACAGATCTAGTGTAGATTTTGAGACAAAGAGAATTTCGTTGAAGCTTTTCGATAGCTACGAGGTAGTTGTAGTAGACGAGAACGTTAAGTTCTTGTCGAACGTTGTGTCAGCTTTAGAGGCTCATAGGTTGATGGACTCCGGTTGTGGGGCTTATTTAGCCTATGCAATGAACCCGAATATGAGTGAGGTTACACCGAAAGATATCAGAACAGTTTGTGATTATTCGGATGTGTTTCCAGAAGAGTTACCGAGTTTGCCTCCTGATAGAGATGTAGAGTTTGTGATTGAGACTGTTTCAGGGTCTACACCAGTTTCTATTGCTCTGTACCGTATGGCTCCGAAAGAGTTGAAGGAGTTGAAAAGTCAGCTTCAGGAGATGTTAGACCGAGGTTTTATTAGGCCTAGTAGTTCGCCTTGGGGTGCTCCCGTGTTGTTTGTAAAGAAGAAGGATGGCAGTATGAGGATGTGTATCGACTACAGGCAGTTGAACCAATTGACAGTAAAGAACAAGTATTTGTTTCCTCGTATATATGACTTCTTTGATCAATTGAGGGTGCCTCAGTGTTTTCGAAGATAGATTTGAGATCAGGGTACTATCAGTTGAAGGTAAAAGAGTGTGATGTTCCGAAGACAGCTTTTAGGACTAGATACAGTCATTATGAGTTCCTTGTGATGTCGTTTGGGCTCACAAATGCACCAACAGCTTTCATGGACATGATGAACAGAGTTTTCCGAGACAATCTAGACCGGTTTGTAGTTGTTTTCATAGACGACATCCTTGTGTACTCGAGTTCAGAAGAAGAGCATGATAAGCACTTGAGACTTGTTTTTGTAGAGGTTGATGAGTAATCAGTTGTATTTTAAGCTGAGTAAATGTGAGTTATGGATTAGGGAAGTTGTGTTTCTTGGCCATGTAGTATCAGCTGAAGGTATCCGTGTTGACCCGACGAAGATTGAAGCCATTGTTGAGTGGAAACAACCTAAGTCAGTGACAGAGATTAGAAGTTTCCTAGGACTAGCTGGTAACTATAGGAGGTTCGTTGATGGTTTCTCTAGAGTAGCTGCTCCGTTGACTAAATTGTTGCAAAAAGGAGTGAAGTTCGAGTGGTCAGATGCGAGACAGAAGGCATTTGAGAAATTGAAAGAAGCTTTGATGAATGCTCCAGTGCTAGTACAACCAGTTTCAGGGAAAGAGTTCATGATCTATAGCGATGCTTCCTACGTAGGTTTAGGTTGTTTTCTGATGCAAGAAAGGAGAGTTGTTGATTATGCTTCGAGACAGTTGAAGGTGCACGAGAAGAACTACCCTACGCACGACATTGAGTTAGCAGCAGTTGTGTTTGCGTTGAAGATTTGGCGTCACTACTTGTATGGTGAGAAGTGCACGGTTTACACTAATCACAAAATCCTGAAGTATTTGATGACTCGGAGAGAGCTGAACTTGAGACAGAGAAGATGGCTTGAACTATTGAAAGACTATGATTTGAATATTGAGTACCATTCGGGTAAGGAAAATGTAGTGGCTGACGCGTTGAGCAGAAAAGTTGCAGTTGAGTTGCGAGCTATGTTTGCTAGACTTAGTGTATCAGAGGACGGTGGTTTGATCACAGAGTTGCAAGTGAAGCTGTATAGCTAATGTTTTGATATAATAATTGAAAAATGTTTTGGACTGATTTAAAAAGTATTTAAAACAATTTTCAAAGTCCAAATAACTTGAAATTATGTTTAGGGATGTTTTCAAAAGAGTTTTACATGTTTTCATAAGCCAAACTTCACAAAACCGTCCAGGTGTTTCGTGTTTCGATACGGGGGATTCCAGTAGCAAAAATGTTTCGATACGAGTATCGAAACGGGCTTTCCCTGGATGAGATTTTTGCCCAGCGTTTCGAAACAATATGTCGTTTTGATACGCCTACGCGGCTTCGACCACAACGGTCATAAACCCCAACGGCTATTTCCCAACTAACATTTAAATACAGGGCGTTTCGATACGGGTCTAGGGTGTTTCGATATGAGTCCCGAAACGGCCAAGGGCGTTCCGAAACGTGTGCCTTGTCAGACTGCAATGACTCTTTCTACTTAAAGGGTGTTTCGAAACGGGTTCGAGCGTTTCAAAATGGTGAGCTGCAGAACTGCATTTATGGTGGGAATTAAAGTCCTCAACGGCTCCAATTCAATCTCAACGGCTAGCAACGGATATAAACTCATCAAGTAGTATAAAAGGGACCTCCAAGCATCAAGTAAAGGTTAATGCTCATATTGTCAATCAACAAATGATCAAGAATTATCTTAGAGCTTAAATTGTCATTTATTGTATAGACAAACACTAGAGAGTCAAAATTGTCAAATTTGCTCAAGTGTTTTAGGTTTTGGGTGAGTGCTAAATTGAGCAAACAAATACCTATTAGAGGGATTTGCTTATTGTTTCTCTTTGTAAAAGAGGGTTTCAATCAAGGCTTTGGGTAGAAAGCTTGATTGTGTATAAGGGTTTCCTCCTAAGCCTAGAAAAGGGGACGAATCAATAGTGGATTGATTGGAAATCCTTAGTGGGGAGCTAAGGTAGTGGATGTAGACCTTGGTTAGAAGGTTGAATCACTCTAAAATCATCGTGTCTATTACTTTTTAGCTTCCACAACCCTTCCACCCAAAAATCCACCTCTCCACCACTTGGTGAGTCATATCGGTTGAACGAATCGAGCTCCTAACAACTCAACAATTGGTATCAGAGCTTGGCTCAATCGAAAGGGATTCACATCCTATTGAGAAGATCCGGCAAGCTCGATCACTATTTCATCAACTGGCTCAAATGGCACAATTAATCGACAAATTGCCTTTCTTTGACGGAACCCACTATGCCCATTGGAAGACAAAGATGAAGTTCTTCATCAAATCTAGAGATTACAAGCTATGGGACATAGTTGAAGATGGTCCGTTCGTGCCTCAACGAAGCAAAGCGGAGTGGAGTGCCGACGATCGCAAGAAGATGGAGCTAAATTGCAAAGCCTTGCACATCTTGTTTTGTGCTTTTGGCCCAACCATCTATGAGAAGATGTCTTCTTGTGAGAGTTCCAAGGAGGTATGGGACAAGCTTGAAGTCACATACGAGGGGACCGATGAAGTTAAGGAGACCAAGATTGGGCTCCTAACCTTAGAGTATGAGAACTTCAAAATAGATCCGAAAGAGAACATCGAAAAGATGTTTGATAGATTCTCCACTATCACCAATGGTCTCAAAGGCTATGGAGAAGCCATCTTGGAGGAAAAGCTTGTTCAAAAGCTCATCTACTCACTTCCCGAGTCTTGGGACTCAAAGAGGACCGCCATCATCGAAGCAAAGAATTTGAAGACTTTGAAGCTTGATGAACTTATGGGGTCACTCCTTACTCATCAAATCATGAAGAAGAACAAAGAGAATGAGAAGAAGAGGGAAGAAATTAGAGCTATGGGAGAGAAGAAAATCAAAGGGCTAGGCATCAATGCAAGTGCCATGGCTCTCAAATCCTCCATTTGCTATCACGTTGATTCAAGTGAAGAGGATGATGAAGAAGAAGAGATAGTCTATCTCTTCAAGAAGTGTGCCCCGTTCATGAAGAAAGCTTTGAGAGAGCTTGAACGAGACTCCAAGAAAAAGGAGAGGGCAAGCACTTCAAGCCATAAGAAGAAGGCACATGTGGCTACTTGGAGTGATAAGGACTCCACCGACGATGAACAAGCCAACCTTTGCCTTATGGCCATTGAAGAAGATTCAAGGGTAACTTCTAATTCATCTACTTCATGTTCTTACTCTTTTTGATGAATTACAAGATGCCTACGATGATTTGGTTTTAGACTTTAAAAATCACATTTTGAAAAACAATAAAGTGATTTCAAAGTTGAAAATTCAAAATGATTTGATTTCTAAAACCAAACTTGAACTTGAAGCAAAACTCAAGGAGTTTGAACTAAAATGTTTTGATTTACAAAAATTGCTTCAAAAAGTTCAAGAAGAAAAGGATTTGATTTCCAAAGAGCTTGAAAAGAAAAATAATTTTGGAAAATCAAATTTTTATGCAAGACAATCTAGTGCCCCTAGATTCAAAAATGGTAAATGTTTTAGAAGTGTTAGGGTCCCAAAAGGACTAACCACTTCAACTAAAAAGGATGAAATTGAAAAATGGATTCCTAAGGGGACTAAAATTTGTGCTATTAATCTTCATGGATCCAAAGCAATTTGGATACAAAAAATTACTTGATTGTCTTTTGCTAGGTGTGATGGAGGTGATCAACAAGTCAAACTTTGAGGGGGAGCTCCATGCACACTAAGGAAGAACACTTGAAGAAGGAAGGCTTCACATCCTCCCTTGAGTTCAAGTGTGGTAAAATCTAGTTGTTTTTGTTTTTATTTGATTTATTTTTCATTTAATTCAACTAGATGATCATATATGTTGGACTAACATTTTATTGATGCTTTGAGTAAGGGGGAGCCATTTAAAAACCAAATTCCTATTTTTGTCAATTTTTACCTCTATTGTTATTTTGAACTTAATGTTTTAAATTATTTTTGATATAACAAAAAGGGGGAGAAATGGTTTGAAAAAAATGAATTTTCAAATGAATAAGGGGGAGCTTTAATTGATTTATATCTTTAATTCTCTTATTCACATTTTTAAAGTTAAAGGGGGAGAATCCCAAACAATTTTTCAAGATAGTTTTATTATATCAAAAAGGGGGAGATTGTAGAACTAATGTTTTGATATAATAATTGAAAAATGTTTTGGACTGATTTAAAAAGTATTTAAAACAATTTCCAAAGTCCAAATAACTTGAAATTATGTTTAGAGATGTTTTCAAAAGAGTTTTACATGTTTTCATAAGCCAAACTTCACAAAACTGTCCAGGTGTTTCGATACGGGGGTTTACAATAGCAAAAACGTTTCGATACGAGTATCGAAACGGGCTTTCCTTGGATGAGATTTTTGCCCAGCGTTTCGAAACAGGCTATGCCGTTTCGATACGCCTACGTGGCTTCGACCACAACAGTCATGAACCCCAACGGCTATTTCTCAACTAACATTTAAATACAGGGCGTTTCGATACGGGTCTAGGATGTTTCGATATGAGTTCCGAAACGTGTGCCTTGTCAGACTGCAACGACTCTTTCTACTTAAAGGGTGTTTCGAAACGGGTTCGAGCGTTTCGAAACGGTGAGCTGTAGAACTGCATTTATGGTGGGAATTAAAGTCCTCAACGGCTCCAATTCAATCCCAACGGCTAGCAACGGCTATAAACTTGTCAAGGAGTATAAAAGGGACCTCTAAGCATCAAGTAAAGGCTAATGCTCATATTGTCAATCAACAAATGATCAAGATTTGTCTTAGAGCTTAAATTGTCATTTATTGTATAGACAAACACTAGTGAGTCAAAAATTGTCAAATTTGCTCAAGTGTTTTAGGTTTTGGGTGAGTACTAAATTGTGCAAACATATACCTATTAGAGGGGTTTAAGTTTGCTTATTGTTTCTCTTTGTAAAAGAGGGTTTCAATCAAGGCTTTGGGTAGAAAGCTTGATTGTGTATAAGAGTTTCCTCCTAAGCCTAGAAAAGGGGATGAATCAATAATGGATTGATTGGAAATCCTTAGTGGGGAGCTAAGGTAGTGGATGTAGACCTTGTTAGAAGGTTGAACCACTCTAAAATCATTGTGTCAATTACTTTTTAGCTTCCACAACCCTTCGACCCAAAAATCCACCTCTCCACCACTTGGTGAGCCATATCGGTTGAACGAATGGAGCTCCTCACAACTCAACAGAAGCCTTCGTTGATTCAGATGATCAGAGAGGAACAGTTGCAAGACGTTTCTTTAGTTTCTCATGTTCAGAATATTGCAGAAGGTAGACCGACAGAGTACAGTTTCAGTGATGAGAATGTGTTGTGTTTTAGAGACAGAGTTGTAGTACCTGAAGATGTTGAGTTGAGACGTGTGATTCTGAGTGAAGCACATTCGAGTCCTTTTTCTATGCATCCGAGTAGTACTAAGATGTACCAAGATCTGAAGAGTGATTATTTCTGGGTTGGTTTGAAAAAGGATGTAGCCGAGTTTGTGAGCCGTTGCATGGTTTGTCAGAGAGTAAAGGCAGAACATCAGGTTTGTTACAGCCTTTGAATATTCTAAAATGGAAGTGGGAAAGAATCACTATGGATTTTGTGTCAGGGTTGTCGTTGTCTCCTTTGAAGAAGAATTCTGTTTAGGTGATATTTGATAGATTCACTAAGTGTGCTCATTTCTTAGCAGTGAACACCACAGATTCTTTAGACAAGTTGGCAGATTTGTACATCCGCGAGATTGTGAGGTTACATGGAGTTCCGAAGTATATTGTATCAGATAGAGATCCGAGATTCACATCGAGGTTTTGGGGTTGTTTGCATAGTGCCCTAGGTAGTCGTTTGCATTTCAGTACTTCTTATCATCCGCAGTCAGATGGTCAGTCACAGCGAGTGATACGTGTATTAGAGGATATGCTCCGTTGTTGTGTGATTGACTTCCAGAGTTCGTGGGAGAAACATTTGACCTTAGTCGAGTTTGCTTACAACAACAGTTACTAGGCTAGTATCCAGATGGCTCTCTATGACGCATTGTATGGTAGACGATGTAGGACTCGGATCTGTTGGGCTGAAACGGGTCTGCTGCGTGTAAAATAGTCTATCGCAATGGTAGTGCAAGTATACACGACGCAAGTAGTAAAGTGATACGAAGTATCGGATATCGTCTCCACAGGGATTGGGCTAATAGCTTCACCTTAATTCACTGTACGAAAGCAAAGGAAATATTTGAGAAATTGTCACGAGAATAATAAAGTAAACGTAAATAAAAGAGTAGAAATATCAAGATAGAGAGAATGGGATGGTATTGAAGTGCTCAGTAGTGCAGGTATTGCAGAGTTTAGGAAATCCAGTTCTGTCGTCGCGCCCGTCGCGGCAGCAGCCCGTTTCTTGTCGCGGCAGCGAACACTCAACTCAGTACTTCAAGTTTGGCAAGAATCCCAGATATGCCTTGGCCTATCCCTAGGTCCAAGTCTGTCGATGATCACGTCTTTGATGATACCTCCCAGCGTGAATCGAAGGATGAACACCGATATGGATGAATTCTTCTTTAGCCACTTAACCTCGTCCTATCCCTAGGCCCGAGATAGTTCAACTATAAACTAGAGAACTCGCTCTTATTTCTTTCGTATACTTAACTCTCCCGATGCTAAGTAAATAGATAACCTCACAATGCTCTCCTGATGCTCTTGCAAGATATTAATAACCAAAATAAGAGAACTTGAAGTTTATTTTATTGAACTGAAAATTCCTAAAACAAAACAACCCTTGCAACTACTTTACAAATCAACCCGTGGCCCTAGGGGGAATTTAGAACATGTTGTGGGAAGGAAAACAGCTAGAGTTTTGGGAAGGAAGCTAGGTAATCGGCTATGTCTCTCTAGGTCGAAATATATGCCCTTATATAGGCTTTGGGTCCAAGTTATCTAAAATAGCAAGAATACAACTTTAATTGAAAGTACAATTCTAATAAAGACTAAATCTTCAAGGAATCTACTTTCCAACCGTCATCTTTCTTGCTTGGGATTTTCTCTCCTTGAACTTTGGGCTTGACATTCCTTTCGATCTGAGGCTTGGAAAAATATGGTGGTTTCACACGACAGACGGGTTGAATTTTCTCTATCTGTCGAGGTCCACTTTGCTTCTTCTCCTCAAAATTGCTATCGTCCTCTGCTGTCACGGCGGCAACCATGGCAGCATCGTCCTCCTTGACTGCTTGTCCAGTTCCAGCTCTTCTGCTTCACTGCCCAGCGCCTGCCCATTCCTTCTGCTACGGCAGCAACCTGCAAAAACAGCCATTCTTAGTAGAAACTGTGCCTTTTAATATATATGTGATGTTTTGCTGTAAACTGACCTAAATGCAATAAATAATGCTTGAATGCAGCAGAAATATGGGTTAAATAGGGTCTAAATAATAGAACTTTTACACACTCAACACACCCCCAAACTCAAGTTTTTTCTTGCCCTCAAGCAATTAAGACTTAAAAAGAAAAATGAAATATTTTTGTTTTGGCTTTCAAGCAGTGAACTTTCCCTTACCCGTCGTTCGTTCCCTGTGATGGCAGCATCCTGTCAGATAATTTAGGATCTGTTCGGAGTCTCACTATAGTCCTCCTGCAGTGTGTGCAGGCTTGTGAACAGTTATATGCCAAGACTCTCTTAGTTTCACTAGAATATTGTACTTCAGCTTGTTTAGAGTTTTTCTTATGAGACTCATTTTTTTTCTTTTACTACAGCCAGAATCGGGCACCTCTAGTTATTTCCCTTTCTTCTAGTTTTCTCTTTTCTACTAGAGCCAGTATTTCAGGCACCTCTAGTTAACTATCTAGAGCCGGTGATAGGCACCTCTAGAAGTTTTTCTCTGGTTATCTGCCTAGAGCTAGTGATAGGAACCTCTAGGTTTCCTGAGATTCTAGTCTCCTTTTTACTCTAAGTGCTAAGCTTTCTATTCTAGTTTGGCTAAAAGAAGTCTAAGCAGTATAACAGTCACAATGGTGTTTAAGTTTTCAGAACTATAGAAAGGCTCTAAACTTCTCCTAAAAACTATCCTAAAGTCGCTGCCATGACAGAGCTGTCACGACAGTTAAGTTCAGTTCACAATTTTCAGCCAAAATTTCCAATATTTTCATTTTTTTAAGACAAAAATAAACTAAATAAAGACACAGAATTTTAAACTAAGATGCACTCCATTAATGGAGGGTTGCCACCCCCAAGCTTGAAGGTTGCATTGCCCTCAATGCAAATGACAGATAAAAAACAAAATAAGGCAGTACATCACAAAATATATAGCAGGTAGCAGAATATAAGATAAGAAACTTAAATTTAGTCGTTGTCTTCGCTGTTGCTGCTGAGGCGGATCTGGCGGCGGGCTCTGGCTTTCGGCGTGGGCTGGGGCACGGGGGAAGCAGATGTGTTCTTGGACTTGGCTTCCCTTGGTGGCTGGATTCTGGTTGGGGAGATGTGAGGTGGTTGCTCCACAACCTGAATTTCAGAGCCGCTGCTGCTGCTCTCACTGCTGCTGCTGTCACCACCTTTGCTGCCGTCACCTCCGCTGCTGATGGCTTTCGGCATGTTACCTTTGTCGGCCATCCGCTTTTGCCTCTTCATCGGTGAGAACTCTTTTGACAGGTTCCTCTGGATCGAGGGATCGTTATCACTTGCGGCCCAAACAGAAGAGGAGGGGAACCCAGCAACAAAGGCATCTAGATCCTCCGATGACATTCGACGTTTCGTGCCTCGGGCAGATGGTTCAGTATGGGTGCTGCCCGCTGCTGTCGGGGCAGGCGATGGTGTTGAGGCCGTAGAAGGTGTCCGTGGGGTAGCAGCAGGT
This sequence comes from Hibiscus tridactylites, assembly GCA_958450335.1. Taxonomy (NCBI): domain Eukaryota; kingdom Viridiplantae; phylum Streptophyta; class Magnoliopsida; order Malvales; family Malvaceae; genus Hibiscus; species Hibiscus tridactylites. Next base: position 15,511,982 of record OY288282.1, on the reverse strand, counting down.
GTAGGGGTATGGGCAGGGGTAGTGACAGTAAAGTAATGGGCAGGAAAAGTAGGGAATGCAGCATCAGGGAAATTTAAAGACTTTTGAATAAAAGTTACCGTAGAGGCAACAAAGCCCCTGATGAAAGTCATTAAGCCAAGCTGTCTTTCCTCCAGTTTCTGAATAGCAGCTAATATCCGGGCGGAGGAGTCTGTCGGGGCCGCTGTTGCGGCAGCTAGTTCAAAGTGTTGCTGCTCTGTCGTTTCGGCTGTGGCGGCAGCGGGGTCGAATGACGACAGAGGGGTGGCGGCAGTCAACTCCATAAGGCTGAGGATGTTCTTTTCAGTCCACCCTCTTCCTTCGACTATCAAATCAGTGTGCACTTCGGGGACATTATGGCCGCGGCAGAGTGAGGTAATGAGGTACGGCAAGTAGAGGGGACCCGTCGGTCTATGCGCACACTCCAAAATACTTTCTCGAATAAAGCTGCCCACATTAATGGGTCGTTCATGCAGAATAGAGTGTATCAATGCTAACCGTGGTTGGTCGACGGTGGTGTTGTGGGATGACAGCATGATCCTCTTCTTTATGAAGACATTCCACAACTTTGCCTCCGGCAGCAATTGGGTCCTTCTCACAGTCCTTGGATTCTTTTTGTTCGTGTTCCATTGAGTCCCGGCACTGGTCAATTCTGCCATGATAACGTCGTAGGCAGCCGTGTCAAGTGTATTTAGGAATTGCTGGTGGGCGTCGTCATTGATACCGATGTAGAAGCCATAGAGTGTATTGATGTATTATGCTTCAAACGGCACCTCCTTCCCTCGAACGAACACTGCTGTCGCGGTCCTGCTACTGATGGCAACATAGAACTCTTGAACTAGCGTAACATACATTTCCTCCGGCTGCTCCGCAAATGTTTGCCACTGTAAAGAACTAATCTTCCGGGCTATGAATGGTGTGAGGCCCAGATTTTCCTCCGTCGGTGTGTAGATGAAGCCTCTTTCCTCCCACATGTCTCTGTTAGCAAATGAATATGGGGGAGTTGTTGTTGGTGAAGAAGTGGAGGCAGCATTGCGTCGGGTTTGCCTAGAAGACATATTTGTCCAAGGGTTGTGAAAAGCAAATAAAAGCAAAAGAAAACTAAAGAGAGAGAGCAAGTGAGAAAGGTAGAAGTGAGTGAAAATGAAAATGAAATGGGGTTATATAGAGAAAAATTTGCTGCCCGTTGAAGCTGTAACGGCAAGCACGAATAACGGGGCCAGCTGTTGTACGTTAGCGTGTCTAATGCGTCTGACACACGTTTCCGCGTCTGTTACGCGTCTGTGACGTGTTTCCGCGTCTGTTGTGACAACGTGATGACAGCCTGTATTTTTCGCGTCTGTCGCGGCAGCTATAACGACAGGCTTCAACATTTGGGCTTTGTTGGGCTGATGGGTGGAAGGTGGGCTGAGTTCACTTCTCATGTTCTTCTTGACTCCTTTATTTCCTAAAAACAATAAAAACAAAAACATTATTCGAATAAAATAAATCTTATTTCCTAATAAATAATAAAATAAAATAAAGAAAGTAAAAATTAGGTTAAATTAGGAATGCCCGGTAGGGCATCTCCTAAAGTAACCACTTCCTGTAATCATGGGGCTTCAGTCCCCTGATAATGTTTCAAGCGCTGTCCGTTGACTTTGAATTGGTGCTCGTCTTTTAATGATCGGATTGTGATGGCACCATGGGGAAAAACTTGTACGACTTGGAACGGGCCAGACCATCTAGATTTTAGCTTCCCTGGGAAGAGTTTCAATCTAGAATTGAAGAGCAATACAAGCTGCCCTGGGCAGAACTGTCGTGGCAGCAACTTCTTGTCATGCCACTTCTTAGTTTTCTCCTTATAGATTCTTGCATTTTCATAGGCCATTGATCGGATTTCTTCGATTTCGTTCAGATCTAACATCCTTTTCTGCCCTGCCCTGTCCAAGTCCATATTCACTGCCTTGATCGCCCAGTATGCTCTGTGCTCTATCTCGACATGTAGATGACATGTTTTACCATAAATCAATCGGTACCGAGACATGCCCAATGGAGTCTTAAAAGCTGTCCTATATGCCCATAACTCATCATTAAGAAGTAAAGACCAATCTTTCCTAGTTGGCTTAACCATCTTCTCAAGAATGTTCTTAACTTCCGGATTGGATATTTCAGCTTGACCATTGGTCTGTGGGTGATATGCTGTCGCGATCTGATGCTTGACACCGTATTTCTTCAAGGCAGCAGCAATAACCCTGTTGTCGAAATGTCTCCCTTCATCACTGATTATCGCCTTAGGGATGTCAAACCTAGAAAAGATGTTTTTGTGTAAAAACCGTTGAACTGTCTTGGCATCATTCTTTTGAGTGGCGATAGCTTCGACCCACTTAGAGACATAATCTACTGCTAGGAGGATGTATAGATTCCCACATGAAGATGGAAAAGGACCCATAAAATCAATCCCCCACACGTCGAAGATTTCGACTTCAAGAATGTTCTACAGCGGCATCTCGTTTCTCCTTGAGATGTTTCCTGTCCGTTGGCACCTGTCACAGTTCTTTTAGAAGAGTTGAGCATCTTTATACATTGACGGCCAATAAAATCCTGACTGCAGCACCTTGGCAGCAGTTTTGTTGCCTCCTAAATCACCTCCATACTGTGAAGCATGGCAGTGATGAAGTATGTCTTCTTGCTCTTCTTGTGGTACACACCTCCTTATAACCTGATCTGCACATATTTTGAAGAGAAGAGGTTCGTCCCAATAATAATGCTTAGCATCATTTTGAAACCTCTTCATGGCTTGATAATTAAGATCAGGAGGAATTATTCTGCTAACTAAGAAATTAACGAAATCAGCATACCAGGGGAGTTCAGAAGACTTACCTGCCGCCTTAGCTGTCGCGGCAGTGACTGCGGCATCAAAGAGCTGCTCATCTGGGAAGGTCTCCAATATGTTTGTTTCATCTGTTGGTAGACTCTATCCCTTCTCCAATCTTGACAAGTGATCTGCCACTTGATTTTCTGTCCCCTTTTTGTCCTTGATTTCAAGATCAAATTCTTGCAGTAGCAGGATCCAACGTATCAGTCGAGGCTTTGCATCCTTTTTTGCGAACAGATACTTCAAGGCAGAATGGTCTGTGTGTACTATGACCTTCGTTCCAAGTATGTAAGAACGAAACTTGTCAATGGAGAATACCACAGCTAGTAACTCCTTCTCTGTGGTGGTGTAGTTCACTTAGGCGTCATTCAATGTCTTACTGGCATAATATATGACATGAAATAACTTGTCTCTCCGCTGCCCAAGTGTTGCCCCGACAGCGTAGTCGCTAGCATCACACATGATCTCAAATGGCTGTGTCCAGTCTGGTGGCTGTACTATTGGGGCTGTTACCAGTTTTTCCTTCAGAACCTTGAATGCTTCAGTACATTCTTCATTAAAGTCAAAGGGTCGGTTCTGCTCCAAAAGATGACATGGGGGCTTGGTGATTTTCAAGAAATTTGCAATGAACCTCCGATAAAAACCAGCATGTCCCAAGAAACTTCTATTACCCTTGACTGTGGTTGGTGGCGGAAGCTTGTTGATCACTTCTATCTTGGCCCTATCGACTTCTATCCCACGGCAGTAATCTTATGGCCAAGGACTATCCCTTCATCCACCATAAAGTGGCATTTCTCCCAATTTAAGACCAGGTTTGCTTTTTCACATCTTTCAAGCACCTTTTGTAGATTGCCTAGGCAGCTCTCAAAATCGTCTCCAAAGACTGAAAAATCATCCATAAAAATTTCAAGGAAGTCCTCCACCATATCGGAGAATATGGCCATCATGCACCTTTGAAAGGTGGCGGGTGCATTGCATAGTCCAAAAGGCATCCTCCTAAAAGCATACGTTCCGTAGGGGCATGTGAAAGTCGTCTTTTCTTGATCTTCCAGTGCGATGGCTATTTGATTATAACCTGAATAACCATCAAGAAAACAATAATAAGGTTTACCCGCTAGTCTATCAAGCATTTGATCAATAAAGGGTAAAGGAAAGTGGTCCTTTCGGGTAGCTTTGTTAAGCTTCCGATAGTCCATACAAACCCTCCAACCGGTCACAGTCCTGGTTGGGATTAACTCATTGTTTTCATTGGTCACCACGGTCATTCCTCCTTTCTTGGGAACGCATTGCACCGGGCTCACCCATTTGCTGTCGGAGATGGCGTAAATTATACCAGCATCTAACCATTTGATTATCTCTTTACGCACCACCTCTTTCATCGCATGGTTTAGCCGCCTTTGAGCATATATAGTCGGCTTATGATCTTCCTCTAACAGGATTTTATGCATACATAACGCCGGACTAATGCCTTGAATATCAGCTATCGTCCATCCAATTGCCTTTTTGTGCTATCGCAGCGTCCCTATTAACTGCTGTTCCTGCATCAACTTGGAAGAGATGATTACGGCAACGTATCATTTGAACCAAGAAAAGCATATTTTAGCTGCCCTGGCAGGGGCTTCAGTTCTAAAACATGGGGCTCAACAGTAGATGGCTTTTGGATTGCATGGTTATCCGAAGTATAATTCAAAGGTTCGAATAACTTACCTGGACGATCGCCTATCCAGTTTACCTCCTCCTAATCTTCAATATCAGATGTATCGGAGTTTGAGGAGTTGCTGTCGTCGGTGCTGTCGTGACAGTCCTGTAAGTGGCTGCCGAGGCAGTGAACAATTTTGATGTCATGACAGCCCGACCTGATGCAGGGTTGGTCAAGGGTAACTTCAGTGATAGCCTTGCATTCCTCGTCTGCATCAGCATGTTAAATAGCTTGGAGAACATTCAACTTAATCTCTTGATCGTTCACTCTCATGGTGAGTTCTCCCTTTTCCACATCAATCAGTGATCTTCCCGTGGCTAAGAAGGGTCGCCCCATGATGATTGGTGTGTTTTAATCTGCTTCACAATCTAGAACAAGAAAGTCAGCAGAAAAAATAAATTTATCCACCCTTACCAGAATATCTTCGATTTTTCCTTCCGGATGAACGTAAGAGCGGTCTGCCAGCTGCAGAAGTACTGTCGTGGGCCGACCTTTTCCAATACCTAATTTCTGAAAACCAAATTTTGGCATTAAGTTAATACTAGCACCAAGATCACAAAGTGCCTTACCCACATATTTATCTTCGATTACACAGGGTATGATGAAGCTCCGCGGATCCTTCTTTTTCTGGGGTTGCTGCCTATGAAGAATGCTCATGCAGCCTTCTGTCATCTTCACCGTTTCAAATTCCCCAAGTTTAGATTTCTTTGACATAACATCCTTGAGAAACTTGGCGTAACCGGGCATCTCCCTTACGGCATCCAACAGCGGAATATTAATGTGAACCTGCTTAAAAATATCATAAATCTTTTTGAGCTGAGATTCTTGTTTCGCTTGCTGTAACCGTTGAGGAAAAGGAGGTGGGGGACGATAATCAGCAATACGTCCTTCCCACTGCATACGAATCTGAGGAGGTTTGGGTTCATCATCTTTCTCCTCTGTCGCTTCTACTGTCGTGACAGGTTTATCGGAAGTAGTATCTTTGTTACCTGTCGGGGCAGCTTCCTCGGCAGGTCTGTCCAAGGCTGGTTTTTTCACTGTTTCAGCTTCCTTCTCTGGCCCTGGTAATTTCTTCCCACTCCTAGTAGTGATAGCTTTACACTGCTCATGTGTGGGTTGCCTAGCATTTTCAGTATTGCTAGGGAATCCTCCAGTCTGCCTAAGCTTGATATGCTGAGAAACTTGACCCATTTGTGTCTCCAAAGATTTCAGAGTAGCTTCATGATTTGTCATCCACATATTTGTTTTATCCATGAACGTCTCTGTCTTCTTGACAAACTGATTCATGTTCTCAATATAAGTGCCTGTCTGCGACAGAAACATAGCTAGAGTCTGTTCCAGTATACTGTTAGTGGCAGCTGGTGGCTGTTGCTGCTACTGCGGCAGCTGTAGTTGCTGTCGCGTCAGCAGTCTAGGTCCTCCCTAATTCTGATTATTGTGTGCTTGCGGATTCAGGGCATTATTAGGATTACTCCAAGAGAACTTGGGATTCTTTCTCCAGTTGGGATTGTAGTTGTTGGAGTTGTAATTCGGCTTATATTTTCCAACATACTTTCCCTCTTCTAACTGTATAGGACACTCATCCGAACTATGATTTCCTTCACAGATTTCACATACCTCCTCAACAGCAAATCCATGTTGTGCGTCATCGTTCAGGAGCTTTTTCATTGCTTTAGTAAGGAATGCCACCTGTGTTTTCATTGTGCTGTCGGCCTCATAATCCTTAACAGCTAGTACCCGTTTACTCCCTCTTCTTGCTGTTGGGAACTGCTCTTCGTTCTTAGCCAGATTTTTCAATACTTGCATTGCCTCGTCTGGGTCTTTGTCCAATAGTAATCTGTTTGCTGCTGAATCAATTCGAATACAAGTTTGTAAGTTGGTAGCATTATAAAACTTAGTTACCTGATTCCAGACGGGGAATCCATGCATTGGGCAGTTCCGTAGAAGAGTAGTAAATCTGTTCCAGGCCTCGTGCATCGGCTCGTCATCTTCCTGTTGAAAAGTAGCAATTTCATTACGTATTCGCTTAGATAAATGCGAAGGATTAAAACGAGATAAAAATTCACGAGATAAATCTGTCCAAGTTCTAATTGAACCCGGCGTAAGTTTATTCCACCAAGTCTTTGCTCTATCCCTCAATGAATGGGGAAATAACCGAAGCCTCAGTATCTTCGGATTGACTCCTGGCAGTCTAAACGAACCACAGATCTCCTGGAAAGTTTTGAGACGCTCCCTAGCATCCTCTGTAACAGCACCACTGAATTGACCGGCATTGTTGATCATACTAAACATAACAGGTTTCAGTTCAAAGTTGTCAACATCTATGTCCGGCAACGTGGTTTCAAGTTCTACATGACCGTTCAACATGTAGTCACGACAGGACCGTCGTCCGGCAGCGGCAGCAGCGTCGACGACAGGCTATCTACCCTCACCATATCCAACAGGAGGGTCGTCTCCTTGGTGTGCCAACGTCTCTAACTGTTCCTCAAGGTACTCGTTCCTGGCTAGTAAGTGACGAAGTCGGTTCTTGAGATTGAATGAACGTTCGATTTTCGGATCTAATGGATACTCAGGATCTTCACCTCGTTTCGATCTGCGCATAAACAAGGAACCTTGTGAAAAGCAAGAGTTGAATGCACCAAGGAAAAACAGGAAAATAAAAATAAAAATAAAAACAAAAGGTGCAGTAAAAAGAAAGGTAGAGTTATGTTGCCAATCCCCGGCAACGGCGCCAAAAACTTGTTGCGTGTAAAATGGTCTATCGCAATGGTAGTGCAAGTATACACGATGCAAGTAGTAAAGTGATACGAAGTATCGGATATCGTCTCCACAGGGATTTGGCTAATAGCTTCACCTTAATTTACTGCACGAAAGAAAAGGAAATATTTGAGAAATTGTCACGAGAATAATAAAGTAAACGTAAATAAAAGAGTAGAAATATCAAGATAGAGAGAATGGGCTGGTATTGAAGTGCTCAGTAGTGCAGGTATCGCAGAGTTTAGGAAATCCAGTTCTGTTGTCGCGCTCGTCGCGGCAGCAGTCTGTTGCTTGTCGCAGCAGCGAACACTCAACTCAGTACTTCAAGTTTGGCAAGAATCTCAGATATGTCTTGGCCTATCCCTAGGTCCAAGTCTGTCAACGATCACGTCTTTGATGATACCTCCCAGCGTGAATCGAAGGATGAACACCGATATGGATGAATTCTTCTTTAGCCACTTAACCTCGTCCTATCCCTAGGCCCGAGATAGTTCAACTATAAACTAGAGAACTCGCTCTTATTTCTTTCGTATACTTAACTCTCCCGATGCTAAGTAAATAGATAACCTCACAATGCTCTCCTAATGCTCTTGCAAGATATTAATAACCAAAATAAGAGAACATGAAGTTTATTTTATTGAACTGAAAATTCCTAAAACAAAACAACCCTTGCAACTACTTTACAAATCAACCTGTGGCCCTAGGGGGAATTTAGAACATGTTGTGGGAAGGAAAACGGCTAGAGTTTTGGGAAGGAAGCTAGATAATCGGCTATGTCTCTCTAGGTCGAAATATATGCCCTTATATAGGCTTTGGGTCCAAGTTATCTAAAATAGCAAGAATACAACTTTAATTGAAAGTACAATTCTAATAAAGACTAAATCTTCAAGGAATCTACTTTCCAGCCGTCATCTTTCTTGCTTGGGTTTTTCTCTCCTTGAACTTTGGGCTTGACATTCCTTTCGATCTGAGGCTTGGAAAAATATGGTGGTTTCACACGAGACGGGTTGAATTTTCTCTATCTGTTGAGGTCCACTTTGCTTCTTCTCCTCAAAATTGCTGTCGTCCTCTGCTGTCACGGCGGCAACCATGGCAGCATCGTCCTCCTTGACTGCTTGTCCAGTTCCAGCTCTTCTGCTTCACTGCCCAGCGCCTGCCCATTCCTTCTGCTACGGCAACAACCTGCAAAAACAGCCATTCTTAGTAGAAACTGTGCCTTTTAATATATACGTGATGTTTTGCTGTAAACTGACCTAAATGCAATAAATAATGCTTGAATGCAGCAGAAATATGGGTTAAATAGGGTGTAAATAATAGAACTTTTACACATTCAACGGGGTCAGAAAATTGTTACCTATGCCAGATTTGCTTAAGGGGACTACTGACAAGGTGAAGTTGATTTGTGACCATTTGAAAGCAGTTTCTGATCGTCAGAAGTCTTACGCAGATTTGAAGAGAAAAGAGATTGAGTTTTCAGTGGGTGTGAAAGTGTTTCTGAAAGTATCTTCGTGGAAGAAGGTAATGCGTTTTGGTCGGAAAGGCAAGTTGAGTCTGAGGTTTATTGGTCCGTATGAGATAGTTGAGCGGATTGGGTCAGTAGCTTATCGTTTGAGATTGCCTTTAGAGTTAGAAAAGATCCACGATGTTTTTCATGTGTCGATGCTTAGGAGATATAGATCAGATCTGTCTCATGTTATGCCCATTGAGGAGATAGAGCAAAACCCGAATTTGTCTTATAATGAGGAACCAGTTGAGATACTTGCTTCTGATATCAAGGTGTTGCGTGGCAAGACCATAGAGTTGGTCAAGGTGTTGTCGAGACATAGAGGTGTGGAAGAGGCCACGTGGGAGAGGAAAGCTGATATGCTTGAGCAGTTTTCGTACTTGTTTCTGTCAGGTAATTTCGGGGATGAAATTCCTTAAGTGGGGGAGAGTTGTAACACCCAGGTTTGGGGGTCGGGTGAATTAAATAATTAAAATAATGTTCCGGGTTTTGTTTTCAAAATAAATTGTGTTGGACATATTTTAATTTGAACCCAATAGCCATGGATTTCCTCCTCTTGTGAATATTCCATTTCATTAAGGGTAAATGAGTCTTTTGGCTTTTAAGACAAAACAAAACAAATAAAAGATTTCTTTTCACTCATCTTCTTCCCCCTCCCAAAAACATTTCCAGCGACAACTTCCTCCCCACCATTGAAGTTACTATTCCATCTCCTCCTCCATTCATCCTTGGTGATTTTTGAAAGGCAATCATGTTTTTCACTTGTCCTCGCCTTCCTCTTCATGTCTATACCTTTAGTTTTCATTAAAACCCATTGTTTTGAGTTTTGAGTTTTTTCAAGTTCAAAGTTAAAAATCCAAACTTTATTGTCCATTGTTAAAGCTTTTGATTCCTTATCATTACTTATGTTATTAGCCACCCAAATGGTCCAACATATATGATTTTTACTTGGTTTTATTAAGAATTTCGGATATGAGTTTGTTGGGGGGTTTTAGAGGGGTTTAAAGGTGAGTTTTGCAGCTGTTTTGTGTTGGAAATTGAGGGCTGATGGTTGTACAATGTTTAAGGGTTGTTTTGGAAACTATTAGGTGTGTTTAAAGTGTTGGAAACGTTGGTTCTTTGCTGAGTTTGTGGGCTGCTCGAAAATGGTGTTTGAGAGTGTTTTGGGTCGAGTATTAGCTTGAATTGTGTTCCGGGTTTGCTCAGTTGTATTGTGGACTGAAATGTGGTTGTTTTGATTGTGTTGGATTGTTTAGCATCAAGGTTTTGTGTTGGTGAAGCCTCGGGAACGAATCCGGATAGCTTGGTGGATTGATCGGCTAGAGTTGTTGAGCTTGGAGTAGTCGGTGGGTGGTTCTTCGTTTTAAATTGGTTTTCAAACGTTGGTTCGAGCATGTGGACCTAGGTCGGGCTTGGTAAACCCACTTAGAGTTGGGATTAGATTGGTAGTCTAATCTCAAGCTTTAGTTAGAGACCTTTGGATGAACTTTGAATGTTGTGTTTATGCCTCGTATGTTATTTGTGATAAATGTTGATATGCACATTTTGGCTATGTGTGTTATTGAGGCATAATGTTTTGTTGATGCATTGTGATATGCATGTGGTTGATGTAATGTGAGTACATGATTGTAAATCATGGTGGCTACGTGCTAGGCACGGGAAATGGTAAGAAATTCATGTTATGAAAGATTGTGAAATGAGTTAGTATTGGAACTAGTATGCTTGGGTACAAATGATCGATCATTAGGATGTTTAGTGTGCACACGAGAGTCGAAATGCGCGTGGTCTTGGTGATGGTAGTCATCAAGATGGAGTACGGGTACGCCCAGAAATCTTCATTTATATGTTAGTCGGTGATGAGTGGAATCCCATCGACGGTGCGTGGGGATGAGTGAAATCCCCTCCGCGTGTGACGGTGATGAGTGTAATCCCACCATAAGGTAAAGGTTGAGTGTTGGATGTGAGTTCCAACGGTTGTTATCCGCGTATTCGGGTCATAGCTAGGTGCCAATACGTAATGTTAAATGTGTTTCTATATGATTGTGTTTATGAACATGTTGAGCATGGCATGATATTTGATATTATGTTCATGCATCATTTATATTTGACTCTTGTGGCTTTGAAGGTAAGAAAACATGCATTCTTCCTTAGTTGTGTTGCTCGTGCTTGGACCCTGCATTGTCAAGGTTTGTTTTATGAGCTTACCCTCACTAAGCTTTACACTTATGCTCTCTTTTGTTCGACAATGCAGATCCGTAGTTCGTGGGTTGCTTGTGCAAGGAGAGGGCCTCCAAGTGTGCTAGTTGTGCTTTTGCTATCATCAAGTATGAACATTTAAGTTATGAGATGTAATAGATAAGCAATGGGGTTTGTGTTGTTATTTTTTGTTAGAAGCTTGTTTAGACTCCTTTGATATGTTGACGTTTTGTTTAGGGCTTGCTTATGCCTTGTATGTTGGCCTTGTGCCCCGTATGTTGGCCTTGTGCCCCTTTCATGAATGCTTATGTGAATGTTTTGTCTAGAGCATAAAACCTTAATATGCTTTGTATGCCTCTTTTATGGTGAATGATGACTCCTTTATATGTGTGGCCTTTCATGTATGTTATGTGTTTAAGCGTGCTTGTTGTAGGGTGTTTTGCCTCTAGAGTTATTGCATGTATGTTTGGAAGTCTTAGTTGGTGTCTTGGAGGCAGCCCTTGTGCCTTAACCAGCTAAAACTTGTCTGTTCGAAGCATGGGTATCGATATGGTTGGACCCGTATCGATACGGCCTACTTGTTTCAGGCGAAGCGTTTCGATACGCGGGAAGGTGTTTCGATACCATTTTGCTACTGGAAATCTGAGATTTTGACGAGAAATTGAGGGTATCGAAACGGACTTAGGCGTATCGAAACGGTCTTGTAGCGTTGACCACGAAAAGTTGACCGTTGAGGGTGTATCGGTATGGTCAACCAGCGTATCGATATGGTCTCCTCGAATTGACTTTGGCCGGTTGACCTAGTCAAGGCGTATCGGTACCCTCTTTGAGCGTATCGATACGGTCTGTAGAATAAGCTAAAATGGGATGTTTTTAAACTGTTGTTTGTTTGTTCGCCTCGCTTGTTGCTTCCGCTGTCGTTGTTTCACATAGGATGTATTAACGCATCTAGACAAGATACTCCCTCTGTCCCACTAAAACTGTCACATGTTGACTTTTTTAGGTCAAATTTTTTCAACTTTGACCTCTTATAATTTAAAATTTATTATTGATAAAAATATGAAAAAATATATTTTAAAAACTTTGAATCAACTAGTTTTTAAATATATTTTTTATATTTTTTAATTAATTAAAATATTTACATAAATTATAATCAAAGTTGAAAAATTTTGACCAAAAAAAGTCAACATGTGACAGTTTTAGTGGGACGGAGGGAGTAATAATTAAATGAAAAAGTTTTCTCGGGTTGTTAATCGAAGTGGAGCCTTAACGGGTTTCGCCTCGGTTATCCCCGCGTGTGACCCGCTCGGACCGGTCGGCCGCCCAGACCGGGACGAGGGGGTTACAGAATGACAATGTAAGTTTATTACTTTTCAAACAAATACATAAAATGAAGAAAATAAATTATGGTATTTAAGCCACATAAAATGTAGAAAATAGATTATGGCAGTTAGGCCACTGATCCCAGTCGAATATGGCATCTTGTACATAATCGGGGCGAGGTCAACGATGTTTGAATCGGTCAATTGTACCCCTAAACATGCTTGGATGATGTGGACAGTCGAGGATTTTGAGGTCCCCTAAAGGTTGTAATTGCAACCCACTTCCATCATCAAGTGCATTGGTAGAAGCTTTGACTCCGATTACAAGCGGTGGTCTTCACCTAGCCTCCACAATTAAGGCGTAAAAATAAGTTATTCGCAACCTCAAAAAAATGTTAAGAGGATTGTCGGCACTTTAATAAGACCATGTTTTCCTGATATTGTGATCTATCGTTCATAAATCATAAACCTAATTTTTTAGTGTGAAACATAAATAGAAAAATAATTTTTATTTAAATTTTAATGAGAGTTAAATCCAACAAAATAAATATTTTATTCAAAATAATATTTTGTAAATAACGACTATGAGGAGGAATGTATCCATTGGTTGTAATTAATTTTTTTAATAAGTGAATAAAAGTAAATGAGAGATTTTGAAGTTAAAAACTATTGGCATAACGTTAAAAATGTCTATTAAGGTTTGATTGAATAGTTATCTTGATCTCTATTTTTTCAAAATAATTTAATCTTTAATATTTTATTTTAAGTTAAAATGATAAAAATCATTAGTGAACTAACGATCAATAAATAAGAGCCAAAGTGATATTTAATCAAATTTAAAGATATTTTTTGACATCATGCCAAAATTAAAACTAAAACTAAGATCATTAAAAAAATATCATAAATAAAATATAAGAAATTCAATATGGTAGGATCTAGTCAAAGGTAAAATCTGAGTTTTGATTCATGGGTTTGGCTAGAAATAAATTTTAATATTTTTAGGATAAACTACATAAATAATATATCAAATTTTTTTTTCTCAAAGTCTTTTGATTATGAAAAATTCTAAATTAGTCATTTGATTTTAAAAATAACAAATTAATCAGTTTCTATTTAAAGAACAATCAAACAATCGAAAAAGAAGACAAAAATTATCAAAAGACATAGATATGAGTGACTATGTTATATTATATGATTAAGGCTTATATTATAAATAAGTAACTAAAATATATCAATTTTCATTTAGATACTTAAAATATTTTTTGGTCAAAATAGGTACATAAAATATTTTTTTGATTAAAATAAGGATCTAAAGTACACTTTTTGGTCAAAATAGGTATCTAAAGAATTATTTTGGTCAGAATAAGTACCTAAAGTATATTTTTTTCATCTAGGTTTTTAAAAAGTACATGTAACATTAATTAAAAAATACATTAAATACCTATTTTGACAAAAAGAATTATACTTTTAATATTTATTTTGACAAAAAAAACTTTAATACCTAAATAAATTTTATAATTGATATACCATATTCAAGATTCTTCGTTTTTTTTCTAACAATATTTTTCTCCAAAATTTGAACAGAATTATCTCTTAAGGAAAACCATATGTTACCGACTCAATTTTCAAGATCGAGTCTCCCGCACCCATAGGTGCTAAATTCCATGCACACCACCGGACCGAGGGACACAAATCATTGCCGATGCCACGCACCAAGGGGCCATGCACAACGCCCTTGGTGGTGTCCGCGCCCAAGAGATCCGTCCTGGGCCTACTTCTCCGCACCATGGGGCCTTGTCTAGCACCCCATGTTCTGCCCACAAGCCTTGCACCCGAGGGGGTCCAACACACGCACCCGAGGGGCCTTTGCTACGCACCCACCATGCCGGCCACGACATGGAGCCCGAGCCCGCACCTGATGTGCGCACAATAGAGACCAACTCCGCACACGAGGGGGCCTTACGATCCAACCTTCATGTCGGCCAAGCTATAAAGCCCAAGTCCGCACCCGACGTGCACACTAAGGGGGTCAAGTCCGCACCCGAGAGGGCCTTGCCTTGCATCCATGCCGCCCAAGCCATGGAGCTCAAGCCCGCACCCGACGTGCACGCCTATGAGGCCGAGTCCGCACCCGATGTGCATGCCAAGAGGCCTAGGGGCTGTCCATCCGCATTGCCCACACCCCTAGGGCCCGTTTTAGCACCCAATGTGCTAAAGAGGAGGTTTTGGAGTCAAGATCTGGGCCACACCAAGCCCAATCCGCCCAAGCATCCAAGACCAAAGCCAAGGAGTCATCTTTGGACCAACGCACATGGAAAAGTATCTTCCATGGAGACTATTCGAGGAAAGCTTCCATCCTTGAAGCCACATTTGAGGAAACAAGCCAATGCCACCAAGACTGTGATGTCATTGAGCTCTTATCTTAGGCAACCATGTAATAGTGTGATTTAGTTGCCATGTATAGTTGATTAGCTTTCCTTTGTTAGAGATTCTCTTTGTAAGACTCATCCATAGCCATTGGATCGAGTCGTTTCTAGCCATTAGATCTAGGGGCCAAGGCTATAAATAGGAGCCTTGCCCAACCATTGTAATCACTCCATTTTTCCCATCTTTCATCTTTCTTTGTTCTTTATTAATACAAGAGGGCTCGAGTACTCTTTTCTCCCCGTCTAGGCTTAGGGGAGTTTTTAACGAGGCTCGTTGCTTGTTTAATTCCTCGCCTCCTTCCTTTTTACCTTGCTTAGCCATCACCCATATATTTTTCCAAAGCTTCCGCACAACACCTACTAAGCGCATCAGCTTAGTTTTCAAAGGCTTACTTAGTCCCCGACCTAAGATCGTCGACTAAGGCCGCACGGGTTAGCGGGTCAAAGTCTAGCCTCGTGACAAGTGGTATCAGAGCGAGTTCCGCTCCTATCCGGGACGAGATGGCGCGAGGAAGAAGAAGGGACGTTGCGACAAAGATGGACGTGGAGTCACAAAAGTTCTCGTTTGAAAGCGAGGTAAGTAAATCACATTTGAATAGTGTTTTTACTAATTCATGGTTTTGTTCCCTTTGTAGGATCAAACATGATGTTGAAGATTGCCCAAAGAGGGAGCAGTCGAGATGCTGGAGGTTTGAAAATCCACACTTGTCTTTCCAATGCCCGCACAATTTCAAGCAGTCCAAGTTACGGGACGAGTCCGACGAGATCGAGGCTTTGAAGCTTGAAGCGAAGTGCAATGTGCTACCATTTGGTATGGTAGAGGCGTTCGAGGAGCATGTCTTGCCCGATGAGATCGAGGCCGAAGAGCTTGCTTCCTTGTTCGGTGAATCACCTAGTTCGGTGGTTGTTGGGGCGTCAAAGTTCGATAGCGCAACTTTGGTTAAGGAAAGGTTGCAAATGTGCAACGAGTCCACATATTACGTGGAGTATTCCAGCGACGAAGATGATGATTCATCTTATGATTCTTGGAGTGTCGATAGTGACTTCGAGTGGGAGGGGCCTATGTTTGTAGACGTAGTGTTTCCCGATGCAAAACTACGTGCACTAGTGGATCCGAGTGCACATTCACTTCTCGTGTCAACGCGAGTTGCGAAGACGTTAAACCTTCAAGTTGAGAAGGTAAATGAACAAGTTGAGACCATCAGCTTTAGTGATGAACAAGTTGTGGGAATCGCGAGGGATGTGCCCTATCAAATTGGCGAATTCCGAGGCACAACAAACATCAAGGTATTACGTTGTGATTCTTTTGATGTATATGCGTTTGTTATCGGTTTATCTTGTCTAGAACACATTAATGCACTTGATTTGCCAAAATCCGACAATGAGGATTATGCAGGTTCAACCAAGATAGCCGACGATGATGAAGCCATGGATGAGTCCATGGAAAGTTCCAACACAACGGGACGAGTCTTTGAAGAGATCAAAGACGAGGAGCAGTCTTTGGAGTTGCCAAAGGCACCAAAGAGCGAGATGGTTCATGAGGTGGAGTACCCATCCGAACCATCCGAGTATGATGAAGCGTTTAGAGAGCCATCCGAGTTTGGTGAAGTAGATCAAGTCGATGGAGAGGAGCTTGCAATCTTCCTTGAAGAATTGCAAGACGAGTTCGAGGAGTGGTCCAATTCTGTGGACAATTGGCATGAATCCATGGAATCAAGCACCAAAGTGCCCAAGCCCATTGAAGAAGGGCCAAACCATGCCAACACTTTCCTTGAGTATCGACAAGGAAAAGTGGATCGAGATGAAACGGACCTTGAGTCCGAGGTAAGTGATTCTTTGTTATTTAAAGAATTCGATCTAACCCATTGTCATTTGGATTTTTGTAGGCAACCTATGAGTTTGAGTGAAGATCCAAATCAAGACGTGGGGCAAGTTGCTTCCCTAGTCGAATCATGCGACATGGAGTCGAGCGACATGGACTTTGAGTCCGAGGTAAGTGAGCCCATTTTTTCAACTAAATTGGGACTAACTCACTTTGGTTTTGTTTGTAGATCGCCAACAAGAGAGTGCGAAGGACAAAACCTTTTCATAGAGCAAGTAGGCACAACGGCCTACCAAGATGGACTTCAATTCGAAGGAGTGCAAGAAAGCACAAAAGGGGATATTCTTCAAGATCCCGCCATCATCACTCTCCTTGAGTATCGACAAGGCGAAGTGAAGCCATCCGACAAGGACTTTTTGTCCGAGGTAAGTAAGTTAAGTTATCGTGATGATTTAAGACTAACTTACTCTGGTTTTGTTTTCAGGCCGCCGATGCGATCGAGCCAAGCACAAAGCAAGGTGAGACCAACCATCGAGACGAGCCAATTGCCAAGGCACAAAGACCTTGTATTTTGGAGGGATAATCCCTTATTCGAGGAAGATCGTGAGTTTGCCAATGAGTGGCAAACGTTCGAGATTGATCGAGGACCAAGGCATGAAAGCCTTGAACGTTCCACAAGAGTTCCCTTAGTCGAGCGGGAACGAGACGATGAGCCGATGTCGTTCAAGATCAAGGCGACCGAGCCTCATCCTTACCAATCGACGAGGACGTCGATAGCTTCAGTGTGGGAGAATGTTACCGACTTAATTTTCAAGATCGAGTCTCCCGCACCCATAGATGCTAAATTCCGCGCACCACGCACACCACCTGACCGAGGGACACAAATTATTGCCGATGCCATGCACCAAGGGGCCATGCACAACGCCCTTGGTGGTGTCCGCGCCCAAGAGATCCGTCCTGGGCCTACTTCTCCGCACCATGGGGCCTTGTCTAGCACCCCATGTGCTGCTCACAAGCCTTGCACCCGAGGGGGCCCAACACACGCACCCGAGGGGCCTTTGCTACGCACCCACCATGCCGGCCACGACATGGAGCCCGAGCCCGCACCCGATGTGCGCACAATAGAGACCAAGTCCGCACACGAGGGGGCCTTACGATCCAACCTTCATGCCGGCCAAGCTATAAAGCCCAAGTCCGCACCCGACGTGCACACTAAGGGGGCCAAGTCCGCATCCGAGAGGGCCTTGCCTTGCATCCATGCTGCCCAAGCCATGGAGCTCAAGCCCGCACCCGACGTGCACGCCTATGAGGCCGAGTCCGTACCCGATGTGCATGCCAAGAGGCCTAGGGGCTGTCCATCCGCATTGCCCACACCCCTAGGGCCCGTTTTAGCACCCAATATGCTAAAGAGGAGGTTTTGGAGTCGAGATCCGGGCCACACCAAGCCCAATCCGCCCAAGCATCCAAGACCAAAGCCAAGGAGTCATCTTTGGACCAACGCACATGGAAAGGTATTTTCCATGGAGACTATTCGAGGAAAGCTTCCATCCTTGAAGCCACATTTGAGGAAACAAGCCAATGCCACCAAGACTGTGATGTCATTGAGCTCTTATCTTAGGCAACCATGTAATAGTGTGATTTAGTTGCCATGTATAGTTGATTAGCTTTCCTTTGTTAGAGATTCTCTTTGTAAGACTCATCCATAGCCATTGGATCGAGTCGTTCCTAGCCATTAGATCTAGGGGGCCAAGGCTATAAATAGGAGCCTTGCCCAACCATTGTAATCACTCCATTTTTCCCATCTTTCATCTTTCTTTGTTCTTTATTAATACAAGAGGGCTCGAGTACTCTTTTCTCCCCGTCTAGGCTTAGGGGGAGTTTTTAACGAGGCTCGTTGCTTGTTTAATTCCTCGCCTCCTTCCTTTTTACCTTGCTTAGCCATCACCCATATATTTTTCCAAAGCTTCCGCACAACACCTACTAAGCGCATCAGCTTAGTTTTCAAAGGCTTACTTAGTCCCCGACCTAAGATCGTCGACTAAGACCGCATGGGTTAGCGAGTCAAAGTCTAGCCTCGTGACACATATACCTTGTTATTGTCATTCAACCAATCGTTTAATTAACCATGTATTGCTTTCAAAAAAAATAATTAACCATGTATTAACATTAGACCTTTATTAAAAGGCAAAATAAAAAAATGCTCCCAACGTTTGCATATTTTGTCATTTGACCCCCTATTTTTATGGAGCAAACAACCCTGAACATTTTAATTTGGTCTAAATACTCCCCTGTTGAATGTCAACTGCTAGTCAACGGCTGATGTTGACTGGACTTGCCACGTGTTAAGATATATTGACGTGTCAGCATCATATTCAACCATATGTTAATATCATATTCGCCACATGTCACCATTCGGTTTGACCACATGTCAGCATTATAGTCAACCACGTGTCACCATAAAGAAGGGTATGATAAACTATTTTTTATTAAAAAAATCTGACGTGGCGTTAGTTGATCTTAACGCGTGACAAGTCCAGTCAAAATCAACCGTTGATCGTCAATTAACTGGCAGTTTTCATCCAACATAAACATATTTAGAGGGGTAAACTACATAAATGACCACCATACTATTGGAAAAGTCGCAATTTGACCACCTTACTATATTTCGAAGCAATTAAACCAACATACTATTAAATTGGGTGCAATGTGACCACCAGCCGTTAGAGGTAAACGGTAGGGTGACGTGGCAGTTAAAAGTTAAGGGTATAATTACACATTTGGTCTTTACTATTTACACATTCTTTCAATTTAGTCCTAATTTTAAACTAATAAAATAAATTAATTAGGTGGTGACACGTGTCAACACCTATTTAGAGGAGAAAAACAAAATACCCAAACTTAGGCTTGGGGGGAATCGAACCTAGGTGAATCAAGGATAAAAGCAGTGCTCTAACCACTGCACCAAGCACATGTTTGTACTATAAATCACCAATTACATTATATGTCTTATTGTTTGTTACCATTCAAACTCAAGCTAGCCTCCACAATGACACTCAAACCTTTCTGTATCGAGCTTACACAAAGCCTCTTTGAGTTTCACAAGCTTCAGTTCAAGGGATTTTTTCTCTTCTTTCATGCGTTTATGCCCCAGGCTTGCTACAGACTTCTCCGTAACTGCAGCCTCCTGTAACTCCGAGGCAAGGGTATTCAGCCGGTTCAATCTAGTTCAAAGAAATCCGACGTTCATGCCTAATAGCTCGAAGCCTTTCAGGGTCTTGTCCGAGAGCATATAATCTGCTTGAGAGGTGGAAATTTTGCAGGCTCTAATAGCTTCTGCAATGGTAATAGTCTCTATAATTATTTAAGATGTCAATTTACTGCTAATACTCTTGAGAAGGTGATCGTGGAGAAATGAGTTCTGGCTGCAACAAAGCTCGTAGTACTTAGTTCTATGGTACTCTGAAAGCTTGGAGTCTATTCTCGAACCGTTCACTATAACGATGAAGTTGTCGATGCTTTTGATCTCTTTAAAGTCAATGGAGGATGCCAAAGATCTGGTACCATCCTCGAGACCAGAACTAGGATCCTTGTTATCGTTATCATATTGATCGACTAAAGGGCAAGGCTTACTGTTGGTGTCTAATACCATCAGACTGTTATTTTCGACATTGTCATCTGGAGGGTTAACCGGAAGAAGATCCAAACACTTGGCCTTTTTAGAGGGTCTCTTTGTCCGCTTCATGCGAACTTTTATTGTCGTTTCAAGTTCAACATTCCCGGTAAGAAAAAAGACGAACACAATTAGAACAACAATGTTAGGGAACTTTCAACTAATTAAAAGGAAAAAATGCATTAATCGGTTTAAAGAGAACATACTTGAGCGAATCAGTTTCGCATGAATATTCACATCTAGTGAACCCAAATATCTATCTACTTTGTTCGATTTATATTCTTCTCTGTTTTCGTCCTCCAAAGTTATCGTTGTATCTTGCTTGGGCATATGCAATTTGCAAAAAGGCATAGGAAGATGCTGTCATCATAAGACTAAAGAGATAGAACTTCGAACATTTAAGACTTTCTGGCATGATTGATATTTGCAAACATATTTCACGCTCACTAGCCAAAATCCATCGGTAACATTTGAGCGAACCATGGTCTTCATACAGCTCGAAAATCTGCTCGCTAGATTTGCTTTAATCTCCTCCACCCACTCCGTAAGATTAAGCTTAACATGATAAAAGATTATCACTTTTAGCTCTCGTGTATTTTCATCATTTCATGAGGAATTAACACAAGCTATATCCTAACCGAGAATTGAAACGACATCAATAATCCTAATCGAGACTACCATTTGAACTTACAGTGCAGAAACCAATCAAGATGTCCCTTAATATACATATAAATCACCAAGAAGATGAGTTTGGATGGTAACAAACAATGAGACATATAATATAATTGGTGATTTATAGCACAAACATGTGCTTGGTGCAGTGGTTAGAGTGCTGCCTTTATCTCTGATTCACCTAGGTTTGATTCCCTCCAAGCCCAAGTTTGGGGAATTTGTTTTTCTCCTCTAAATAGGTGGTGACACGTGTAAATAGTAAATAGTAAATAGTAAGGACCAAATGTGTAATTATACCCAATTTAATAGTATGATGGTTTAATTGCTTCGAAAAAAAGTAAGGTGATCAAATCGCGACTTTTTCAATAGTATGATAGTTATTTATGTAGTTTACCCTATTTAGAGCAAACGTTTTTTAAGTTGTTTTCTCAAAAAAAAAAAAAAACTAATGATACAAACCTTAAAAGGCATCTTTTGCCATTTTACCTTATTAAAACTCTAACCTATCGATTTTGTAAAAATCTAGCCCTACGGATAAAACCCTAACCCATAAAACCCTTACTCATGGTAGGAATAGGTGCAAGGGGAGCGGCAATGTCCACAGAAACGGCGGTGGAGAAAGCAGTGAAAGCTCTCCTAAAATGGAGAGATTCTCAGTCTCATTTGCAAAAACCCCAACTTCTCCAGGAGGATGAATTGCTGTACCTCATCGTCAGCCTCAAGAAAATTCCCCAGAACCCTCGCGTTAATCCCATGAAGGTGCCCCTGCCTCACCCCCTCATCGATCCCTCAGCCGAGCTGTGCATGTTCATCGACGACCGCTCCAAGTCAGGCATCACCAAAGACGCCGCCTCCAAGAAAATCAAGGCCGAAAACATACCCATAACCAAGGTGATCAAGCTGTCGAAGCTCAAGACTGATTACAAGCCATTCGAGGCCAAAAGAAAGCTCTGCGATTCGTACGACATGTTTTTCGCCGATAAAAGGATTATCCCCCTTCTGCCTCGGCTTTTGGGGAAGCAGTTTTTCAAGAAGAGGAAGATCCCAGTGCCTGTGGACCTTAAGCACAAGAACTGGAAGGAGCAGATTGAGAAGGCTTGTTCCTCTGCTATGTTGTTTTTGGGTAGTGGGACGTGCTGCGTTGTGAAGGTGGCTAAGCTTTCACTGGGGGAAAATGAGATTGTTGAGAACGTGGAAGCTGCTATCAATGGTATTGCAGAGGTTGTGCCGAGCAAATGGGGAAATGTAAGGTCGTTTCACTTGAAGCTGCTCGACAGCTTGGCTCTACCTGTTTATCAGGCTATGCCTGATCTGCGTTTGAAGATTCTAGCTGAATCCGAACACCCTACTTCTTCCAAGGACGAAAAGCAAGAAGTTGAAGAAGGGGAAGAAGATGGTTCTCATCAAAAGAAGAAGAAGAAGAACAAGAACAAGGGGAGGATACATGAAGTTCAGTATATGGATGATCAGGAGAATATTAATGACTCGAATTCCGGGGCTGATATAAAAGATGAAATCACAAACGACGATCACTCGACCAAGAAAAAGAAGAGTGCTTTGAAGAAGTTAAGCGCTGTTGACATGAAGGTCAAGGATAAGAAAAAGAAGAAAAGGCTAGCTGCTTAATGATTTGTCTTGCTCATCACCACCTAGTAAACTAGGCTTTAAGTTGAACTTCACTGCTGCTTGTTCTTGCAGATTAGTAATCATTATTGCTTCTTTTGTTATTGGATTCGACTTTCAATTTTGGGTTACTCTTTGTCTTTTAATGGTATATGTTATTTTGGAATGCTGCTTTACTTAGCATCTTATCTTAGGTTGTTGTTGTGATTGAATTTAGAGAATGATTAATTCCTTTTTATATCTAATGATATTATAATGTGAAAGAATTTACATGTTGTAAAATAGAAATATCTGTGTATCTAAGCCGTTCTGTGTATCTAATTTTGCTTGATGTATATATGTGGACTACTAATAGAAAAGATAACTGAATAATGAGAGATTTTTGGAAGGATAGAAAGTTTGATGCAGAATTCTTTGCAAGATATAAAGGTTTCAAACTCATACTCTGTTCTATTTATCTTAGTGGTGTAGTTGGAATTTGATGAAAGTTATGGTGATGGAATGATACTTGCTGAAAGTCGGAGCATATTATCTTGATTGACTTTTGACATTAAATCGATTTTTGTTTTTCTGTTTCAATCTATTAGCCTGTTTGTTGCCCCTTTGAGTTTAATTATTCTTTAGTATTATCAGAATAAAGCCCCATGTACTTGTATGCTTTAGTCATGTAATTAGTTTGTCATGTATTAGATGTTGCTGCTCAACAGCTGAGAAACACTGGAAAAATCGAGTGTGAACTAGCTGTAGGAGGTTTGGTGAGCTCTCAGGATACCATTCTACATTTTGTTTTCGGAGCAAAGTTTCATCTTGTTTAAATGATGTAAAATCATTTTAGTACCGGTAACTGCATCTGCTAAGCCTAATAGGCCTTGCACAAATTGAAATGCCAAAGTGTTGAACTTTCTTTTTTTTTCAGAGCAAATTTTCATCTTGTTTAGATGATCCAAAGCCATTGTAGGCGCGGTTTCATCATTTTCTGCATCTGTTAATACTTAATAGGCCTCGCACAAATTGAAATGCCAAAAAAAACTTGTTGGTTTGAAGTTTCATCAATCTTCTTGTTGTTGTTCAAAGTTTCACGTAATGAGTTTCTTTAAAACGGGCTCAGAAATTTTCAATCCCTACAAGGGCTGGATGTTATATCTACTTCCACTTGCGATGTGAATATGATTTCCCCAAAAATAGGATCTTTATTTAGGTTATGGATAGGAAATCTAATGGTTTAAAATTAGTATCTATAGACTATAAAGGGTTATGTTTTGATACATAACACGTGAAAAAAAGTATACAATCCTTCTTTGAAATTTAAAATTTATATCTTAAACCTTTAAACTTTAAATTACATAACATAAACCTTTAAGCTCTAAATTAATCCTATAATCCCTAAATTTAGTAAGTTTATGTAAACTTTAATTTGACACAGATTATATATTAGTTTTTTCCATCTATAAATAATCTGATTGAAAAAAAGAGTGATCTTTAATCGTCGACACTTGACATACTCAAAACTCCGCAAGAATAGAGTTGAGTGTTCAAATAATATTGCAAGTTTATTTAATTTTCAGGTTTTTTTTTGTTTCAATATTTTATATTTTATAAAATTATTTTTAAGCTTTTCTGTTTTAAATAAACATAATAGAATGACTTGATGAAATAACACATCGGTAAAAAAATAATTTTATAAAACATTTTCTAATTGATGGGTCATTTTGTAACTTAACAACTATATATGACATTATTATGTCAACGTGCATTATCGTATAGATTTGTCATGTTATTTTAAGTTATTTTTTGTTGATAGTTAAAGTGCTTCAAAAAAGAATGAGGTTAGGGTGACTATCTAATAAAAAATTAGAGATATTAAGTTTTTTTTTTTGTTTCAAATAAACATAATGGAATGACTTGATGAAATAACACATGAGTAAAAAAATAATTTTATAAAACAATTTTTAATTGATGGGTCGTTTTGTAACTTAACAACTATGTATATATGACATTATTATGTCAACGTGCACTATCGTATAGATCTGTCATGTTATTTAAAGTCATTTTTCGTTGATAGTTAAAGTGCTTCAAAAAAGAATAGAGGTTAAAGTGACTATCTAATCAAACATTAGAGATATCTTTTTATATTATGCAAGAATTATTATTTGGCAAACAACATAGCGATTGTCCAGGACTCCTTAACCAGCTCAAAGCCCTTAAAATTTAATTATTCTTAATTTTTAAAATTTATCAAGTTAATAAATTAATCTAATAAAACTAATTTTAATCTTACCAACCGACCAAATGTACACAATGCACAAAATTAATATATTATATAATACAATGTTTACATATATGTATATGTCATATGTGCTTTTATAAATTAATATTTTTTTTTATAATTTTTGTATTTTAATAATTTCTTTCTATATATATAGTTTAAAAGTGATTACAAGTTAGTATTTGTTGAAACATATTCTTAACACTTTGACAATATGTATACACCTTGTAAACAAAGCGGTTTAAACCCGTATGAATATCATCCGCTTTTCCACTGAGACACATTGTAGAGGCTTTTCCATGAAAAAGCGTAAGCGATAATTTTGTATTTTTTCATAACTAGATGAAAAGACTAATAATTAGGTGGTTAGCATGGTAATTTGCCCTATTTCTATTTATTTTGAATTAAGCAGCTTCATGGACAAATGGGCTTACAAGAATAGTACTAGCCGGTAGGTATTCATATCGAAGTAGCTTATTCACGAATTGAACCGCTTTCTTTCTCTTCTCCCGCCAATCCCTGAAACTATCACCACCATCCACCACCACATTTTAACTCCAATCCAGTCTGATGCTGCGAATTGCAATCCAGAAAGTACTCCTTTTCCTTTCTCCTTTTCCATGTAAATCTTTTGTTATATAACTACATGCTAATTCATTGTCTTATTACTGTTGGTATTTGTAGATTTTTGGGCATTCCACGCAAAGGGTTTTTCTCCCTGCGACATCGACGTTGTTGAGAGGCTGCTCCTTTGCTACATATAATGAGGTCATTTTTTATTTTTATTAATCAAGTTTTTAGTAATGGCTGAACCCGAGATCTGTTACACCCATCACCTGTTTGATGAATTTCCTGAATAAGTTTAACGTACAATTCATCTAGTTTTTTTTTTTTTTAGTTTCCTTCTCCGGTACTTGCTAACATTTATAACTTTGAAGACCTTGCTATTCTTTGATGGTTAGTTAAATGTCTTCTCTTTATTCAGTTGCTCAGCTTCTAAACTTTTCTGTTTCCTTCTCTCTGGATTCGAGTGTCAATTAAAATACTTGATAACAAGTTCTTCGACATCCCGCCCGTGGTTGATTCGACTTTTCTGTTTTCCTCTTAATCCAAGAATTGGTTTCTATTTGAGGGTTTGTGTTCCTCCTGGTCTACACTGAAAAAAAATTGGGGGATAAATGGGTGGTGGTACACTGTAAGGTTAACAGCTTGGTCATCTGATTAGCTCATTCCTTCAACTTTCTATATATGTATATATAGGTCATTTGCAAAGGACAAGGAAAAATAGCACACTCTGATCACGCAGTGAAGGTAACTTTTTTGTTTATCTGTTGTCATTGAGTTGCTGTAATGTTTCAAAATGTTGTATCATTTATTGTTAGTAAGCTTGTCATTTTACTGTCAGTTGTATAATCTATCCAAGTTGATCAACAGAGTTAATTTGCTTGAATGTTAATTAAAAAAACCTTAAAATAGGGCTAAGTTTGATAGAATTTTATTCTTCAAATTTGATCTTGACTATAAAAGTTCACGAGCTGTACACTTAGTCTCATATCATTACAGATAAAATCAAGCTCATACCCTTGAGACAGAGAGAGACATATTACCAAATCAAAAGCTCAATTTACATGCACGATCAATTCAAGCCTGGTAATTACATATATACTCTGATTAGTTTTTGGATTGAACCCAGATAGATCATGAGTAGACTTGGCTTCTTTGCACTCCTTGTAAGTAAGGATGAGTTTCAACTGGAAATTCTTTCTTTCTTGTCTTGATCCAATTTTATCAAAAATAATTTTTAGTTAAAATATATTTGATAAATTGAAAAAATATATAAATATTGAACAATAAAAGCTTGAATATGCTTTTATTAGGTTTTTGAAGTTGTAGTATATTATTTTGCAGTGATTTTACAACTAATGAGATTTTACGCAGTAGATGGCATGTAAGGTGACACTGAGATCATAAGTTTGTTTAAACTAATATTGCCTGAATGAATAAGTTTGTTTAAACTACTTAATATTTCTAAAGTTTTAATTTGGAATACTATGTGAAGTGGTCCTTAAAATGATTAGCTACCTATGTCACTTGAACTCCGAGTGAGTATTGAATATGATTGTGTCTAAAATGGGTATACTCAAATTTCTTTTGCAAGTTCTTTTATATATTTCTCATCTAGATCAGTTTTTAATAGAATGAAATACCATAGAAACTTTTGTGAGTTATAGAAAATAGAATGAAGGGAAAATGAGAGGTCCTTTAAATTTGAAATGTGTTTCAATATGATCTTCTGTGATTAGAAGATGGGTTAAGCAATTAATTTTCAAGTTCTTTGTGTTTCTTTCTTATATAAAATGGGTTTATTTATCTTTTTGAAAAACATGATTTCAAAAATACAATAGATGTTTACGGAGATGTTACATCTTATTTAATTTTTAATCATTTTCCATCTGCTTTTACATGCTGCTTTGTTTCTGCTGAGTTTTTCAACTTTACTAGTTGCGTTCTTCTTGTTTGATTGCCTTAATTGATATGGGAATTATTCAAGGATCAGTGTAACAACCAAGCGGTGAATCTTTATCCCAAATCAAATGTTGGAGGTGAGCAGAAGCTCCAAATTGGTCAGAATGTCTCAAGAAAGGATAAAATTAAGTTTCTTGTAACCACAGTAAGTATAAAAGCATGTCATCTTTTTTCTCCTTGGCCTTAATTTTGCATGCTAAAGTGGGTAGTTAACTTAGTAAAATACCTCCATCTATGCAGCTTCTTGATCTTAAAGACAGTAAAGAAGCTGTCTACGGCACTCTTGATGCGTGGGTTGCTTGGGAGCAGAATTTTCCTATTGGACCTCTTAAAAATGTAATCCTCGCCCTTGAGAAGGAGCATCAGTGGCATAGAGTTGTTCAGGTATCAGCAGTGCGTCTCTTTAATTATGTTTTTGCATTTTAATCAGCTCTCCCTCTATCTCTCTCTGGATGATTTATATTTTCTGTGTCACACTATTACGCAGTCACTTTAACTGGTTAGTTATCACCATCTTTTCGCACTTCAACTTGTCATCCTTAAGTTGAGCATCTCTATCTTTTGTCAAATGGTTTTAGGGGGATGCTTAGCATCGTATCAGAGGCTACGTGTGTTGTGTTCTTACCCAACCCCATCTGAGGTTGTCCACCCCTGTGAGGCTGTTCATGTATAGGCCTTTGTTAGCTACACATGAGGGGAGTCTTAAGTAGTGTTCATCTATTAAGTATTGGGTTCCTGTTGGTTTATATTCATGTTGGGTCTCTTTGCCTATTTCCATTTGGATTTTGCTTGGATGCTTAACAATTATATATTCCAAGTTAAGAAAGAAGATACCATCCAAGGTACTTGGGTTCTTGAACCAATAAGTGGGTTAATCTGTAGTAGTAATTAGTCAGAAGAACATTTTTTTTCTTGGCAGTTGGCCCTTATGTTTCTTGGTGTAGGTTAGGGCAGGTCTTGCATATATTGGACATAACTGCTTGCAAGAAAAATTATAACCAAATATAATCAAGAGATAAGGTTGATTGATGCTTATTATTGAGACTTATTTTTTATTATAACAGGCATAGATTGTCCTACCTACTGTAACATGTTTATCGGAATATTTTGGTTGGGGCATTTCATTCAGTGTTTGCCACCCTTCTCCGCCTTTTGCTTTTATGATTGTACATATGGGAGGTAAAAGGGAGAGGGACGATTCCAATACTGGATTGCAAGATACCATCTTCTTAAATAGGGTTACAATACCAAGCCTGAGTTGTTGCCTTCCTCGCATTACAAGTACCTTTTCTCTCGACTTGTTGCTTTTAAAAATAAAGTCTTATACTTGTAAAACTCGGTAAAATTAAATTTTGCAAATTGCTTATTGGGATAACTCCTGCTTCAAAATATAATGAATCATGTCAAGTTTGAGCTCTTTATATATGAATTCAAGTTCAACAAATTGTTCCCTTTTAGGTTATTAAGTGGATGCTAAGCAAAGGTCAGGGAAACACAATGGGAACATACACACAGTTACTACGAGCTTTGGATATGGATAATAGAGCTGAGGAAGCACATCAATTTTGGGTTAAGAAAGTTGGTGCAGATCTACATTCAGTGCCTTGGCAGTTATGCAGACTCATGATAGCAGTATACTATCGAAACAACATGCTGGAGAATCTTATAAAGGTATGTTTTTGTTCGCTAGCTGTTAACTATATGCATATTGAAAAGCTAGTACTTAATGTCATAGAGGCGGTTTTCATATCTTGGACTTGTCAAATTTCTTTTGGCAGTTGTTATGGACTTCTTTCTTTTTCCTTTTCTCTCTCGATCGAATCTTGCTGTATTAGAAGTTCAGCTTGTCCTTATTTTTTCATAACTAACTACTTTTCCCAACATGTTGTATTGGTTTATTTTTATTGTTATCATAAAGCTTTTCAAAGGCTTGGAAGCTTTTGGCCGCAAACCTCCAGAGCAATCAATAGTCCAAAGAGTAGCAGATGCATATGAGATGTTAGGTCTTGTTGAAGAAAAAGAAAGGGTACTTGAAAAATACAAAGATATTTGTACCAAGACGGAGAAAGAACATAAGAAGTCCAAGCAGGCTTTATTGAAGAAAAAGAAGAATTCTGGTTAGACTCTCCATCTCTTCCCACTCTGGTAATCACTTGCAGAGTAGAATTTTGTACTTTAGGAGGATGTAACGGCCGTGTCAAGTTCGCAGGGGCAATGTAGCAAAGAGTGTTAGCGTGAATACGAGGAGTGTTTATTTGTGTTTGTCGTTTCATTTTCAAGTTCAATATATTATGCTGTCCGGATTTGATGAGGGACTCAACTCCAGCATGTATGACTATTTAAGATAAAAATTGATTTCGCTGTCCCTGCTGGTTTTGGTGGTTTTCAGGGCGGGGAAGACTGAGACAGAGACAGACATCAGCTTCAGATAACCTTGTCAGCACCACAAGTGGCTCAGAATCAGAGAGATGAGGATGAATTTTGCTTCCTTCCTATATATGAACTGGTAACTTGATGTTTTTCGTCTGCTATTATAATATACTTTTGGTTCCCTGGACAACTTGGCAACAGGCTTCTGAGTTTTTTCATCAGTTGGAAAATCATTGTTCTGCTGAATTCTTGCTTGGAGGATAGTCAACAGGGAATTGGCTCAATATCCTTTTTAATCTTCTTTCGTATCTAGTGATTGTCAAAACATTATTGTAAATTATGTACTTCTTGGATACCAATAGATAGAGTTAAAGGGATGGATTGAATTTTCGTAATTTATGATTTCAAGGAACAAAACTTGCATAACTTGGATTATCATTTTGTACATTGTACATAATTTTAGATAAAATTTTTGTCATGTGTCAATTAATCATATACTAATACCTTTAAAATAAGTATATATATAATTAGGGATGGCCGTTTGCTCGATATCCGATGTGTTTTGATTTGACCTGGTCTTGTAGGGTCGGATTTTTTAAAGAATATTTTGGTTTCGAGTCGGGTTTGGGTCTTATTTTTTGAGGATAAGATCGGGTTGGGTTTAGGTTTAAGGTGAAAAATACCCGACCTGAAATAATAGTTTAATTTTATTCTAAATATTCAGGTATAATTGCTACAATGCCCTTCTCTTTATATATATACTTCAATTATCTCCCTATTTTGTCTAGTAAAAATGGAATAATTATTATAATGTCCCCTCTTTATTTGTATTTTTCAATAAGCTTTCTATTTTATCGAATAATAATGACAAATGATAAATTTTTATTTATGTCGAGTCGGGTTGAGTTTGAGATTTTACTCTAGAATTTGGGTTCGAGTTCTGGTCGGGTTGAACATCATAAAATGTCGGGTTGAGTTTGGATGGATGTGTTTAATTTTTGAGCCGAATTTGAATGGAGGTGTTAAATTTTCAGGCCGAATACGAATCGGCCAAAAATTTGACCCAACTCGTCCCATGGCCATCCTTATATATAATTGTCTAGTGTTATTTAGGGGTGGAGCACCCTTAAGAGGCCTCAACCCTTGTTAAACAATATTAATTCTTTAATAATTTTAGTTTAATAATAATTTAGTCTATGTAAAAATATAATTATTTAAACTAAAAAATATTAAAGTTTATTAAATATATAATCAAGGGTTGAATTAGGGGTGTATATGAGCCGAGATTGAACGAATAAAGTTTTGTTCGTGTTCGTTTATTTATATTTGAAGGTGTTCATGCTCAGTTCATTTAAATTTTTAATATCATGTTTGTGTTTTATTTATTTTTGATGGTGTTCGTGTTCGTTTGTTTAACGTTCACGAACATGTTCGTTTAACGTTCGAGAACATATTTGTGCAATGTTCGCGAACTTGTTCATTTTTATGACCGCTAACATGTTCATTTATATGTTCACCAAAGTGGTGGAACTACACCACTAGTCTTTAAGCTCATTAGGCTTCGCAGTTTGAACTCAAAAAATCACATGTTCAATTTAGTCCATACATTCACCAATATTTATAATGTAAAAAATAAAAGAAAGAGGGAATCCATGAGCTTATAAATGAGCTTGTGTTTTAACATAAACGAACGAAATAGTTATGTTCGTGTTCGTTTGTTTATTAAATGGACATACAAATTTGTTCATATTCGTTTTATTTAGATGAATAAACGAACGTTATACGAACGATTCACTAACAATTTGTCAAACGCTCTATTCATTTACACCTCTTGGTTGAACTAAAGAAAAATGTGTATGTATGCTCAAAATTTTTGGTCCAATAACAATATAGGTCCTCATAAATTTAAATATTAGAAAAAATTAGGTCTTGCCCCATGAATTTTGAGTTTAAATACATAATAAGCCCTTACATTTTTTAATTCAATAGTTTGGCCCCTACCAATATTCGATTGCAATGATCCGAAATTCGGGTTAGTAATTGGGTCTCGGATCCAAATA
The DNA here is from genome assembly GCA_958450335.1 of Hibiscus tridactylites. NCBI lineage: Eukaryota > Viridiplantae > Streptophyta > Magnoliopsida > Malvales > Malvaceae > Hibiscus > Hibiscus tridactylites. The sequence goes on along the minus strand of OY288282.1, from coordinate 15,480,194 downwards.
TTAGACCTCTAATTTGGTAATTAGAGAATTAGAAATGTGAAGCTCGAATTAAAGAAGTTGAGGACTAAAAGTTATGAGAGCTAAAGTTGGGAGCTCAAGTAGAAACAAAGGGAAAGATAAATGCTCAATTAATTGGTTTACCCATTTGGTGGAAATGGTGAGATTTACATTAAAGTGCTGATGGTGTGTGAGAAAAAGAAGAAAGAAAAGGAAAAAAGAAAGATGAAATATTTTGTTGGAAAGAGAGAAAAGTAAGAAAAAAGTGAAATGGTGAGGAGTTTGGCTCTGATTTATCGAGATTTGGTCGTCCGTTTTCGACACTTCTACCGCCATTGTGTTCGACTCGTCGAGACGAGTCGGCCGGTGGTCATTGCATCACCGTTGGAGCCACCATCAGAGGGTGTGAGGCAAAGGAAGTTTCGACCGAACCAAAACGGGGTAGTCCTGGTGGTCAAACTCGAAATCTGAGGGCACTAGCATGTTCAATGGCACCAGTACAGCGCGGCTGGAGTTCGATGTCGACGTTCGATCGCCGAAAGACGCCATACGCGCCACCTTCGCGAGTGAGTGTGCGCAACAGCAGGTGAGTGCACATTGCTGTAGTGCATCATGCCACACTAGAGTATCTCTCGCGAGTCCACTAAAGCTCCAGTGCACCTGCGTCGCACCAGATCACTAGACTCTTGACCATCATTGATATGTCGTTGACTTTTTTTTTTCCGGGAGACCATACCCGCGGATTTCTCGACATTCTGAGTTCGTTGGTGCAATCTGTTTTGTCAAATTTGAACTGAGTAAGATGTTTTTACGCGTTTGACCTTGCGAATTGATTAAAGTATGTGATTAATTGATATTTATGGTATTAATTGTTGTATGAGGATTATTCAGGATCAGATATCAGACCAAGTGGAGTAACCGAGAAGCTTATATAAGGATTTATCGCTAGTACTTAAGGCTAGTACACCTCGAACTCCTATTGCTTCTTGAGCATCATAATTGTGATTGCTTTGCATGTAAGTGTCTGCAAAATATGTAGATGGTAAATAAGCATGTTGAGAGATCGGTATCATGAAACTTGATATATGTGTGATGCATGATGATGTTGCGAATATGATGAGACTCATGGAGACTTTAGAGACCGTGTAGGTAGGGGTGAGTGTTCGATCGAGTCGAGTAAAAAAATTTCGAGTTGACGCGCCTTATTTTACAACTCAAACTTTATTTGAAATTTTTTCGATTCGAGTTGAGTTTATGAAATTCGAGTCGAGTTTTCGAGTTCCTATACAAATTTAATTGTAATTACTTATCATGTTATAGTGTAGTTTGATTCCAATTTAAACGACTTTCTATAATCATATAAGATATGCATGTATATTTCATCATAATTTTTCATATGTGACATATATTTCTTCATATTTTTTAATATATATATATATATAAGGAAAAATTGAGGGACTCGACTCGAACTTAAAAATAACCCACTAATTATTAAAAATTTCGAGCTATTCGAATTTCTATTTTAAAACTCACTTTATTTGAATTTTTTTCAAGTCTAGTTTATGTAATTTCGAGTCGAGTTAGAACGAGTCGAGTTTTTTTTTGCCTCGAGTCGAGTAAAAAATGTCGGTTTTTTCGAGTCAAGTCGAGTTTTGCTCACCCCTACGTGTAGGGTCGTTTGAGGTACTTGTATAATTACTTGATGATTGGTTGATTGATTGATAATTGTGATGCCTTGTATGCCAGTTCAAATGGTTTAACATGAATTAATGGAAATCATGCTTAAGAGATAAATACTCGATTAAATGATTATAAAGCTGGTAATTGATATTAAATTATTAAATGCGTTAGTAAACAAACCCTAATGACTTTTATAAGCTTTAGGGATCGAATAAAGCGTTGTAATATCGTAAATTGAGGAAATGGTATAAACCCTTGAGTAGGATATTGGTACGGTCTTCGGCCGTACGGGTACGCAATTGGGGGCCGTATTAGTACGGGTTGACCCGTACCAGTACTTGTGGAAATGTAGGATTTCTAATAAGTAATGTTAGTATCGGTACACGTGTGAGTACTGGTACCCAGGGGTACCGTATCGATACTCGAATTTGAGTATCGGTACCCACTAAACGGAATAATCTAAATGCTAGTTAAATATGGAAATCGACGTGAAAGATTAATAATTGATTTATGTCTTAATAAATGAGATGACATGAATTAATGAAGACAATAAATGAGATTAATTATATGCTTCGTCATAATGTATTAACAACTTAGTAATGTAAAATAAATGATATGATGGTGTTTAGTAACGACATGAAGATCCTTGGGATTACATTGCTTGTATGCTGGGTAGGCATTTGATTGGTTGAGTCTTTTGATTGGTTGAGTATTTTGATTGATGGGATCCGGATACCCATTGTGAGAGTGTTGCAACACCATGGTTAGAGATGTCGAATGTACATTCTCGACGCTATGTGGCCCAGGTCTTATTCAAAGATACTCGATGGGGGATTTCGAGTATACAATGTATGTTCCCGACGTCGTGTGGCCCTGAGTCTAACTTAGGTATTGTAGAGTTTAGAGCGTACATTCCCGATGATGTGTAGCCCTGGGTCTCACTCATTGTGAGACCCAAGTGTCATTCGAAGATACTCGATGGGGGATTTCGAGTATACAATGTATGTTCCCGACGTCGTGTGGCCCATAGTCTAACTTAGGTATTGTAGAGTTTAGAGCGTACGTTCCCGATGTTGTGTGGCTTCGGATTTCACTCTAGGTTTGTAGTTCTACTTTGTGTGCTTTTACCTTGATGATCTGATCAGATCTTGGGTCTTGCTGGGCCTTGTGTGCCACGTATGATGACTTGCTTGTTTTGAGCATGTGTTCAGGCGACTAGTGGTAGTGCCATATGTTTATTTATCTCTCCTTATTACTCGTACTAGCTTGCATGCTTATGTTTATGATTAGCATAAAGTATAATAGAGTAGATGTGTACCACTGAGCTTTGTAAGCTCAGCGCTCGGAATCGTTGTTTCCGTACGTAGGTTGGTTGATCGATCGAGAGCTTGAGGAGCATTGTTAGTTTGGGATTCCATCAAGCGATGATTCTCAAAGTACGATACATGTATTTAGTGGGCTGAGTATTCATATGACCTTACGTGGTCGAGTCTGTAACTTTATTTTGAATATTATTTTGATATACACTGTATAAACTTGGAGCTCCTATTTTGTAACGTGGTTTATACTTCTTATTTATTTATATGATTTAAGAATGATTAAATGTTTTCACATGATGGCTAAATCTATGGTTTTAAAATGGAAATTTTGTTGGGTCGGATTTTGGGTGACCCGAATGTGGTACTTCAGATTCAGATCGAGATCAGGGTGTTACATCGATCTTGGCTCCGCCCTGCTAGTGTAGTTACAAGATAGTATATGTTCATTAATCCTAACCTATTGAGTGGATAAAATTAACCGATATGGCTAAGAGGGTGGGTGAATTGGCACTTTAAAAATTGGAGGGAGCAAAAGGAACAAATAAAAATGATAGACAAGACACTTATAGTGGTTCAAGCTTCTAAACAAACTCCACATTCACTACCTTAGCTCCCACTAAGTATTTTCAACAAACTCTCCACTAATTTGTTCTTCCCCTTTTCTAGGCTAAGAAGGCAACCTTTATGTTATGCTTGATAGGCTCAATTTTCTTCAATCGATTTATCTAGCCAAGTGGTGGAGAAGTTGGATTTTTGGGTGATTGATTTGTGTAAGCCAAAAATAAATGACACGATAAATTTATAGTGGTTCGGCCTTCGAACAAGCACCTACATCCTCTACCTTAGCTCCTACTAAGGATTTCCTAATCAATTCACTAATTGATTCGTCTCCTTTTCTAGGCGTAGGAGGAAACCCTTACACACTCAAAGCTTTCTAGACCAAAGCTTGAGTAAACCCTCTTTACAAGAAAAAGAAAAATAAGCAAACCAAAATCCCTCTAATAGGTATTTGTTTACACTATTTAAGCTCTCACCCAAACCTAAACACTTGAGAAAATATGACAATTTTGGCTCACAAGTGTTGTCTATACAAAGAATAAACAATTTAGCCCTTAAGAAAATTCTCTCATCATAATGTTGTTGACAACTGAAGCATTAACCTTCTCTTGATGCTTGAAGGTCTTTTTTATACTCCTAATTTAGTTTGTAGCCGTTTAGGACCGTTGGGATTGAATTGGAACAGTTGGAGACTTTATTTCCCACTATAAATGCACTCATGGTGATGTCTATTTCGATACACGAGTAGTTGTATCGAAACGCCCTTCTTCAGAATTAGCCGTTGAAGTCTGATACAATATGCCGCATCGAAACACTTTGGGCCGTTTCAGAACGCCCGTATCGAAACGTCTAGTGCCGTATGAAAACAGCCTACAATTCAAATAACCGTTAGGAAATAGCCGTTGAGGTTCCTGCCACGTAGGCGTATCGAAACACCAAAGGGTGTTTCAAAACACCCCCTATCCGTATTGAAACATTTAAGCCTTGTATCGAAACGAGTTTTGGTAGTTTCAAAACGTATTGATAGAGATTATGCATGTATCGAAACATGTACATTGAAAGCACTGGTTTGGCTACTTAAAACGTTTCAAACATTGCCAAAACCTTATGAAACATCCCCAAACTTATTTTCAAGTTGTTTTTGACTTAGAGAACATTTTAAATTCTTTTCAACTTAGTCCAAAATATTTTTCAATTATTATAACAAAACATATATTTCTACACTTTAAAAATGTTCAATCTTTCTACCCAAAGATTGAACCACAAGACTCTCACTTTACACAGAAAATGTTGGCTATTACAATTGATCTCTCACAAGATAAATGTAGCCCAAATGATTTACAAACACTCCCTAAACTCTCAAATTTGATTTACACTAAGAATTCAAAGAGTTGGGTGCAAGAATTTGACAATAAGTGCTAGGGTTTGGATTTGATTGCTTGGATGATGCTTTGAGGTTCAATAGTTTTTTATGGTGCTTTGGAGGCTTGCTTTTATACCCTTGCATTGATTTCTAGCTGTTTGAGTGGTTGAGGTCATCAATAGAGACGTTGGAGCCTTTATTTCCCACCATAAATGCACTTCTGCACCTGCCCGTATCGAAACATGAAGGCTCGTACCGATCCCTGTCTCAAAACAGAAAGAGCCATTGCAGGTAATAAAGAGGGGCGTATTGAAACGCGAGAACGTATATCGAAACGGTATAAGGGGTCGTATCGAAACAGCTTTGGCCATACCGATAATATTTTTCTCACTTGAGCTACTACCAATTTTCGTATTGAAACGGCCCTAAGGCGTACCAATACGGGTCAACGGTATTTTAAAATTTGCTCGTTCCCAATAACTGACAAGTAACGGTAAAAAATTAATAAATGCTAAGATTTTATAAATCTTTCAGACCGTATCGAAACGGCTAGGCCGTATCGATACGCGATGCCTAAAAGTCTTAAACCCAAAAGAAGGTTGTATCGAAATAGTATAAGCTATATCGAAACGATTTCTTCCAGTAGCCAAATAAGGTTTGGCCGTATCAAACACCCTTGGGTGTATCGAAACGCCTGTACGCTTTTGTATTGTTTGGCTTGAAAATACTTAGAAAATTTTATAGGGTTTAAGTTTTGACTTTGGAAAACAATTTGGGCTTAAAATTACTTGTCAATTTTGAGTTAATTGTGAGACTTAAAGTACTTAAAAATTTATTTACTTTGCAAATAAGTCCTTAAAACAATTTGTTATATCAAAAATCAAACATAGGTTTTACAATCTCCCTCCTTTTGATATAACAAAACCAAAGTAAATTTTTAAGTAAACTCCCCCTAAATTTAAGCAAAGTTTTGAAAAAGATTTTTAAACAATTTAGCTTAACCCTTCTCCACTTTTTTATTAGATCAAAATCAATGAAGAACTAAAGGATATAACCAAGATATATAAAATAATAAAGCGTAAGACAAAGCATAAATAAAGCAACATAATATCATTAGGCATAATAAACCGAAGCAAAGGTTCCAAAATATCCAAACTTAAGTCCTAAGAACAAGAAATCAAAGCATAGGTCCTAAAAGGGAAAACATAGATAGGTGCATAAAAGGGAAATCCTAAAAGATGATATGCAATGAGATGCAAGAGTCAATGTTCGTCTTCATCGTCATCTTCATCTTCATCTTCACCATCATCCTCGTTCTTCTTAGATTGCCTCCACTCATGATGAAATGTCGCAAGAGACCTGTCCAAAGAAGTTTGCAATCGAAGCAACATGATCATCAATGGACTTGTGGCGATTATCAAGGATGGTGACTCGCTCTTCCAAATATGTGAAACGAGTATCAATAGTGGCAAATCTGGCATTCATGTTGATGTCCATCGAGCCAATAGATGTGTGCAAGCTTGTGAATTACTCGGTGAGAAAGGTCATGACTGCCGCATTGTCCCGTTGAGCGCCTTGAGGTGGAGCCGCTTGAGGAACCGCTTGATGAAGTTTGTCGGGGATAGCATCGAGTGGAAGCTCGGCTAGACGGACCCACTCATTGTTGAGGTAGTGAAACTTAGCACGAGTGAGGGAGGTCTCATTGATTTGATTCTTGAGACGCGATGATTCATCATGAGAGCAATCTATCTCTAATTGAGTAAACAAGTAACTCAAAGCGGTGTCGTAGGTGAAAGAAGTAACTTGATCGGTGTGACGATATTGAATGAGGTAAACCATCTCGGCAAACATAATTTGAGCAAGATTTGGGCGTTTCTCTTCACGAAAGCATCGAAGCCAAAAATCATCAACTTGGCGGATGGATGAGAATTTTCCACCAGAAGGGCGGAACCACCAAGTGATCATCAAGTGAAGAATGCGATCATGAGCGTCGAGTACGGTAACAGAACCACTCAAAATATGTCCTAATGAGTCTTCATCGGCTATACCCTCATCTTGAAGACCAAAAGCATCGGTTAAAGTTTTAACGGTAACCCGAAACTTCATCCCCATCAAATAAGATTCAATAGCAATCATGGTCTTTTTGTCGGGTCCAACAATACACTTGGCATTGACATAGAAAATCAAAACAAGATTTTTGTAGACAATAGATGGTAAGGCCAAAAATTTCATAAAGCTCCAACGCCTTAAAAGATGAAGATATTGAAATTTAAAACGCTTGGAATTTAAAAAGGGAAGAGAGATAACCAGACCGCGACAGATATCATGAGTTTGAAATTGGCGAAAATAATCCATCTCGCCCGTGGTGTGAAAACACCTTGGGTAAATAATCACAAGATTAGGGCGAGTAATCCCATCATTCTCAACATTGGAAGATTCTCCATCTTCCGTAGTTCTTGCTCTCTTTTTAGGACCTATAAGAAAATCTGAAAATAAATCAAGGCACAAGAAAAACAATGTATGTATAACCATCACATTTGATTCAAAAATAATCCAATTAATCAAGGTAAGAGAAAGAAAAGTCTATATAATATAGGTTAAAAATATATACATATATAAAAAGGAATTTTGGTAAAAATATTTTGAAAAACAGTAAGATTAAATATACGGTATAATGTTATATTCAAAACAAAAATTTCAGATTTTGAAAGAAATTTTGCAAAATCTTTAAAATCCATACTATATATGTATTTTGTGTACCAAAATTAGCATAAAAAAGTATAGTAAAATAAATGAAATTGAAAAGAAAAGATTTTTACCTTGATACGGATGAATGCTAGGAGATGATGCACAATTTGATGAAATAGTCTTGAATTTTGAATTGTGGAGTAAAAACCCTCAAAGATTTGTGTGAAAAACAGAAGGTTTTGGTGGGTATTTATAGAATAAAAACCTATGGGTTTTGGGGGCAAAGAGTGAGTTTTAATGAAAGTAGGTTTGAAGATGGAAACATATTAATGACTTAATTTAATATTCTGTGGCCGCGCGTACGGATACGCCATAAGGCATATCGAAACATGTGTATCAGAACGTGTTTACGCATACCGAAACAACTTATCATATCTGTACATGTTTAATTGTACCGAAACCCAATTAAGCGTCCCCGTATCAAAACGTGTTTAACCGTTTCGATACCATATACCTAAGACTTAATCTTAGGGATTTGCTCAAGCATGCCGTATCGAAACAACCTTGCCTGTTTCGATACACCTTGCCCAGAAGATACAATTTAGGCTCAAAGGTGTCCAAAAATTGGATTTCAAATGATCCTAAATGCATGTACATGAAATATGAGCAAGATATATGGACTAAAACATAAACATACTCCCCTAAAAACAGTGTAACCCCCTCGTCCCGGTCTGGTCGGATGACCGGCCCGAGTGGGCCACACGGGGAAAACCGAAGCGAAACCCGTTAAGGTTTCCCCTCGGTTAACGACCCTAAAATTTTCTTTTTATTATATCTTGTCTATAGGCATAATTAAAACCTATGTGAAGCACAGCAGCGGAAAATACAAACAATGAAACATACACCGACCAACCAAAACATTAAACAGCTCATTTTAGTCCTTTACAGCAGGCCGTTTCGAAACGCCCTTAGGGTGTTCCGAAACGCCTTGACTTAGTCAACAGGCCAGGGTCAACCATAGGGTGACCGTTTCGAAACAGGGGTGACCCTTATCGAAACGACCTTGACGGTCAAATTCTCGTGGTCAACGAGATTTGACCGTTTCGAAACATCAAAGGCCTGTTTCGGAACGCCTTTATCTCGTCAATTTCTCAAAATTCCAGTAGTAAAAATGTTCCGAAACGACCCCCATCCGTTTCGAAACGGCAAGCCATTTGCAAAGGAACCGTATCGGAACGGGGTGACCCGTTCCGAAACGCCCCCTGTCTGCAGGTTCGTTTGGCTGTTTTAAGGCACAAGGGTGCCCCAAAACACCACCAAAACACCCTCCAACCTTATAACACATAAACCTAAGGCAACCCAACAATTAAAGCATGCTTCAACAAGATTAAGACATGTCTAACACTAAGGCAAGACCTCACGAGGCATGCATTCATTCAACATCATTCAAACATAGAGACAACATCCAAGGCACATGACTAACATTCAAAATGAGCAACTTAGGCATGAGTTACAATTCAACATGGCAACACCAACCATACAAAACAAGATGTCAAGGAGTCTAAACATGCTCCTAAACAACCAACAATTATCCAACAAAACAACACATGTCCCATTGCTCAAACTATTACATGTCCAACATTAAAACTCATACTTGAAGCACTCAAGGCTAACAACCACACTTGGAGGCCCTCCACTTGCTCGAGCAACCCGCGAACTAAGGATCTGCAATGTCGAACAAGGAGAGCGTAAGCAATGATGCTTAGTAAGGGTAAGCTCTAAAAACAAACCTCAACATTGCAGGGTCCGAGCACGATCTAGCCAAGGCATTTCACAAACATACCAAGGATCCACAAGAATCATAAGATAAAGATGCATGGGCAATGTACATTATAAATGCCATGATCATAAGCTCAACTCCATAATACATGTAATCACATTCAAGCATCTCATCAAAGATCATAAACCTCAACACATTGATATGCATATCAAACAACATTGGCACCTAGCTATGACCCGAATACGCGGATAGACATGTTGGAACTCACCTCCAACAACCACATTACCTCACGGTGGGATTTCACTCATCACCGGTCTTGCGGAGGGGATTCCACTCATCCTCACGCCCCGTCGATGGGATTCCACTCATCACCGACTATATTTAAATACAATTCCGGGCGAACCCGTACTCCTCCTTGGTGACTCAACGCCACCAAGGCCACGCGCGACTTTAGACTCATGTGTACACACTAACATCCTAATGATCGATCATTTGTATTCAAGTATACTAGTGCCAACATTTACTCATTTCACTTTACTCATTTCAATCGATTCCGTGCTTAGCACGCACTCACCAACAACCATCATCATGCATGTCTCAAGCATCATAAGTCATATCTCATTTCACATGTATAATACAATATACACAAACATTCATATCACATTTCGTATGAGACATACACAACCACATAATTGAGTTCATCCAAAGGCTCTAGACCAAGCTTAGGATTAGGCTACCACCCTAATCCTAACTCTAGGTGGGTCTACCAAGCCCAACCTAGTCCATATACTCGAACCAACCATTTTAAATCCATTTAAAACATTTAACCACTCACCTAAGCTTCCAAGCTCAAAGACCAAGCGAGCAACCACCTTCAATTCCCCGGATTCACTTCCGATGCTTCACCGATGCCCGAACTCGATTCTAATCAATCCCAAACACAAACAAAACATCCACAATCAAAAGCTCATCATCGAAACTAACCCGGAATGCAATTCAACCACAAACTACTATGTTGCAAGCATGAACAATATCCATTTTCACCAATTCGGATGGCCCCAAGACCATGCCCAAGAACCATGATTTCAACTTCCATTATACCCACAATTGATCCCAAATCAATCCCCAACCATAGTACTATCAAAAGCCTATCAAAACCTACCTAAAACAACCCCCAAAACTCACCCAAAACCCTCCAAAAGCCCCAAGTTTACCCAAATCCGAAAATTGTTCAAAATCATTTGAAATTCACATATGATACACCCTCTGACCTCTATATACCATAACTAAGCATAACAAATCAAAATACTTCACTTAACCACATAAAGATTTCATTTTTAATCAAGACATTCAAAACTTCCATTTTCCAAAACCTTCATGAAAATGAAAATGAAGAGTACTTTTGTGGAGGGGAAGATGAGGGGAAGTCAAAAATACCTTTACCTTTCAAAACGGAGTTGAAATGAGTGAGAAATGGGATGGAATAGTGGAGAGGGGGAAGGTCTTCTATTTCACGTTGGAGGTAGAGGAGGAAGAGAGTGAATAGTGATATTTGTGAAAAAGGGGGGATTTAAATTAGAAAAGGGGTAAATTACGAAAAAGGCCATTAATGAATGGCTATTCCCTTGTTTTTAAAATAGCTCTTCCATTTTAAAACTAAATCAATTTGGTCCCATTTAGAAATGTTTATTTTGAAACCCGAAATTTAAAAGAATCATTTTAATCATAAAACCGAGCCCAAAATAATATTAAAATATTATTTTCACCTAACCCCTAAACCCGGGTGTTACAACTCTCCCCCACTTAAGGAATTTCGTCCCCGAAATTACCTGGTGGAAACAGATACGGAAACTGCTCAACCATATCCGCTTTCCTCTCCCACGTGGCCTCTTCCACACCTCTATGTCTCCACAACACCTTGACCAACTCTATGGTCTTGCCACGCAACACCTTGCTATCAGAAGCAAGTATCTCAACGAGTTCTTCATTATAGGACAAATCCGGATTTAACTCTATTTCCTCAACGGGCATCACATGAGAAGGATCCGATCTATACCTCCTAAGCATAGACACATGAAAGACATCATGGATCTTCTCTAACTCTGAAGTTAACCTCAAACGATAAGCTACAGGCCCAATCCGCTCAACTATCTCATACGGACCAATGAACCTCGGACTCAACTTGCCCTTCCGGCCAAATCTCATTACTTTCTTCCACGGAGATACCTTCAGAAACACTTTCTCACCCACTGAGTACTCAATCTCTTTCCTCTTCAAATCTGCATAAGACTTCTGACGATCGGAAGCTGCTTTCAAACGGTCACAAATCAACTTTACTTTGTCGGTAGTTCCCTTAAGCAAGTCTGGCATAGGTAAAACCGAGCCCAAAATAATATTAAAATATTATTTTCACCTAACCCCTAAACCCGGGTGTTACAAACAAGCATAGATGCAAAAGGAGACAAATCAACACAAGCATGACCATCAAATAATTTCAAGCACATTTTTGGTCATTTGGGACCAAAAAGGGTCAATGAAGGCTTGTTAAACCTAACTATCTCCTAAGGGTCCAAAAATGTTCTTTATCTAAAAGTTTGGTAAATATGCTCGCTAATTGGTGTTGTCACTAGATTTTCACCTCGATTTTAAATAATTCGGAAAAAATAAAAAAAATCCCTTTTCCCTAAAAATAATAAAAAACCCACCCTTTTCTAAATTAATTAAAAAGTAACAAAAACCCATCTTTAAAAACCCATTCTTGAAGCCCATTTAAAAAAAAATACAAACAAAGCCCATTTTGAAAAAAAGAAAAAAAAAGAGAAAATGTGATAAAAATAAAAAATAAAATAAATAGTAATGATAGTAATAAATGCAGGAAAAAGGGAAATAAAATGAAGACCAAAAAAATGTAATAAATGTAATAAAAAACAACAAAGAAAAATAGCCAAAAACAACAAAAAAGGGAAAAAGAAAAGCAAAAAAGAAAACAAAGGGACCACGCGCGTGGCCACGTGCTCGATCCAGCTCCTAAACCCCCAGCTAGGGGTGTTCATTTCGGGTATCCGATCCGATCCGATCCGAAAATTCGAAAATTCGAAAAATTCAGATCACCTAAATAGTGATCCGTATCCGATCTGAAAAAACCGGATATCCGGAAATCCGGATATCCGAATTTTCGGATCGGATACTCGGATATCCGAATATCCGAAATTTATGAATTTATTTGATTATTTTTTAATTTAATGGTTCTATCCATGAAAAATTTAGGTTTTCGAATATAAAAATTAATAAATTATTAAATATAACAATATTTGTATCCATGGAAATTTCAATTTTTCATATATAACAAGTAAAAATATCGAATATAATAAGATTTATACCTATAAAAAAATTGAATTTTCGGATATCGGATAATCGGATATCCGATCCGAATGTAAAACCACTATCCGTATCCGATCCGAAATTTTTGGATATCCGATCTGAATTATCCGAAAAATAAAAAACGGATAGGATATCCGAAATTTTGGATCGGATCAACGGATAATCGGATCAGATTTTTTTGAACACCCCTGCCCCCAGCCCAACAAACCCTCTGTCGAACAGTTCAGGGTGGCCGACCGACGTCTACCGGCCACGGCTACCGTCACTGTTGGTACCGGGCAGTCTGCCTCGCTGCCGCTAACCTAATGCCACCAACCCCACTCGCCGCCGCCGCCTGTGCTCGCCGGAATCTACAAAAAACCGAGACAAGAGGTCAAACCCTAGGCTCGAATCCTGGGGAAAATTCAGCTTCGATATTGGACCAAATCAGATAAGGATTGAGGGGTTTTACCGAGAATCAAGTTCTTGGTCTTATTTTGGCTCCAATTTTGGGATTAAACATGGATTTTAGCTTGATTTGCAGGCTCAAGTTGAGTATAAAAACCCCTCCCCCTTCCATTGTTCAAGACACCATTTTCAAGAAAACACACTTGAGAAAAAAACAAATAGGCTTAGAAAAAATCTGAAAAATTCTCTAAATTTTTTCAAAAGTTGCTGGAAATTTTGAGTTGAAGTTTGAGTTTGGAAGCAATTTTTCGGAGGCAATTAGGAACATTTCAAGAAATCTGTATTCGAGTTCTTCGTTCGACATTTTGGTAAAATTTCTATCTTTCCTTTTAATTTTTATTTAGATTTTTTATGCTTGTTCTTGGTTGAATTTTTGTGTTTGTGTTTTTGTGGATTTTAGGTTGTGTTCTTGAAGTCGGAAAATCATTTCACGATTCTGGTAAAGTTTTCGTTTAAAATTTTTCGTTTGATTTTGGATTGATCTTTAAAAAATTTACATGCTTAAAAAATGTTGTTAGGATTGTTTTGATCTTTAGAAGTGTAGAAATAAATTTTTAAAATTGTTTAAATTAAAATGCAAGAATAAAGTGAGTTAATGTGATTTAATTGAAAAAACTAAAAGTTAGGGATTAATTATGAAAACAATAATGCATGGGTGGAAATAATAAAGGGACTTGATTTTAATTAAAAATATAAAAAAAGTTTTTTTAATTTAGTTTTAACAATAAATGGGTTGAGTCATTTTAAAAGGAAAAGATAAATAAAATATTTTTTAAGGAAAAATAAGTCATAAATTTTTTTTAAAGAAAAAGAAAATAAAAAGATTTTAAAGTAAGAGTTTAGGTTTTTATGAGAAAATGAAATTTTGAAAAAAAAAACTAAAAGGAAATATTTCAAAAATAATGTTTATTTTAAAAAGAAGAAAAGCTTAAAAATGAAAAAAATAAAAAAAAAAATTTAAAAGATAAATTCATTTTGAAATGAAAAAAATATAAAAGGGGTAAAAACATATAAAAATGAAAAGGGAAAAACATAAAATGTAAAAAAGAGGTCTTGGCTTTTAAAAAATAAAAGAGTAAAAAAATAAAGGTTTTTCAAAAGAAATAATTTAAAAGGAAAAAAACTCAAAAGAATAAAATGTTGCTTGCTTGTTTTAGAAATATGTTAAAACTTAGGACTAGGTTCTAAATCTTAGATAGAGACATGTATTGTTGAAAAAAGTTCTTTGTTGAGTGCATAAAGTTCTATATTTTACCCCTCATTTACCCATATTTTTGCTGCACTCAAGCATGATTCATTGCATTTAGGATAGATTTTTGCACAACATCACAATTAGATAAAATTGCACAGTTGCTGATGATTTTGGTTACTTTTGTAGGTATCTGTTGCGGCAGACCCAGGGCAGCAAAGGAGTAGAGGCGAGTTGCTGAGCTGGAGTCGTCAAGCACAGTCTGCCATGACATCTGCCGTGGCAGCCATGACGACAGTGGTATGCTGAGGTGGAAAAGTGAAGTGGAGCTCGATAGATAGAGGATTTCAAGCAAGTCTGTCGTGGACCATTCCTATATTTTTCTGAGCCCTGAAGCAGAAGGAAGGCCAAGCCCAAAGTTCAAGGAAGAAACTCAAGGCAAGAAAAGAGGACGAATTCAAGGCATCTACTCAGAAGATTTAGTCTTCAATAGAGTTATACTTTAGTTTAAACTTGTATTCTTGCCATATTAGAAAACTTGGACCCAAGGACTATATAAAGGCATGTAATTCGACCTAGGGAAGGATATCTAACTTCTACCCGTCTTCCCCCAAAACCCTTGTCGTTTTCCCCTCTCCACCATGTTTTCAACTCCCCCTAGGGCTAAGGGTTGATTTTGTAAAGTAGTTGCAAGGATTGTATTGTTTTAGGAATTTTCTGTTCAAGTAATAAAAGCTTCAAGTTTATTTACTCTGGTTTTCATATCTAATAAGAGCATCGGGAGAGCATTGTGAGGTTATCCATTTGTTTAATATCGGTAGAGTCAAGCATACGAAAGGAGTAAATACGTGTTTTCCAGTGAATGGTTAAACCATCTTGGCTTTAGGATAAGTACAAGGTTAAGTGGCTAAGGAAGAATTCACAAATATTGGTGTTCACCCTTTGATTTATGCCGGGAGGTATCATCCAAGAAGTGTTCATCAACAAAACTTGGGCCTAGAGATAGGACAAGTCATTGCAGGGATTCCTGCTAAGCTTGAAGTACAGAGTTGTTGATCGCTGTCGCGACATCAACAGATCTCTATCGTGACGGGAACGACGACAGACAATAGAAGTTTCTCTAACAGTGCAACACATGCACTACTGAGCAATTCAATACCTACATATTCTCTAAATCTGATTCCTTTATCTTTTACTTTAGTTTTTACTCAAGATTATTTCACCCATTCATTTAAACTATTTCTTTCTCTTGTGCAACAATTCAAGGATAGAGTTATTTCTAGTCCCTATGGAGACGATATCTGATACTCTAGTATCACTTTACTACTTGCGTCGTGTACACTTGCACTATTTGCAATAGTTCTATTTACACGCAACGAGTTTTTGGCGTCGTTGTCGGGGACTGGCAACATACCTTTACCTTTTTATTACTACACTTATTTTTATTTTCTGTTTTTAGTGGTGTTATTTACCCCGTGCTTTTCACAAGGTTCTCTTATTGCTTATGCACAGATCTAGAAGAGGTAAAGGACCTGAGTACGAATTAGATCAAAAAATCGAACGCACATACCAACTCAGGAACCAAGCCCGAATCTTGATAGAAAGAAACAACTATATTGAGGAGATACTGGAAGCAATGGTGAACGGAAGGCAAGGCAATGGGAGAGATGACCCCAACAACAACAATGACCATAGGATTATTGTTGATCCTCCTAACGATGCCCGGAACGATCGGCCGCCGCCCGCTGCCCCAACAGCACGGCAGACCTGTCGCGACTACATAGACAATGACCATGTTGAACTAGAAACAACCCTGCCAGACGTGGAGGCTGAACACTTCGAACTAAAACCTGTCATAATCAACATGATAAACCCTGCTGGCCAATTTAGTGGTTATGCTACTGAGGATGCACGAGAACATCTTAAAACATTCCAGGAAATCTATGGATCGTTCAAACTGCCAGGGATAAGTCCAAAAGTACTGAGGCTCCGACTATTCCCTCATTCATTGAGAGATAGAGCTAAAACTTGGTGGAACAAATTAACGCCGGGTTCAATAAGAACTTGGGCAGATCTCTCTCATGAATTCCTTTCTCGTTTTAATCCTTCTCATTTATCTGAAAGATTGCGTAACGAGATTGCTACTTTTTAACAAGAAGATGACTAACCTATGCACGAGGCGTGAGACAGATTTACAACTCTCTTACGAAACTGCCCAATGCATGGATTCCCTGTGTGGAATCAGGTTGTCAAGTTCTACAACGCCGCCAATGCACACACTCGACTGAGAATATATTCAGCAGCGAATGGGCTATTACTGGATAAAGAACCGAATGAGGCAATGCTAGTGTTGAAAAAGTTAGCAAAGAACGATGAGCAATTTCCTACAGCTCGAAGAGGAGGCAAACGAGGAATATCTGTAATAGAGTACGAAGCTGATAACTCGGTTAAAACATAGATTGCATACCTCACGAAGATAGTCGAAAATATACAGCGAAAAGATTCTAAAGCTGTATATTCTGCAGAAGAGGTGTGTGAAACCTGTAGTGGGAACCACAATACAGAGGAGTGCCCTTTACAACTGGAAGAAGGGATGTATGTTGGGAACTATAACAAGATTAGAAACTATGATTCCAACAACTTCAATCCCAACTGGAGGAAGGACCCCAAATTTTCCTGGAGCAATCCGAACAATGCATTGAACCCTCCAGAGCAGAACAACTAGAACCAAGGAGTACCCAGAATTCTGTCACGACATCGGCCACATCCGCAGCCACCACAGTAGCCGACAACAACACCTAGTATACTGGAACAGACCTTGGCAACATTTATGTCACAAACGAGAGCATACATGGCAAACATGGATCACTTTGTCAAGAAAAATGAAACATTCATGGACAAGACAAATATGAGAATGACAAACCATGAGGCTACCCTAAAATCTCTTGAGAAACATATGGGTCAGGTTTCACAGTACATCAAACCGAGGCAGAATGGAGGATTCCCTAGTGATACTGAGGTCACTAGAAAACCCACACATAAGTAGTGCAAAGCAATTACAACGAGGAGTGGGAAACAATTTCAAGGGCCGGAAAAAAAAGAAGTACCGAGTGAGGACCCGACCCTACAAACACTTGTTGTGAACACTGCCCCGACAAAGGAGAAACAGCCTACTGTCGCTACACCTGTCAAGACAGTAGAAGGAATAGAGGAGCAGACAGAAGATGCTGAAGAACTCAAGCCTCCTCAGATCCAAATTTCATGTGAAGGACGCCTTGAAGATTACCATCCTCCACCCCTTTTTCCATATCGGTTACAGAAACAGAAACAAGAGTACCGGCTTAAGAAAATTTATGATATTTTTAAGCAAGTACATATTAACATTCCGCTGCTAGAAGCCATTAAGCAGATGCCTGGTTATGCTAAGTTTCTCAAGGATGCAATGTCCAAAAGGTCCAGACTTGGGGAATTTGAAACATTAAAGATGACAGAAGGATGTAAGACAATCTTGCATAAGCATCCACCCCAAAAGAAGAAGGACCCTGAGAGTGTAACACCCAAAAAAAGAAAGAAAGAAAGAAAGAAATAAAGAAGGGAAGGTGAGGGTGTGGAGGCTCGAACCCGAGACCTCAGCCCTAACCACCCTACATGCTAACCAATTGAGCCAAGCGCTATCTTCTGTCAAGTATTACCAAAAGTAATATTTGTTCGTTAAATTACGAAGTTATTTGAATTAGATTAAATCTGATTCAGATGTTTCACCTACCGGGAGTAAAAGGCCATTTTTTTAAGTTCGAGAAGCATCCATCTCCTAAACGCTCCTACCTACCCCGATCGGCCACCGTGCCCCCACCTTCACCGCCGCTCCGTGTGCAACACCGCCGCCACCAGTGTGTGTGCCGTTCCTCACTGAGTTCGTTCCCGGTAGCCACTCGCCCTACCTCCGCCGCCATCGTCGTGATTTGAGGGTTGAAAGTTCGACGAACGCTACCCTAATCTTCGTTAGATTCTAACCGTCGATTAATCCTCCATCGGCCGTCCGTTCAGTGTGTTGTTGCCACCACCATGCTCCCCTCGTCGTGCCATGCAAAACCCCTATAACCTCGGGTCTAACCGACGCCGGCGAGGCCTCCAACGGAGCTACGCATTTTTCTGGCCATCGTGGGTCTTTTAGGTAAAAATCCGACGATATTCAGACTTATTTTTGGTATATTTTGATGGGTTAAGACATTGAGCTTATGATCTAACTTTTCCCGGTAGAATCGCGGCTAAAAGTGTCACCGACGACTTTTCCGACAGCTTCCGGCGACTAAAAAATTTGGGTAAGTGAACCGGGTCCAAACCGATCTAACCCGGTTAGAACCTGCTGGACCGGTTGAACCAGTCAGCTCGGTCAAGCATGCCCGACCCGACCCGTCCGACCCAACCCGTGACCTGAGTCCGACCCGACCTGTCAACTCGAGTCAACTCGTCCGAGTCAGCCGAGTCAACTCGTCTGAGTCAGCCCGAGTCAACTCAGTTGACCCCTGTTGACTACTGACGTCATGCTGACGTCAGCATTGACCTTGACCGGTTGACTCTGACCCAGTTGACCGTTGACCTGCTGACGTCAGCGTTGACCCGCTAACGTCAGCGTTGACTTTGACCGTTGACCAAAAAGTCAATTTTTCCGAAAACTCATATTTTATGTTTTTCGACACCCTGAGTCCGTTTTTGAAGCCTGTTTTGCAAAATTCTGATCCGAAAGCCTCTGAATCTGACCTTGAGCCCGAACTTGATTATGTACTTAATTATTGGTTAAGAGCTTGTGAGTAAAGTCTGATCTTGGAATTTGTGTAATTGAAGGTATTCTCGATTTCTTGGATGCTCGATGCTGAGGAATGTCAAATTCGGGTTCGAGGGTATTCGAATGTTGTATCATGAATCAACTGTTATAGCTCGGAACTAAGGTAATACATTATTACCCCTTGTATGCTTTATGTACATGTTGATATCTGGTTAAAGCATGCATGCTTATGATGAGTGTTTTGTGAACTCTGCTTAAGCCGCATTCGATACGGAAAATAAGAATGAGAGTCGGTAAGAGTAAAATACTCGGATAAGAATATTAATAGATCAGAAGTGTCGAAAGTGCTAATAATAATAATACAGTTAAATCTGAAACTCTATCAATGGTGTCTAAGAACCAATGTTCAGAATGTGGGGTATGAGATGTTGGATATGAAATTACTAAAATACCCTTAGAACATATGTATGACTAAACTACTCATCTGATAAAGGAAATGACCTAAAATCTACATTCGACCTAATTATGCAATTTACACTACCCAAGATGTATGTTTTAATGGAAAGACTTCGGCATCATTATGCAATATGTGTGATACAAACTTGGATAATCC
Organism: Hibiscus tridactylites; assembly: GCA_958450335.1. Taxonomy (NCBI): domain Eukaryota; kingdom Viridiplantae; phylum Streptophyta; class Magnoliopsida; order Malvales; family Malvaceae; genus Hibiscus; species Hibiscus tridactylites. The sequence goes on along the minus strand of OY288282.1, from coordinate 15,460,393 downwards.
CTCAATCTCTGTATAACACATGAATGAGAATTTTCTAGAAATATTGTTGAAATCCCAAGTCGACCTTTATGACAGTAATACGTGAATTAGATGAGAATGATCGTAATGACCAAAAAGACGGTAATGCCCTCGAGCACCGAAATGTCTGATTAATTTGAATGAAGATATACCCTCAAGTTCTGTAATGAATGAATCGTCTATAAAGGGGCGGAGAGTTAGGACGCCCTAATCTCGTTTGAGTACGTGAATGATGGAGGTACCAAATGGTAATTCAAAAAGAAATGGTAGATTTATCTTAGTCTAAAATAACCGAAATACCCTCTTGAGTTAATCGGTAACTATGTATTTGACGAAATTCTGGATTTGTTAATAAGACTAAAATAACTAAAAGGCCATGATATGCTAAATAATCGGAACATCACTGAAAATACCCGATAACTTAAAAGACTTTAATTTAGAAATTCTTGAATGTCCGGTTAGAAAACTAATGAGAAAATAGGATATCCGAGTTCTCTGAACCATTGCTCTCAATGTTGGTATGATTACCAAAATGTGTATGAACGTCGAAATGACCATAATGCCCTTGTATGCCTAAAAGACTAAAGTACTCATAATATATCTGAACTTTCTAAGTTCTTGATGTTTCAGCTCCTGAATATCTGGGTTAAACCATTAGTATGAACCCCCCCTTTTTAAAAGGGGCTACGTTTCAGAAATCCGTTCAAGTTGTCAAGAGTTCAATATGTCTCATTCCTTAAATGCCAAGTATCTCTAAGAAATGATCTGTCTCACCTAGTGTGTTCCTTGTGTGATATATTCTGTTGAATGGATTGTATAATTATTTAATCATGAATAATATTATGTTAATGAACATTTCAATTGTTATTGAGATTGCATCACTATGTTAGAAAATGAGATAAAATGATGAACTTGATATATGATGACATTCTCTGCCTACTTGATATATGTCTGCTCAATCTGTATACTTGTTATGTGATCGTTTGATTTGTGATGGTATTGTCTGACTGTTTGATGAATTTGTTAGCATGATCTGTTATTTTGACCTATGATGGGATAATATGTTTGCATGATGAATGCTGAAAATGTCTGCTCTGCTCAATAGGATGCCCATTTATCTGTCAACAGCATGAACTTCTGTTTCTGATACTCTGAATAGAATATGTCTGTTACATGTATTATGTAACTCATGTCTGGAATCTGAACATCGATTACTGGCTGGGGTATACTGTTGGGTTAGGTTATGAAGTGTCTGCAGGTACAGCCCTGATCCAGCTGATAAACCCTTCTGTTAAGATCCTATGCCCACGGGCCTAGGGTAAGTCTTTCTGGACCTAAGACATTCCCTTAGGTAGGCTCCTATGCCTCAGGCCTAGGGTAAGACCTTCTGTATGCAGTTCTGGGGGATTGCATTTTGGTGTTCGGTTGGAGGGTAGTTCTTGTAAACTTCTGTATGAACATGAACATTTGCATTTAATCTGTTATGTGCACATATGATATGATGTTAAGTATTTATGTATGTTGATTTGCAACTTATTAAAACACACTAGGCTTCGTGGTTTAACTTCTCCAACCCGCCACTCTGTTGATTCTTTGAACAATAAGCTCTCTTTTAGTACTGAGTAACATAGAAAGAACAAACCTTGTTGTTCTCAAGAATATTGCTTCACTAAATTAGCGAAACATAATGGAGACAAGTATTGCCTGGAATATCATAAAAATGTTATGCCTACCCTATGTCTGCATGAGCTTATAGCATCTTTTGGTAGTTCTGTATTACTGAGCTTTTCCAAGCTCACGTTGTTTTTACCATCGCAGGTTAAAAGAAAATAGCATGACCTAATGTTTGACATCAGTGTTCGGAGTTTCCTCGGCGTTGCTTCTGGAGTACGGTACTATATAGTTAGTGGGCATGTATGTCATGTATGTCACGTATGGTTTTATGTCAGTGTCTGTAAAATACTTTTCTGAAATATTTGATATGCGTTTAAATGATTTCCTGAAATTGTATTTTGAACAGAAGTTGATTTATAGTTTAATAAGTGGTTTGAGAAAGAAAATGTTTTTATGTGTATTTTTTTTACTTTGGGTCGCTCTTGTGACCCTAATGTGACTTCCTAGGATCCGATGTAACGCATAGGCGGGTCTAGGGGGTTACATTTAGTGGTATCAGAGCTTAGAGTTGCGTCTTTCTGGGTAGATCGGCCGATCATCTGTCGTAGGGTGTCTAGTCTGTGCATGCCCCTAGATTCTGACCGTACTCCACCAAGTCGGGACTCTGATGTCGAATCCTTTTTCTGAAATATTTGAATCTAAGCTTTCTGTCTGCTGTATCTTGAATCGTAATGACAAGGAATGATTGTAACATTCGTCTGTGAATTGGATTAACTTAATGGATTTGAATCTGAGATAGTTCATACAGGTGAAATTGAAGAATCAAAAACAGATTAAGAGTAAATGTTGATCATGTGAGGTAACATATATAAGATTTCACGTAATGCTATTCGGTGATGATGATTATATTTGAGAATATTTTGATGGATACTTGATAAAAGTATTATGAATTTGTAAGAAAGGTGCCAGTGAGCGTGAAGGAAGTGAAAATCCTGTTGTGATTCTATTATACACGAAAGAAATAGTTGTCTGAATATTACGATGAAGGTAAGTAATACCCATTAAAGACCTTAGTCACGTTCGATCAGTACGAAGAATCACATCCCCTGGAAGATGTGGTTTGGTGTAACGTTATTTATCATCTCTGACTGAAATTTGATGTTTATATCCTGATTCTGGGAGTCGTTGTTGGAATCTTAGAGTGCTTGTTCGAACTGTAGTTGCAATTTTTCATCTGAAAGTTGATGGTCAACCTAGAAGAGTAACTCAGACTCTGGAAGATATACCTTTGTATGGTATGATTAACTTCTGTGGTAGATCAGAATGCCTCATATCCTTGTCTGAGACCGTTTTTAATAAAAGTTATGAGACAAATGTTTGTTTTGTATTATATGAAGTTCGGTATGGATTCAAATGTTATATTCTGATTAACTGGTCTGAAATGTATGATGGGATGGTTGTTGGTCCAAAGTCAATTTGAGTTACTGAGGACACGACCAAATTGATCCGTGTCAAAAAAAAATCATGAGAAGCAAGTATACTCTAAAGGATGAGTTTCAGTACAAGTATGGATGAAAGAGTAGTTTCTGCCGTTTTCCCTCAACTCTGATAAATTTCGAGGATGAAATTTTTCTTAAGAGGGGGAGAGTTGTAACACCCAAAAAAAGAAAGAAAGAAAGAAAGAAAGAAATAAAGAAGGGAAGGTGAGGGTGTGGAGGCTCGAACCCGAGACCTCAGCCCTAACCACCCTACATGCTAACCAATTGAGCCAAGTGCTATCTTCTGTCAAGTATTACCAAAAGTAATATTTGTTCGTTAAATTAAGAAGTTATTTGAATTAGATTAAATCTGATTCAGATGTTTCACCTACCGGGAGTAAAAGGCCATTTTTTTAAGTTCGAGAAGCATCCATCTCCTAAACGCTCCTACCTACCCCGATCGGCCACCGTGCCTCCCCCTTCACCGCCGCTCCGTATGCAACACCGCTGCCACCGGCGTGTGCACCGTTCCTCCCTGAGTTCGTTCCCGGTAGCCACTCGCCTTACCTCCGCCGCCATCATCGTGATTTGAGGGTTGAAAGTTCGACGAACCCTACCCTAATCTTCGTCAGATTCTAACCGTCGATTAAGCCTCCATCGGCCGTCCGTTCGGTGTGTTGTTGCCACCACCATGCTCCCCTCGTCGTGCCGTGCAAAACCCCTATAACCTCGGGTCCAACCGACGCCGACGAGGCCTCAAACGGAGCTACGCATTTTTTCGACCATCGTGGGTCTTTTAGGTAAATATCCGACGATATTCAGACTTATTTTTGGTATATTTTTGATGGGTTAAGATATTGAGCTTATGATCTAACTTTTCCCGGCAGAATCGCGGCTAAAAGTGTCATCGACGACTTTTCCGGCAGCTTCCGGCTAGAAAATTTGGGTAAGTGAACCGGGTCTAAGCCGATCTAACCCGGTCAGAACCGGCTGGACCGGTTGAACCAGTTAGCTCGGTCAAGCATGCCCGACCCGACCCGTGACCTGAGTCCGACCCGACCCGTCAACCCGAGTCAACTCGTCCGAGTCAGTCAAGTAAACTCGTCCGAGTCAGCCCGAGTCAACTCAGTTGACCCTTGTTGACTACTGACGTCAGCATTGACCTTGACCGGTTGACTCTGACCCCGTTGACCGTTGACCGTTGACCTGCTGACGTCAGCGTTGACCTGCTGACGTCAGCGTTGACATGCTGACGTTAGCGTTGACCAGCTGACGTCAGCGTTGACTTTTACCGTTGACCAAAAAGTCAAATTTTCCGAAAACTCATATTTTATGTTTTTCGACACCCTGAGTCCGTTTTTGAAGCCTGTTTTGCAAAATTCTAATCCGAAAGCCTCTGAATCTGACCTTGAGCCCGAACTTGATTATGTACTTAATTATTGGTTAAGAGCTTGTGAGTAAGGTCTGATCTTGGAATTTGTGTAATTGAAGGTATTCTCGATTTCTTGGATGCTCGATGCTGAGGAATGTCAAATTCGGGTTCGAGGGTATTCGAATGTCGTATCATGAATCAACTGTTATAGCTCGGAACTAAGGTAATACATTATTACCCCTTGTATGCTTTATGTACATGTTGATATCTGGTTAAAGCATGCATGCTTATGATGAGTGTTTTGTGAACTCTGCTTAAGCCGCATTCGATACGGAAAATAAGAATGAGAGTCGGTAAGAGTAAAATACTCGGATAAGAATATTAATAGATCAGGAGTGTCGAAAGTGCTAATAATAATAATACAGTTAAATATGAAACTCTATCAATGGTGTTTAAGAACCAATGTTCAGAATGCGGGGTATGAGATGTTGGATATGAAATTACGAAAATACCCTTAGAGCATAAGTATGACTAAACTACTCATCTGATAAAAGAAATGACCTAAAATCTGCATTCGACCTAATTATGCAATTTACACTACCCAAGATGTATGTTTTAATGGAAAGACTTCGGCATCATTATGCAATATGTGTGATACAAACTTGGATAATCCCTCAATCTCTGTATAACACATGAATGAGAATTTTCTAGAAATATTGTTGAAATCCCAAGTCGACCTTTATGATAGTAATACGTGAATTAGATGAGAATGATCGTAATGACCAAAAAGACGGTAATGCCCTCGAGCACCGAAATGTCTGATTAATTTGAATGAAGATATACCCTTAAGTTCTGTAATGAATGAATCGTCTATAAAGGGGCGGAGAGTTAGGACGCCCTAATCTCGTTTGAGTACGTGAATGATGGAGGTACCAAATGGTAATTCAAAAAGAAATGGTAGATTTATCTTAGTCTAAAATAACCGAAATACCCTCTTGAGTTAATCGGTAACTATGTATTTGACGAAATTCTGGATTTGTTAATAAGACTAAAATAACTAAAAGGCCATGATATGCTAAATAATCGGAACATCACTGAAAATACCCGATAACTTTAAAGACTTTAATTTAGAAATTCTTGAATGTCCGGTTAGAAAACTAATGGGCAAATAGGATATCCGAGTTCTCTGAACCATTGCTCTCAATGTTGGTATGATTACCAAAATGTCTATGAACGTCGAAATGACCATAATGCCCTTGTATGCCTAAAAGACTAAAGTACTCATAATATATCTGAACTTTCTAAGTTCTTGATGTATCAGCTCCTGAATATCTGGGTTAAACCGTTAGTATGAACCCCCCCTTTTTAAAAGGGGCTACGTTTCAGAAATCCGTTCAAGTTGTCAATAGTTCAATATGTCTCATTCCGTAAATGCCAAGTATCTCTAAGAAATGATCTGTCTCACCTAGTGTGTTCCTTGTGTGATATATTCTGTTGAATGGATTGTATAATTATTTAATCATGAATAATATTATGTTAATGAACATTTCAATTGTTATTGAGATTGCATCACTATGTTAGAAAATGAGATAAAATGATGAACTTGATATATGATGACATTTTCTGCCTACTTGATATATGTCTGCTCAATCTGTATACTTGTTATGTGATCGTTTGATCTGTGATGGTATTGTCTGACTGTTTGATGAATTTGTTAGCATGATCTGTTATTTTGACCTATGATGGGATAATATGTTTGCATGATGAATGCTGAAAATGTCTGCTCTGCTCAATAATATGCCCATTTATCTGTCAACAGCGTGAACTTCTGTTTCTGATACTCTGAATAGAATATGTCTGTTACATGTATTATGTTACTCATGTCTGGAATCTGAACATCGATTACTGTATGGGGTATACTGTTGGGTTAGGTTATGAAGTGTCTGCAGGTACAGCCCTGATCCAGCTGATAAACCCTTCTGTTAAGCTCCTACGCCCACGAGCCTAGGGTAAGTCTTTCTGGACCTAAGGCATTCCCTTAGGTAGGCTCCTATGCCTCAGGCCTAGGGTAAGACCTTCTGTATGCAGTTCTGGGGGATTGCATTTTGGTGTTCGGTTGGAGGGTAGTTCTTGTAAACTTCTGTATGAACATGAACATTTGCATTTAATCTGTTATGTGCACATATGATATGATGTTAAGTATTTATGTATGTTGATTTGCAACTTATTAAAACACACTAGGCTTCGTGGTTTAACTTCTCCAACCTGCCACTCTGTTGATTCTTTGAACAATAAGCTCTCTTTTAGTACTGAGTAACATAGAAAGAACAAACCTTGTTGTTCTCAAGAATATTGCTTCACTAAATTAGCGAAACATAATGGAGACAAGTATTGCCTGGAATATCATAAAAATGTTATGCCTACCCTATGTCTGCATGAGCTTATAGCATCTTTTGGTAGTTTTGTATTACTGAGCTTTTCCAAGCTCACGTTGTTTTTACCATCGCAGGTTAAAAGAAAATAGCATGACCTAATGTTTGACATCAGTGTTCGGAGTTTCCTCGGCGTTGCTTCCGGAGTACGGTTGAGTGTGTAAAAGTTCTATTATTTACACCCTTTTAACCCATATTTCTGCTGCATTCAAGCATCATTTCATTGCATTTAGGTTAGTTTACAACAAAACATCACAAATATATTTAAGGCACACATTCTACTAAAAGATGGCGTATTTTGCAGGTTGCTGCCATAGTTGACGAAGAAGGCAGGCGCAGGGCAGAGAAGCAGAAGAGCTGAACTGGACAAGCAGACGACGAGGATGATGCTGCCATGGATCTGCCGTGACAGCATGGTGACAAAAATTTCGCGGAGAGAAAAAGCAAAGTGGACCTCGATAGACAGAGAAAATTATGCTCGTCTGTCGTGTGAAAGCCATATATTTTTCCAAGCCCCGGATCAAAAGATATGTCAAGCCAAAGCTCAAGGAGAGAAAATCCCAAGAAACAAGGAGGGCGGCTGAAAAGTAGGATACTTGGAGATTAAGTCTTTATTAGAATCTTACTTTTAATTAAAGTTGTAATCCTTGTTACCTTAGAATACTTGAGCCCAAAGGTTATATAAGGGCATAGATTTTAACCTAGGGGAGATCATACTCCATACCCCATAACCGACAACAAAAACCCCTCCGCCGTTTACCCGCCGTCGACATGTTCTAAAAACCCCCTAGGGCCACGGGTTGCTTTGTAAAGTAGTTGCAAGGGTTGTTTTGTTTTAGGATTTTCCAAGTTCAATAAAATAAACTTCAAGTTCTCTTATTTTGGTTATTAACATCTTGCAAGAGCATCGGGAGAGCATTGTGAGGTTATCCATTTACTTAGCATCGGGAGAGTTAAGTATACGAAAGAAATAAGAGCGAGTTCTCTAGTTTATAGTTGAACTATCTTGTGCCTAGGGATAGGGCAAGGTTAAGTGGCTAAAGAAGAATTCATACACATCGGTGTTCATCCTTCGATTCACGCCGGGAGGTATCATCAAAGACGTGATCACCGACAGACTTGGACCTAGGGATAGGCCAAGGCAGATCTGGGATTCTTGCCAAACTTGGAGTACGTAGTTGGTGTGTTTGCTGCCGCGACAGCCAACGGACAGCCGCCGCGACAGGTGCTGCCGCGACGGGCACGACGACAGAACTAGAGTTCCTAAATATTACAATACCTGCACTATTGAGCAATTCAATACCAGCCCATTCTCTCTATCTTGATATCTCAATTCTTTTATTTACGTTTTCTTCAATATTTTCGTGACAACTTTCTAAACTATTTCCTTTACTTCGTGTAGTGAAATAAGGTGAAGCTATTAGCCCAATCCCTGTGGAGACGATATCTGATACTTCGTATCACTTTACTACTTGCGTCGTGTACACTTGCACTCAATTGCGATAGACACTTTTACACGCAACAAGTTTTTGGCACCGTTGCCGGGGATTGACAACATAACTACACCTCTCTTTTATTGCACTTTTTGTTTTTGTTTTTGTTTTTCTTTTAATTTTTCTTTTCCTATTTTTCTTTGGTGCTTTCAACTCTTGCTTTTCATGAGGTTCTCTTGTTTATGCGTAGATCTAAAAGAGGTGAAGATCCTGAGTATCCATTAGATCCGGAAGTTGAACGTTCCTTCAATCTCAAGAAACAACTTCGTCACCTTTTAGACAGGAACGAGTACCTTGAGGAACAGCTAGAGAAGATGGCCCGTAACCCGCCTGCTGGTGATGGTATACCACCTGTCGGTGATCCGCCCGCAGCAGCCGGACGACGGTCCTGCCGTGACTACATGTTGAACGATCATGTAGAGCTGGAGACCACGCTGCCGGATATTGATGTTGACAACTTCGAGCTTAAACCTGTCATGTTTAGTATGATCAACAATGCCGGACAGTTCAGTGGTGCTGTGACAGAAGATGCTAGGGAGCATCTCAAAACGTTCCAGGAGATCTGTGGTTCGTTTAGACTGCCAGGAGTTAATCCGGAGATACTGAGGCTTCGGTTATTTCCCCATTCATTGAGGGACAGAGCTAAAACTTGGTGGAATAAACTTACGCCGGGTTCAATCGTAACTTGGGCAGATTTATCTCGTGAATTCTTATCTCGTTTTAATCCTTCACATTTATCTGAGCGATTACGTAATGAAATTGCTACTTTCCAACAGGAAGATGACGAGCCGATGCACGAGGCCTGGGACAGATTTACTACTCTTCTACGGAACTGCCCAATGCATGGATTCCATGTCTAGAATCAGGTAACTAAGTTTTATAATGCTGCTAACTTACAAACTCGTATTCGAATTGATTCTGCAGCAAATGGACTATTATTGGATAAAGATCCGGACGAGGCATTACAAGTTTAGAAAAATCTGGCCAAGAATGAGGAGCAGTTTCCGACAGCAAGAAGAGGGGGTAAACGGGTACTTGCTGTCAAGGATTATGAAGCCGACAGCACTATGAAATCACAGGTAGCATTCCTTACTAAAGCAATGAAAAGGTTATTGCATGATGATGGATTACAAGGATTTGCTGTTGAGGAAGTATGTGATATCTGTGAGGGAAATCATAGTCGGGATGAGTGCCCAATACAAGTAGAAGAGGGAAAATACGTTGGAAACTACAAGCCAAATTGTAATTCCAACAATTATAATCCCAATTGGAGGAAGGATCCCAAATTTTCCTGGAGTAATCCCAACAATGCCCTGAATCCGCAAGCACACAATCAGAATCAGGGAGGACATAGATTGCTGACGCGACAGCAACTTCCGCCGCAGCAGCAACAGCAGCCACCACCTGCCACGAGCTGTATTCTGGAGCAGACTTTGGCCACTTTTATGTCTCAAACTGGTACTTATATTGAGAATATGAATCAGTTTGTCAAGAAGACAGAGAATTTCATGGATAAAACAGAGATGCGGATGACAAATCATGAAGCTACTTTGAAATCTCTGGAGACACAAATGGGTCAGGTTTCTCAACATATTAAGCCGAGGCAGAACGAAGGATTCCCTAGCAATACTAAAAATGCTAGACCACCCACACATGAGCAATGTAAGGCAATTACTACTAGGAGTGGGAAAAAACTACCAGGGCCGGAAAAAGAAGCTGAAACAGTAAAGGAACCTGCCTTGGATACACCTGTCGAGGAAGCTGCCCTGACAGGTAATAAACAGACTGCTGCCGATGAGCCTGTCACGACAACTGAAGCGACATAGGAGAAAAACGATGATGTTCGTCCTCAGATTCGTATGCAGTGGGAAGGACGTATTGTTGATTATCGTCCCCCACGTCATTTCCCTCAACGGATACAGCAAGCTAAGCAAGAATCTCAACTTAAAAAGATTTATGATATTTTTAAGCAGGTTCATATTAATATTCCGCTGTTAGATGCCGTTAGGGAAATGCCCGGTTATGCTAAATTTCTCAAGGATGTTATGTCGAAAAAATCTAAACTTGGGGAATTTGAAACGGTAAAGATGACAGAAGGTTGCATGAGTATTCTTCACCGACAGCCACCCCAGAAAAAGAAGGATCCGGGGAGCTTCATCATACCTTGCGTAATCGAAAATAAATTTGTGGATAAGGCACTTTGTGATCTTGGTGCTAGTGTTAATTTAATGCCAAAGTCTGTTTTTCAGAAATTAGGTATTGGAAAGGCGCGGCCCACGACAGTAACTCTGCAGCTAGCAGACCGCTCTTACGTTCATCCAGAAGGAAAAATTGAAGATATTCTGGTAAGAGTGGATAAGTTTATTTTTCCTGTTGACTTTCTTGTTTTAGATTGTGAGGCAGACCAAAACGCACCAGTCATCCTTTGGCGACCCTTCTTAGCCACGGGAAGATCACTGATTGATGTGGAGAAAGGAGAACTCACCATGCGAGTAAACGATCAAGAGATTAAGTTGAATGTTCTCCAAGCAATGAAACATGCTGATGTGGACGAGGAATGCAAGGCTATCACTGACGTTACCCTTGATCAACCCTGCATCAGGTCGGGCTGTCACGATATTAAATTTGGGCACTGCCGCGACAGCCATCTACATGTCTGTCACGACAGCACTGACGACAGCACCGACGACAGCAACTCCTCTGATTCCGATACATCTGATACTGAAGATCAGGAGGAGGTAAACTGGTTAGGCAATCGTCCAGGTAAGTTATTCGAACCTTTGAATTATACTTCGGATAACCATTTAATCCAAAAGCCATCTACTGTTGAACCACCTACCTTAGAATTGAAGCCCCTGCCAGAGCAGTTAAAATATGCTTTTCTTGGTTCAAATGAAACACTGCCCGTAATCATCTCTTCTAAGCTGCCGCAGGAACAGGAACGACAGCTAATCGTCATGTTACGGCAGGACAAAAAGGCAATTGGATGGACGATAGCAGACATTCAAGGCATTAGTCCGACGTTATGCATGCACAAAATCCTCCTCGAGGAAGATCATAAGCCGACTATTGATGCCCAAAGGCGGCTAAACCATGCGATGAAGGAGGTAGTGCGTAAGGAGATAATCAAATGGTTAGATGCTGGTATTATTTACGCCATCTCTGACAGCAAATGGGTAAGCCCGGTGCAATGCGTTCCCAAGAAAGGAGGAATGACCGTGATAACCAATGAGAACAATGAGTTAATCCCAACCAGGACTGTGACCGGTTGGAGGGTTTGTATGGACTATCGGAAGCTTAACAAAGCTACCCGAAAGGACCACTTTCCTTTACCCTTTATTGATCAAATGCTTGATAGATTAGCGTGTAAACCTTACTATTGTTTTCTTGATGGTTACTCAGGTTACAATCAAATTGCTATCGCACCGGAGGATCAAGAAAAGACGACTTTCACATGCCCCTACGGAACGTACGCTTTTAGGAGAATGCCGTTTGGATTATGTAATGCACCCGCCACCTTCCAAAGGTGCATGATGGCTATATTTTCCGACATGGTAGAGGACTTCCTTGAGATTTTCATGGATGATTTTTCCATCTTTGGAGACGATTTTGAGAGCTGCCTCGGCAATCTACAAAAGGTACTTGAAAGATGTGAAAAAGCTAATCTTGTTTTGAATTGGGAAAAATGCCACTTTATGGTGGATGAAGGGATAGTCCTTGGCCATAAGATTAGCTGCCGTGGGATAGAAGTCGACAGGGCTAAGATAGAAGTGATCGAGAAGCTGCCGCCGCCAACCACAGTCAAGCACATTAGAAGTTTTTTAGGGCATGCTGGTTTTTATCGGAGATTTATCGCGAATTTCTCAAAAATCACGAAGCCCCTATGTCATCTATTAGAGCAGAACCGACCCTTTGACTTTAATGAAGAATGTACTGAAGCATTCAAGGTTCTGAAGGAAAAACTGGTAACAGCCCCAATAGTACAGCCACCAGACTGGGCACAGCCATTTGAGATTATGTGTGATGCTAGTGACTATGTTGTCGGGGCAGCACTTGGGCAGCGCAGAGATAAGCTATTTCATGTCATATATTATGCCAGCAAGACATTGAATGATGCCCAAGTAAACTACACCACCACAGAAATGGAGCTATTAGCTGTGGTGTTCTCCATCGACAAGTTTCGTTCTTACATACTTGGGACGAAGGTAATAGTGCACACAGACCATTCTGCCTTGAAGTATCTGTTCGCGAAAAAGGATGCAAAGCCTAGATTGATACGATGGATCCTGCTATTGCAAGAATTCGACCTTGAGATCAAGGACAAAAAAGGGACAGAAAATCAGGTGGCAGATCACTTGGCAAGGTTGGAGAAGGGACAGAGTCTACCAATCGACGAGACACATATACTGGAGACCTTCCCAGATGAGCAGCTCTTTGCTGCCGCAATCGCTGCCGCGACAGCCATGGCGGCAGGTAAGTCCTCTGAACTTCCCTGGTATGCTGATTTCGTTAATTTTATAGTTAGCGGAATACTTCCTTCTGATCTTAATTATCAAGCCAGGAAGAGGTTCCAAAATGATGTTAAGCATTATTATTGGGACGAACCTCTTCTTTTCAAAATGTGTGCAGATCAGGTTATAAGGAGGTGTGTACCACAAGAAGAGCAAGAAGACATTCTCCATCACTGCCATGCTTCACAATATGGAGGTCACTTAGGAGGCAATAAAACTGCTGCCAAGGTGCTGCAGTCAGGGTTCTACTGGCCGACACTGTATAAAGATGCACAGGACTTCTACAAGAACTGTGACAGGTGCCAGCGGACAGGTAACATCTCGAGAAGAAACGAGATGCCACTGCAGAACATTCTAGAAGTCGAGATCTTCGACGTTTGGGGGATTGATTTTATGGGACCCTTCCCATCTTCATGTGGAAATCTATACATCCTCCTAGCAGTGGATTATGTCTCTAAGTGGGTTGAAGCCATCGTCACTCAAAAGAATGATGCCAAGACAATCTAAAAGTTTTTGCACAAAAACATTTTTTCTAGGTTTGGCATCCCTAAGGCGATTATCAGTGATGAGGGGAGACATTTTGACAATAGGGTTATTGCTGCCGCCTTGAAGAAATATGGTGTCAAGCACAGAATCGCGACAGCATACCACCCACAGACCAATGGACAGACTGAGATATCCAATAGGGAAGTCAAGAACATTCTTGAAAAGATGGTTAAGCCAACTAGGAAATATTGGTCTTTACTCCTTAATGATGCATTATGGGCATATAGGACAACTTTTAAGACTCCATTGGGCATGTCTCCATACCGACTGATTTATGGAAAAACCTGTCACTTGCCTGTCGAGATCGAGCATAGGGCATACTGGGCTATCAAGGCAGTAAATATGGACTTAGACAAGGCAGGCCAGAAAAGGCTATTAGATTTGAACGAGATCGATGAAATACGGACAATGGCCTACGACAATGCAAGAATTTACAAGGAGAAAACTAAGAAGTGGCATGACAGGAAATTGCTGCCACGACAGTTCTGCCCAGGGCAGCTTGTGTTGTTGTTCAATTCTAGACTGAAACTCTTCCCAGGAAAGCTAAAGTCTAGATGGTCCGGCCCGTTCCAAGTGGTACAAGTTTTTCCCCATGGTGCCATCACTATCCGATCATTAAAAGACGGGCACCAATTCAAAGTCAATGGACAGCGCCTCAAGCATTATCAGGGGACTGAAGCCCCATGAATACAGGAAATGGTTACTTTAGGAGATGCCCCACAAGGCATCCCTAATTTAACCTAAATTTTATTTTTAATTTTTTTATTATTTATTATTTATTAGGAAATAAGGTTTATTTTATTCGAATAATGTTTTGTTTTTATAATTTCTGTTTTTAGGAAATAAAGGATTCAAGAAGAAAAGGAGAAGTAACCCAAGCCCATCATCCATCCATCAGCCCAACAGAGCCCATTTATTGAAGCATGTCGTTCCAGCTGCCGCGAAGACACGGATAAGACAGGCTGTCAACAGACTGACACGGCAGACGCAGAAGCGTGTGGCAGACGCATAAATGCGTGTCAGACGCGTCAGACACGCTAAAACTCAACAGTCGCCCCGTTATTCACGCCTGCCGTTACAGCATTAATTGGGCAGCAACTCGACCGCTATAAAACCCCGTTCCCATTCTCATTTTCCTCACTTCTGCTTATTCTTCCTTGCTTTCTCCTCTCGTTTTTATTTGTTTTCTTTACTCTCACAACCCTTGCAACTAATATGTCTTCTAGACAGACTCGCCGCAGTGCTGCTTCAGCCTCTTCATCAGCAGCAGCGTCGCCCTTCGCAACCAAGGACTTATGGGAAGAAAGAGGTTTCATCTACATTCGAAAGGCACCGAACATGGGGCTCCGACCATTCATCGCGAGGGCAGTACGAGCTCAACTATGGGAGTAGTTCGCAGAACAACCTGCAGAATTAAATGACACATTGGTGAGGGAGTTCTATGCTGCCATTGACAGCAGGACGGCGACATCAGTAACTGTCCGTGGGGTAGAGGTGCCATTCACAGCCGATAGTATCAACCATATGTATGGCCTCTATTTTGGTCCCAACGACGATGCCATCAGCAATTTTTGGACACCCTCGACTCTGCCGCCTACGATGCTATCATGGCAGAGGTGACAGAAGAAGGAACGGAGTGGAATACAAGCAAGAAAAACCCCAACTCCGTAAAAAGGGGGCAGCTGCTCCCAGAAGCAAAGCTATGGAACACTTTCATCAAAAAGCGTATCCTGCCGTCCTCCCATCACACGACGGTGGACCAGCAGAGGTTCGCCCTCATTCATTCGATCATGCACGACCGGCCTATCAACGTGGGCCGCTATATGAGGGAAAGCGTCTTGGACTGCACATATCGATCCACCTCACGCCTCTGCCTACCGTTCATGATCACCTCTCTCTGCCGCTGCGATGCTGTCTGTAACGGGGTTTTTTCTCCGCACAAATCAAGTTCCCGTTACTTTTAAAAAAATGTTCGATTTGATTTAAAAAGGGGGGGATTTTAAAAATTGTAATTCGGTTCGGGTTTGGAAAACACCCTTTTAAAAAAATCTTTTTTTTCGGTTTGGAGTCGCCACCGGCCACTATGGTAGGCCAGACACCGTAAAAAACAAAACCAGAGATTCTTTTGGAAGGGTTCGGGAGTTGGTTACGTGTGGGGAAGGGTTAGCACCCCCATCACGCCCGAAAATCGGTACCAAAACAATTGTTGCTTTTAAGTGATGGAAATTATCTGAATTTAAAAAGACTTTAATCAGGGGTTCTTGATTGAAAACCGGACTTTAATTTTACGAGCTTTGTCCAAATTGATGGTTTCGAATTAATTAAACGTTCAATTAAAAAGGATGATGGTACACCGGACCAAAACCTAATCCGACATCATATAAGACTGACTGCCGTGTTAGTTTAGGGTTCGGATCCCGTACGTCACCTTTATGCATGATGCAAGCAATTAAAGGATGATGCTATGGCCTTGTTCGTTTTAATTACAGATTTACCTTTAGACGATTCGAATTAATCCGAATATTCGCGGGACATCCAATAAGCTAGGCTAGTCGACCCGAATACGCGAATTAATAAGTATCTCCGTTTTAAAATTAAAATTAATTAACATACAAATTAAAATGCTAAAAGTCACATGAATGTCAATTAAAATGTATGTCACAATAAACATATTCGAACCATGTAAAAGAGGCAATCATACAACCAATAAAATAAAACCACAAAAAAAACATGTCACAAATATATTCGAATGACATAACAACTAGCTAAAAACACATACCACATGCATACATTTAAACCACATATCATACATGCACATATTTAACCATCATGCACAAAAACATATATTCGATGTCATCATGTATTAACAAGACAAATGCATACATAATAAATAAACATAATAAAATGCTAAATAAATAAAAGGGAAACTGGCAGGGATGAGGACTGTAATAAAACCATTTAAAAACAATTAAAGTGCAATATGGTACTAAATTAAAAAGCCTCGAAAAACTACAGGGACCAGAACAGGGATTTTAACGCCCAAAAATCAATTGAAACCAAGCTTGGGACGAGATTGAAAACGCTGAAAAACATATAGGGGCTGCGAGAAAAGTTTTGAAAAACGGAAGCCCCCCTCGCGCAACAAGGGTGACGCGGAGGGGCTTAAAACATTATTAACCCTATTTTAAAATGAAAAAACATTATAAAACCTATCTTAAAAATCTTAAGCCCTTTTCTTTGTTTCTGTTAACCCTAAAATGGAGAGAACCCCCACCCTCTTTTCGTCTGAAAACTCGGCGCCGTCAGGGGTTCCGGTCGCCATTTCGGCGCCGGAACCCTAAAAAGGTTCCTCTTTTCGAAACCAAAACACACAAAAAAAACCCAAAGACCCTCCCGTTTTTATGTTGAAACCCAAAAGGCCGAAACTAAAAAAACAAAGCTTACCCCTTTCGCGTCGCCGGCTCACCGTGCATGGCTCCCGGGGAGCCAGAGGGATTATCGCCGGCAACGGATAACGACGATGGGGAGAAAACACGAAGGTAAAAGAAACCTAACCTATTGTTTTTATTTTTTGATATGAAACTGAAAATGGAGAAAATATACCTCTGTAAATCCTTTTTTGTTTGTATTGATTGAACTTTTTTGGTTACAATCTCTCTGAATATCCTCAATGTTCTCTCTGAAATTTTCGAATAGAAAAATCCTCCCCTTTTACAGTGAGTCGATTCAGGCTTTTATAGCCGGAATATTACAAATTTTCCTCTCTTTTTATATTACATGAAATCACTTGAAATTGCTGGTAATTGATATTGATTTGTACGACTTTGATTGCCTCTGTGATTTTCTGATTTCCGTTGCATTTCCGCATTTTCGGCCTCTGACGTTTTTGTTTGCTTGTGTTGCATGTGACTGCTCGAGACGTGGCCGGAGGGGGACCAGAGGACGACGTGGGGTTATCCAGATCGTCGGAAGCTGGAGGGACTCGATCTGAGCGTGCGTGGAGTCCACGCGGGGCGCGTGGGAAGCTAAAGCGGCGCGCGTGGATCCACGCGCCTGGGAGAGGCTCGATCTCGGCCGTTCGATCCAGCCTTGATCCAACGGTATAGGCTATGCGGCGCCAGGGCTTCAGCAGACAGCTAGGGTTTTTTTTATCCCTGGTACGATCTGGGCCGTTGGATCTCCTCTCCAGATCCAACAGTGAAGATGGGGGGGCGGCTGCATCAAGGACACAAGGGGTGTTAGGGTTCTGTTTAGATTAGGGCTTTATTTATCGGGCCCGAATTGGGCCATTAATATGTATAAATTTTTTTTGGGTCTGATAATGTAATGGACTTTAAATAATATACTGGGCTTTATTTAATGTATGGCTTTGTTTGTTTAATTTGGACTTTGTTTAATGTTTTTTGGGTTTTCAGATTTGATTATAGTAATGTTAATAATAATAATAATAATAATAATAATATAGATAATATAATAGATAAATAATAACAGATAATAAAATATATAAATAATACATAAGTACTTAGTAGATGATAATAACAAATATAGTAAAATGATATAATGAGGTATTAATATGATAATATAAATGATAAACAATAATATGATCAGGTATTAATACAGTAATATAAATGATAATATGATAGGTAATAACATGGATAGTAGATAATAAATAATAACATATGGTAATAATAAATAATAAATATTCTAATAATATATATATACCTTTTTTATTTCCTCTTTTTTTTCCTCTTTTCGGGTTTTTTTTTTGAATTTTGCCACAACGTCATATATAAATCAAAGCCCACTATTATTAAAAGAAAAGAAAACGGGTTTTGACACCCCGGACAAAATAGGTGATTACAGCTGCCCCCCTTTGCTTATACTTGTAGAACAAGGATAAAGCAAAGGCCATAAACACCAATTTTGTCCGACTTCCCTGTTTGGATTCCGAGTCACCATGCACTTGAACTTCTGGCGGTACGGAAGTCGGTACGGAAAAATACAACTGTCGCGAAGGCTCGAAGCTGTTTCTCACTTCAACATTCTTCAACCCTTCGAGGTCTGAACATATAGAAAAATATTCAAAAAGCTCCATTCTCCGAGTGCCCGAACGGATAGGCGGGTTCCATTCTCCAAGAGCCTGAACGGATAGGCGGGTTCCATTCTCCAAGAGCCCGAACGGATAGGCTGGTTCTATTCTCTAAGGGCCTGAATAGATAGGCGGGTTCCATTCTCCAAGAGCCTGAACGAATAGGCTGGTTCTATTCTCCAAGGGCCTGAATAGATAGGCGGGTTCTATTCTCCAAGGGCCTGAATAGATAGGCCGGTTCTATTCTCCAAGAGCCTGAATAGATAGGCCGGTTTCATTCTTTAAGAGCCTGATCAGATAGGCGGGTTCCATTCTCCAAGGGCCTGATCGGATAGGCGGGTTCTATTCTCCAAGAGCCTGAATAGATAGGCGGGTTCTATTCTCCAAGAGCCTGAATAGATAGGCCGGTTCTATTCTCCAAGAGCCTGAATAGATAGGCCGGTTTCATTCTTTAAGAGCCTGATCAGATAGGCGGGTTCCATTCTCCAAGGGCCTGATCGGATAGGCGGGTTCTATTCTCCAAGAGCCTGAATAGATAGGCTGGTTCCGAAAGATAACAGTTCCATTCTCCTCATGCCTGAACGGATAGACGAGCTTCCTTTTGTGAGAAAAGCTTTAATATACCTGTCAAAAATAGGTAGAAATGATATGCTGATGTAAGTTAGCATGCCCCTAATCCTAGGGATGCCTAACTACACATGATGTATGAATTATGACATCAAAAATGCTCGGGTGCTCCTACTCTCCGAGTTGGTCGATCTCGACCTTCTTCTTGTCTCTTCTTCTTCTAAATCTCTTTTGGCTTTCTCGCTTCTACCAAATCTTAATCTCTTGGTCTTTTCTCAAAAGACGACTGCTGACTTCCACTGGTCAGACTGGATATAATACCTCTCTCGGTGCCCGTTCTCAAAGCATTGCCCCCTATTCCAGCCGGGTGCTCTAACACTTTCTTCGTCTTTACTTGACGCGACGATTTTTCTCTTCTCTTAACAGTAGGGGAAGCCCATGCCCCCAAGTCCCTGAACTTTTTCTGGAGTTCATTTTAGACTGGTCTCTCTTGACCTCCTCGATTTTTTTGATCTCTTCTCGAAAGATAACTATTGACTTTCGCTGGTCAAACTGGACATAACACCTCTCTCGGCGGTTGTTCCCAAAATCTTGCCCCTTACTCGAATTAGGTGCTAAATTATTCTCTTCGTCTTCACTCAACTTGACGACTTCTTTTCTTTTCTCAACAATGGGGGAGGCACATGCCCCCAAGTCCCTGAACTTTTTCTGAAGTTCATTTTAGACTGGCCCATCTTGACATTCTTCTTCTTCTTCTTAATCTAACTTGGCTTTCTCCTTGCCAAATCTCAATCTTTTAATCTCTTCGTCTTAATTCAACATGACGACTTCATCTCTTCTCAATAATGGGGGAAACACATGCCCCCAAGTCCCTGAACTTTTTCTCTTGAGTTCGTTGGGGCCCACTTCTCAACTTCTGAAGCAATTGAAACATTTCGACAAAAATTTGCTTCAAGTCCCTGAACTATAGCATGTAGGAACTTGCTACAATCTTCACCATAGCCACTGACAAGCTGTCATTTGTACTCATGGCATTGCATTCTAAATTTTATCCCCGAAGTAATGGGAAAATTATTGTGTTTACAAAAGATTTAGATTGCATCTTTTTAATTTCAAATTGAGATGCGCTTTCAAAAACAAAATTTTCTCTTTCACATTAAGGATATATCAAGCCGAATTAAATACCCCGAATATCAAGTGCACGAACGACACTATTATGGCTCTCCACGGATTGCCTCAAGCATCATGTGTCTAGGAGACCTCGAAAGCTGAGTTGATGTCTGAAAATGTGACATACTCTCCAAGTTATTTCGGCTTTTAATCAATTAGATTTATCTTCTATAGGCTTTGCCTTTATCATTTCTTTATAATTTTGGGGAAGTCAACTCATCACATTCCTTTGGCTCGAAATAAATGATGGAGCAAACAACAAAACCCCGAGCTACTCGGCATTGTCATGATTTGAAAATATTACCATCACTCATGTAGCTAAAGTGGATGGTGCATAGCAACCTTGTTGGTCTTTTGCTACAGCGGAGTGCCCCAAAAATTCCACACTCATATCCGAAGATGCCTATTACCAGGCTTCGAACATTGGAGTGCTTTTGTTACGCTTTTAGTATTCTCTCTCTTCTCTTTTTTTTCTTTTTCCTTTTTCTGTTTTTTCTTTCTTTTTTCTCTCTTTTCTTCTTTTTCCCTTTTTTTCTTTTTCTTTTTCTCTCTTTTTCATTTTCTTTTATTTCTTTCAGCGTGAAAAATTTCTAGTTATTCTCCCGAATGCCCTAATTCTATGTGTATTTAATTAGGTGACCAAATTAACTTGGAGTGTAAGCCACATATTCATCATCTTCAAAGCTTTCGATTTCCGCTAGACAAAGGCAGCTCGAAGTCAACCACTGGGGTCAAAGTCAATGTCCCTTATGCAATTGATATACGGGGACTTAATAGAAAAGTATATACACAAAATGAAAAGGCAATTGAAACATAATGCATCCTTTCATTGAAATTTTAAAATATGCAAACTTGGGCCCTTACAGAAAATCTTTGCTACCTTCGGGCAAAGAGCAGCAAAGTGGATTCCACACATCACTTCTTGGAAAAAATTAAAATGCAATGAAATGAAAGCAAACAAGCTTGGATGCATAAAACTCTTGATTAAATTGGCCGTCCATCCCACCCCTCAAACTCCTTCGAGGAACTCAACCTCCTTATTGTCCATTAACTCCTGGATCAACTGCTTAAATTCCAGGCAACCCTGAATCTCGTGCCCTGTAGTCTAATGAAACTCACAGAAGGATTCAAGACCATCACATGCTTCATTCGGGCCCTTCTCAATTAAGCCCGCTGTACACAATTGCTCATACACCCAACTCAGAGGTGACTTGATCTCAGACACTTCCATCCTTGTCTTCTTCGTATCAACTTCTTCAAGAGCATTCACGCCTCGACTTCCGTGGTTCGGAAGCGGATTGGTCGTCACATTGGGCTTCTCCAACTCGAGGACCCCGTTGTTAATCATGTTTTGCACGAGCTTCTTGAATGCTAAGCAGTTCTCTATCGGGTGCCCCGGTACTCCGCCGTGGTACTCACAGTGTGCCTTCTCATCGTACCACGCAGGGTAAGGCGGCTGGAAGGGAGTAACATGATACGGGCGAACCAGATCGGCCTCGTATAGGTGCTTGTACACCTCTTTGTATGGTATGGGTAGAGGAGTGAAGGTTATCCTCTCTTGCTCCTTCCTGGGGGCCCTGTTCTCTCTTCGGTTCGGGCCTTGCGCACTCCCGACTGCGGCTTGAGGTGCTGAGACTGTAAAGTGCTTAGAAGCCTCGTAAGTACCGACGTTGTTCACATCATGGTCCTTCTTCTTAAACTGCTTTCGGGCATTCTCGCCTCCATCAATTCTACCACTCTTGATAGCTGCTTCAATTCGCTCACCGGTCATAACCATATCTGAGAAGTTACCGATAGGGTTGCTTATCATGCGGTCATAGAGGGTCCCTTTCAAGGTATCGACAAACATAGGGGAGATCTCGTTCTCACGGAGCGGGGGTTGAACCTGTGCCGCCACATCTCGCCAACGCTGGGCGTACTCACGGAGGCTCTCATTGTTCTTTTGCTCCAAACCTTGTAGCATGAGTCGGTTCGGAACCATGTCACTTATGTGCCTATACTGATCGGTGAAAGCTTTGGCCAAATCCTTTCATAACCTGATCTGAGCACGAGTCAACTGATTATACCACCTCACCGCGGGCCCCACTAAGCTGTCCTGAAAACAGTGGATTAGCAACTTCTCATTGTCGATGAAACCCGTCATCTTTCTACAAAACATGGTTATGTGAGCAGTAGGGCAAGTCGTCCCGTCAAATTTCTTGAATTTCGGTGTCTTAAACTTAGGCGGAATTGTCAGATCTGGAACCAAACTGAGGTCTCTGGCATTCATCCCGTATGCCCCCTCTTCTCCTTCTTTAGTTCGGAATTTCTCTTCGATGTCTTTCCGGGTCTCTTCTAGTTGTTTTGAGAACTCAGCCTTCACTTTGTTTAAGTTCTCGATCTCATCCAAGTCCGGGACACTATCCCCGACATTCTCCGTATTAAAAACCAGACCCGATGGAACATGGGTAGAGGCGCTCGCCTGATGCGATGTTGCCCCATGTCCTTGGGCAGCCGCTCCTTGCGAGGGCTTAGAGGTATCGATGACAAATCCCGGGGAATAAGTAGAATCTCCCTTATCTTGACTAGGGTTTCCAGCAGTACCCTTTCCTTTCAGGTTTGCTTGCAACAGCTGGGATATCTCATTCATCGTATCCTTTTGGGACTTGATAATGGTGTCCCTCAACTCTTGCTGGGCTCGCTCTAACTGACCTCTCAAATCAGCTTCCAACTTAGCAAAACTTTCCTCCATTTGCCTCCTTTGGTGGCGAGTAAAGTGTGGGTGCGGAATCTTCGGTAGTCACGAATGCTGCCATGACCCCGAGCAATTAGATTCCATGAATCAATGATGCAATGCATGATATGTCAAATGCAAAACATATGATTAAATGCCACGAAGTAAAAAAAACGACACCGAATGCAAGGGAATGTTGGTTCGACGAACATCCTTATCAAACAACTTTCCATAACGGAGATCGAGTCTTCTTACAACGCGGTAAGGAAATAAACACCTGGGTTATGGTTTTAAAAATTTTGCCCCTTTCCTAGGGTTCTGGAACCTTCGTCGCTGTGGACTCTTTCTCCCGTTGTGAAAGTTTTCAACTTAGACTGTTCTCGAATCAACACTTCGTATGAAAATGCGATGAGTACGCAAAAATAATCAAAACAAGACAAAAAAGGCAACTGGGTTAGTAACATCAATAATGAATATTGAAATAAACCAATCAATAGAAAACACCAAAACAGGTTGACAAAATAAGACCTAATAGCATGAATTCTAATTCTACGGTTGTCCGCATGGCTCTAACCGGGGTAGGCTTCTTAAATTCTCACTTATGTGGTTCGGTTCTAACAAGGGTACCCGAACCTATCTTATTACCTACTAAGGTAACAAGAACCCCAATTATGGCCCATTACAAGCTTGCGAATTGGTTTCGGTTCGAGGGAAAGCACAACCTAATGACGTGGAGGGCTGCTCACATGTCAAAGGCGTGGATTCCGGAAGTGATTTACCGACCCGTGGAGGGAGACTCACGTGGGTATGGGCGTTTCACTCCCACTTAAGGGGCGAAGCTCGGGTATAGAGCCTAATGCGTGATGCAACACATGTCGGTGATTCCTTTGAAATTAAATGAAGAATTAATTCAAGACCACCAATTATCAAAGCTCGTGTACTTAAAGTCTTATTTTCAAAGAAGAACCATCTCGTTAAAGTCAAATTAAATTCCAATAATTTCCATCATTAAAAGCAACAATTATTTCTTTGGCCTAACTCTCTTTTTGCTTTGAAAAACAAAATTTGTCCCCAGTGAAGTCGCCAGACTGTAACGGGGTTTTTTCTCCGCACAAATCAAGTTCCCGTTACTTTTGAAAAAATGTTCGATTTGATTTAAAAAGGGGGGGGGGTTTAAAAATTGTAATTCGGTTCGGGTTTGGAAAACACCCTTTTAAAAAAATCTTTTTTTTTTCGGTTTGGAGTCGCCACCGGCCACTATGGTAGGCCTGACACCGTAAAAAACAAAACCAGAGATTCTTTTGGAAGGGTTCGGGAGTTGGTTACGTGTGGGGAAGGGTTAGCACCCCCATCACACCCGAAAATCGGTACCAAAACAATTGTTGCTTTTAAGTGATGGAAATTATCTGAATTTAAAAAGACTTTAATCAGGGGTTCTTGATTGAAAACCGGACTTTAATTTTACGAGCTTTGTCCAAATTGATGGTTTCGAATTAATTAAACGTTCAATTAAAAAGGATGACGGTACACCGGACCAAAGACTAAACCGACATCATATAAGACTGACTGCCGTGTTAGTTTAGGGTTCGGATCCCGTACGTCACCTTTATGCATGATGCAAGCAATTAAAGGATGATGCTATGGCCTTGTTCGTTTTAATTACAGATTTACCTTTAGACGATTCGAATTAATCCGAATATTCGCGGGACATCCAATAAGCTAGGCTAGTCGACCCGAATACGCGAATTAATAAGTATCTCCGTTTTAAAATTAAAATTAATTAACATACAAATTAAAATGCTAAAAGTCACATGAATGTCAATTAAAATGTATGTCACAATAAACATATTCGAACCATGTAAAAGAGGCAATCATACAACCAATAAAATAAAACCACAAAAAAAAACATGTCACGAATATATTCGAATGACATAACAACTAGCTAAAAACACATACCACATGCATACATTTAAACCACATATCATACATGCACATATTTAACCATCATGCACAAAAACATATATTCGGTGTCATCATGTATTAACAAGACAAATGCATACATAATAAATAAACATAATAAAATGCTAAATAAATAAAAGGGAAACTGGCAGGGATGAGGACTGTAATAAAACCATTTAAAAAACAATTAAAGTGCAATATGGTACTAAATTAAAAAGCCTCGAAAAACTACAGGGACCAGAACAGGGATTTTAACGCCCAAAAATCAATTGAAACCAAGCTTGGGACGAGATTGAAAACGCTGAAAAACATATAGGGGCTGCGGGAAAAGTTTTGAAAAACGGAAGCCCCCCTCGCGCAACAAGGGTGACGTGAAGGGGCTTAAAACATGATTAACCCTATTTTAAAATGAAAAAACATTATAAAACCTATCTTAAAAATCTTAAGCCCTTTTCTTTATTTCTGTTAACCCTAAAATGGAGAGAACCCCCACCCCCCTTTCGTCTGAAAACTCGGCGCCGTCAGGGGTTCCGGTCGCCATTTCAGCGCCGGAACCCTAAAAAGGTTCCTCTTTTCGAAACCAAAACACACAAAAAAAAACCCAAAGACCCTCCCGTTTTTATGTTGAAACCCAAAAGGCCGAAACTAAAAAAACAAAGCTTACCCCTTTCGCGTTGCCGGCTCACCGTGCATGGCTCCCGGGGAGCCAGAGGGCTTATCGCCGGCAACGGATAACGACGATGGGGAGAAAACACGAAGGTAAAAGAAACCTAACCTATTGTTTTTATTTTTTGATATGAAACTGAAAATGGAGAAAATATACCTCTGTAAATCCTTTTTTGTTTGTATTGATTGAACTTTTTTGGTTACAATCTCTCTGAATATCCTCAATGTTCTCTCTGAAATTTTCGAATCGAAAAATCCTCCCCTTTTACAGTGAGTCGATTCAGGCTTTTATAGCCGGAATATTACAAATTTTCCTCTCTTTTTATATTACATGAAATCACTGGAAATTGCTGGTAATTGATATTGATTTGTACGACTTTGATTGCCTCTGTGATTTTCTGATTTCCGTTGCATTTCCGCATTTTCGGCCTCTGACGTTTTTGTTTGCTTGTGTTGCATGTGACTGCTCGAGACGTGGCTAGAGGGGGACCAGAGGACGATGTGGGGTTATCCAGATCGTCGGAAGCTGGATGGACTCGATCTGAGCGTGCGTGGAGTCCACGCGGGGCGCGTGGGAAGCTGAAGCGGCGCGCGTGGATCCACGCGCCTGGGAGAGGCTCGATCTCGGCCGTTCGATCCAACCTTGATCCAACGGTATAGGCTGTGCGGCGCCAGGGCTTCAGCAGACAGCTAGGGTTTTTTTATCCCTGGTACGATCTGGGCCGTTGGATCTCCTCTCCAGATCCAACGGTGAAGATGGGGGGCGGCTGCATCAATGACACAAGGGGTGTTAGGGTTCTGTTTAGATTAGGGCTTTATTTATCGGGCCCGAATTGGGCCATTAATATGTATAAATTTTTTTGGGTCTGATAATGTAATGGACTTTAAATAATATACTGGGCTTTATTTAATGTATGGCTTTGTTTATTTAATTTGGGCTTTGTTTAATGTTTTTTGGGTTTTCAGATTTGATTATAGTAATGTTAATAATAATAATAATAATAATAATAATATAGATAATATAATAGATAAATAATAACAGATAATAAAATATATAAATAATACATAAGTACTTAGTAGATGATAATAACAAATATAGTAAAATGATATAATGAGGTATTAATATGATAATATAAATGATAAACAATAATATGATCAGGTATTAATACAGTAATATAAATGATAATATGATAGGTAATAACATGGATAGTAGATAATAAATAATAACATATGGTAATAATAAATAATAAATATTCTAATAATATATATATATATATACCTTTTTTATTTCCTCTTTTTTTTCCTCTTTTCGGGTTTTTTTTTGAATTTTGCCACAACGTCATATATAAATCAAAGCCCACTATTATTAAAAGAAAAGAAAACGGGTTTTGACACCCCGGACAAAATAGGTGATTACACTGTCCCGGAGGCATCCACCGACAAACTGGTCCAAGGACGAGGCTGGAGCGATAACAACATTACCAGCCTCATGGAGCTGATAGTCGCAACACCTATCTCCTCCTTCAACCCGGCTGCCTCCCCAGCAGAATCATCCGAGGAACCTGCCACTGAACCTGCCCCTGAACCTGCCGCAGCAGCCGCCCAGACAAACCAATCTGCACAAATCCTTTCCGCCATACAGCGGGTGGAAGACAGACAGATGGGGCTGATGACATTCATCCGGGATTTCGCCAACTCAACAGTAAATTTCATTACCACTACTTTAAATTATCATGATGTTGTTTTCCCCACCTTCCCTGCCCATTATTTCACAATCCCCACCCCTGTCCACACACCTACACCACCTGCCTCCTACCACACCCATTCTGCTGCTTCCACCCCATCACCTGCCCCGACGGCAGCTGGCAGTCCTCCGGCCGACACCT
Organism: Hibiscus tridactylites; assembly: GCA_958450335.1. NCBI lineage: Eukaryota > Viridiplantae > Streptophyta > Magnoliopsida > Malvales > Malvaceae > Hibiscus > Hibiscus tridactylites. The sequence goes on along the minus strand of OY288282.1, from coordinate 15,432,879 downwards.
CCGCCCGAGGAAAGAAGCGACCTGCCTCAGATGATAGCGAGTCAGAACCTCCTATTAGGAGGAATTTGGCGAAGGAGTTCACGCCTGTCAAGTGGCAGAAACACGTGGCCGACAGAAAGCTAATGCCCAAGGCCAGCACCACCACCACCAGCACTTGGGATAGCGGCAGCAACTCAGACATCCAGGTCGTGGAGCAACCTGCCCAGCCTGCCCCACAGCCCAGACGCCGCCACCAGATCCGTGTCAGCAGTAGCAGTGAAGATATCGATTAAAATTTAAGTCTTTTATTTTCTTTTTATTGTTGCCTGCTTATCTATATTTTGTGATGTACCTGCCTTCATATTTTTGTTTATCTGTCATTTGCATTGAGGGCAACGCAACCCTCGAGTTTGGGGGTGGCAACCCTCCATTTTAATGGAGTCTTAGTACATCTTTAAATTATTGTTGTGTCTTTTATTTAATTAAGTTCTCTTAAAAAAACTGTTGGCTTAAAACTGTGAAGTAAACTTACCTGTCATGACAGCTCTGTCGTGGCAGCATCTTTAGGATAGTTTAAGGAGAAGTTTAGAGCCTTCCTATAGTTCTAAAAAACTCAAACACCATTGTGACTGTTATATTGCTTAGATTTCTTTTAGCCAAACTAGAATAGGATGCTTAGTACTTGAATAGCCCCTAGAGGTGCCTAACACTGGCTCTAGGAAAGAAGTTTAGCAAAAGAAACTCAAAAACCTAGAGGTGCCCGAAACCGGCTCTAGGAAGTTACCTAGAGGTGCCCGAAACTGGCTCTAGGAAGCTAACTAGAGGTGCCCAAAACTGGCTCTAGTAAAACTTAGCTTGAAAATAGAAGAAAAGAAGCATGAAAATGTGTCTTCAAGAAAATAAACTTTGGCATAAAAATTCGAGTTAAAAAGTTGAATATTCTAGTGAAACAAATAGAGTCTTAGCATATAACTGTTCACAAGCATGCACACACTGCACGAGGACTATAGTGAGATTCCGGACATATCCTAAATTATCCCACAAGTTGCTGCCGCCACAGAGATGAGCGACGGGTAAGGGACAGTTCACTGTTTGAAAGCCAACACAAAAAATATTCATTTTTCTTTTAGGTCTTAATTGCTTGAGGGCAAGCAAAAACTTGAGTTTGGGGGTGTGTTGAGTGTGTAAAAGTTCTATTATTTACACCCTTTTTAACCCATATTTCTGCTGCATTCAAGCATCATTTCATTGCATTTAGGTTAGTTTACAGCAAAACATCACAAATATATTTAAGGCGCAGATTCTACTAAAGGATGGCGTATTTTGCAGGTTGCTGCCATAGTTGACGAAGAAGGCAGGCGCAGGGCAGAGAAGCAGAAGAGCTGAACTGGACAAGCAGACGATGAGGATGATGCTGCCATGGATCTGCCGTGACAGCATGGTGACAGAAATTTCGCGGAGAGAAAAAGCAAAGTGGACCTCGATAGACAGAGAAAATTATACTCGTCTGTCGTGTGAAAGCCATATATTTTTCCAAGCCCCGAATCAAAAGATATGTCAAGCCAAAGCTCAAGGAGAGAAAATCCCAAGAAACAAGGAGGGCGACTGAAAAGTAGGATACTTGGAGATTAAGTCTTTATTAGAATCTTACTTTTAATTAAAGTTGTAATCCTTGTTACCTTAGAATACTTGAGCCTAAAGCTTATATAAGGGCATAGATTTTAACCTAGGGGAGATCATACTCCATACCCCATAACCGACAACTAAAACCCCTCCGTCGTTTACCCGCCGTCGACATGTTCTGAAAACCCCCCTAGGGCCATGGGTTGCTTTGTAAAGTAGTTGCAAGGGTTGTTTTGTTTTAGGATTTTCCAAGTTCAATAAAATAAACTTCAAGTTCTCTTATTTTGGTTATTAACATCTTGCAAGAGCATCGGGAGAGCATTGTGAGGTTATCCATTTACTTAGCATCGGGAGAGTTAAGTATACGAAAGAAATAAGAGCGAGTTATCTAGTTTATAGTTGAACTATCTTGTGCCTAGGGATAGGGCAAGGTTAAGTGGCTAAAGAAGAATTCATACACATCGGTGTTCATCCTTTGATTCACACCGGGAGGTATCATCAAAGACGTGATGATCGACAGACTTGGACCTAGGGATAGGCCAAGGTAGATCTGGGATTCTTGCCAAACTTGGAGTACGTAGTTGGTGTGTTTGCTGTCGCGATAGCCAACGGACAGCTGCCGCGACAGGTGCTGTCGCGACGGGCACGACGACAGAACTGGAGTTCCTAAATATTACAATACCTGCACTACTGAGCAATTCAATACCAGCCCATTCTCTCTATCTTGATATCTCAATTCTTTTATTTATGTTTTCTTCAATATTTTCGTGACAACTTTCTAAACTATTTCCTTTACTTCGTGCAGTGAAATAAGGTGAAACTATTAGCCCAATCCCTGTGGAGACGATATCTGATACTTCGTATCACTTTACTACTTGCGTCGTGTACACTTGCACTCAATTGCGATAGACACTTTTACACGCAACACTTACTAAAACACACTAGGATTCGTGGTTTAACTTCTCCAACCCGCCACTCTGTTGATTCTTTGAACAATAAGCTCTCTTTTAGTACTCAGTAACATAGAAAGAACAAACCTTGTTGTTCTCAAGAATATTGCTTCACTAAATTAGCGAAACATAATGGAGACAAGTATTGCCTGGAATATCATAAAAATGTTATGCCTACCCTATGTCTGCATGAGCTTATAGCATCTTTTGGTAGTTCTGTATTACTGAGCTTTTCCAAGCTCACGTTGTTTTTACCATCACAGGTTAAAAGAAAATAGCATGACCTAATGTTTGACATCAGTGTTCGGAGTTTCCTCGGCGTTGCTTCCGGAGTACGGTACTATATAGTTAGTAGGCATGTATGTCATGTATGTCACGTATGGTTTTATGTCAGTGTCTGTAAAATACTTTTCTGAAATATTTGATATGCGTTTAAATGATTTCTTGAAATTGTATTTTGAACAGAAGTTGATTTATAGTTTAATAAGTGGTTTGAGAAAGAAAATGTTTTTATGTGTATTTTTTTTTTACTGTGGGTCGCTCTTGTGACCCTAATGTGACTTCTTAGGATCCGATGTAACGCATAGGCGGGTCTAGGGGGTTACAGAGAGCTTCATCATACCATGCATAATTGGAGACAAGTTTATGGGTAAGGCACTTTGTGATCTTGGTGCTAGCATTAATCTAATGCCCAAATATGTATTTCAGAAACTAGGTATTGGACAAGCAAGGCCCGTGACAGTTATACTGTAGTTGAAAGTCCGCTCTTGCATAAAACTGGAAGGAAAGATCGAAGACATCTTGGTAAGAGTGGATAAGTTTATTTTTCATGCTGACTTTCTTGTTTTAGATTGTGAAGCAGATGAAAATGCACTGATCATCCTTGGGCGACCCTTCCTAGCCACAAGAAGAACCGTGATCGATGTAGAAAAAGGAGAACTGACGATGAGAGTGAATGATCAGCAAATCAAACTCAATGTTCTCCAAGCAATAAAACAAGCTAATGTAGAGGAAGAGTGCAAAGCAATCTCAGAAGTAGTCCTTGACCAACCCTACATCAGGTCAAACTGCCACGACAAAAAGTTTGGTCACTGCCACCATAGTCACCCTAAAGACTATCACGACAGCAACGACGACAGTGACCCCTCAGACACAGAATCAACCGACACTGAAGGTCCTGAGGAGGTAAATTTGATAGGCACACGTCCAGGTAAGTTCTTTGATCCTTTGAATTATACCTCGAATGAACATATAATCCAAAAGCCCTACATTGAACAACCACCTGTTCTAGACCTTAAACCCCTGCCAGGGTAACTTAAATACGTTTTTCTTGGTTTAAATGATACGTTGCCCGTAATCATCTCTTCCAAGTTGATGCAGGAACAGGAACAACACCTGATCAAAATGCTACAACAGCATAAAAAGGCAATTGGATGGACCATTGTTGATATCCAAGGCATTAGTCCGGCGTTATGCATGCATAAGATCCTCTTGGAGGATGACCATAAGCCGACTATCGATGCCCAAAGACTACTGAACGAGGTTATGCGAGAGGTGGTGCGGAAAGAAATCATCAAGTGGCTTGATGCCAGAATAATATATGCCATCTCGGGTAGCAAGTTGGTGAGCCCGATGCAATGTGTGCCCAAAAAGGGAGGCATAACCGTAGTAACGAACGAGGAAAACGAACTAATCCCAACTAGGGCTGTGACCGGTTGGAGGGTTTGTATGGACTATCGGAAGCTTAATAAAGCTACCTGGAAGGGCCACTTCCCCTTACCCTTTATCGATCAAATGCTAGATAGATTAGCGGGGAAGCCTTACTACTATTTTCTTGATGGTAACTCAGGTTATAACCAAATTGAAATCGCACCGGAGGACCAAGAGAAAACCACCTTCGCATGCTCATACGAAACCTATGCCTTTCAAAGAATTCCATTTGGGCTCTGCAATGCACCAACAACCTTTCAACAGTGCATGATGGCAATATTCTCCGACATGGTGGAGAATTTCCTCGAAATTTTCATGGACGATTTTTTCATCTTTGGAGACAGCTTCGACGGTTGTTTAGGCAATTTACAAAAGGTCCTTGAGAGATGCGAAGAGGCGAACTTGGTTTTAAACTTGGAAAATGCCACTTTATGGTGGATGAAGGCATAGTACTGGGCCACAAGGTTGGCTGCTGTGGTATAAAAGTAGACAGAGCCAAAATTGAGGTTATTGAAAAGCTGCGGCCACCCACCACAGTCAAAGGGATACGAAGTTTCTTAGAGCATGCAGGGTTTTATCGAAGATTTATAACCAATTTTTCGAAGATTACTAAGCCCCTTTGCTACCTGTTGGAACAGAATCGCCCCTTTAACTTTAACACTAAATGTACTGAAGCATTTAGAATATTGAAGGAAAAGCTGGTAACAGCCCCGATAGTGCAGCCACCAGACTGGAGCTTGCCATTTGAGATAATGTGTGACGCCAATGATTTTGCTGTCGGGGCAGCATTAGGGCAGAGGAAGGATAAACTCTTCCATGTGATTTACAATGCCAAAAAAATACTGAATGATGCCCAAATAAACTACACCGCAACAGAGAAGGAGCTACTAGCAGTGGTGTTTGCAATTGACAAGTTCCGTCCGTATATGCTTGGAACGAAAGTGGTGGTCCATACAGACCACTCAACACTCAAGTATCTGTTCACCAAAAAGGATGATAAACCAAGATTGATATGTTGGATTCTGCTGCTGCAAGAATTTGACATTGACATCAAGGATAAAAAGGGGACAGAAAACCAAGTAGCAAACCACTTGTTAAGGTTGGAGATGGGAAGGAATCAATCGACAGACAAGACCAACATACTAGAAACCTTCCAGATGAGCAATTGTTTGCTGCCACCAGAACTGCCGCGACAACCATGACGGCAGGTAAGCTTTCTGAAACCACTTGGTATGCTGACATTGTCAATTATACTGTGAGTGGGTTATTACCTCCTGAGCTTAATTACCAAGCAAAGAAGAGGTTCCAAAATGATGCAAAACATTATTATTGGGACGAACCTCTTCTCTTTAAGCACTGTGCAGATCAGATTACCAGGAGATGCATACCACAGGACGAACAGAAAGCAGTGCTTCACCACTGTCATGCTGCCCCTTATGGAGGACACCTGAGGGGAAATAAAACTGCTACCAAAGTTCTACAATCCGGTTTCTATTAGCCTACACTGTTAAAAGATGCACAAGCTTTTTACAAGAGTTGTGGCAAATGCCAAAGTACTGTGGCAAATGCCACTGCAGAACATACTTGAGGTCGAAGTCTTCGCTGTTTGGGGAATCGACTTCATGGGACCATTCCTAACCTCTTGTGGGAATTTATAAATCATATTGGCAGTAGACTATGTGTCTAAGTGGGTAGAAGCGATCGCCACTCAAAAGAACGATGCCAAGATTGTGCAAAGATTTCTTCACAAGCACATCTTCTCAAGATTTGGCATCCCAAGGGCGATAATTAGCGATGAGGGAAGACATTTCGACAATAGGGTAATTGCTAGTGCACTAAGGAAATATAGAGTGAAGCACCGAATTGCAACATCATATCACCCTCAAACCAATGGGCAGGCCGAGATATCAAACAAAGAAGTAAGAACATCCTAGAGGAGATGGCCAAACCTACTCGAAAGGACTGGTCTCTACATCTAAATGATGCACTCTGGGCCTACAGGACATCATTCAAGACACCATTTGGGATGTCACCCTATCACCTCATTTACGGGAAAACTTGCCATTTACCTGTCGAGATAGAACATAAGGTATATTGGGCTATCAAGACAGTTAATATGGATTGGGACAAGACAGGGCAGAAAAGGCTACTGGACTTGAACGAAATTGAAAAAATTCGAGCCATGGCCTACGACAACGCCAAGATCTACAAGGACAAAACCTAGAAGTGGCACGACAGAAGACTACTGCCACGACAGTTCTGCCCAAGGCAGTATGTGTTGTTGTTCAACTCTAGGTTGAAGCTCTTCCCAGGAAAGCTTAAGTTTAGGTGGCCTGGCCCTTTCCAAGTTGTCCAAGTTTTCCCCCATGGTGCCATTAAAATCAAATCCATGAAGGATGGGCACCAATTCAAGGTAAATGGATAGAGGCTCAATCATTATCAGGGGACTGAAGCCCCAAGGATGCAGGAAGTAGTTACTTTAGGAGATGCCCCTCAAGGCATCCCTAATTTAACTTTATTTTATTTTATTTATTTATTTAATTTATTTATTATTTAGGGAATAAGATTTTAATTTAGTTTATTTATTTTTTAGGAAATAAAGGAAGCAAAGCAAAAAAGAGGAATGAACCAGCCCACCGCATTTACAACAGCCCAAAAAGCCCAACGGACAAGCCTGTCGTCACAACCTGTCACCAGCTGTCGCGACAGACACGAAAAATACAACATGTCACGGAGCTATAGCGACAGACACGCAAACGCGTAACAGACGCACAACAGATGCGGAAACGCGTGACAGACGCGTCAGAAACCACGTGACAATTTGCCCCGTTATTCGCGTCTGCCGTTACAGTCCCAACGGGTTGAAAACCCCGTTCTATATAAACCCCTATTCTCATTTCATTTTTCATCTCATTCTCTCTGCTTACTCTCTAGAAATTAGGTTTTCAGAAATTTCTTTTATTTTTCTACAGTTTTCCTTGCAATGGCTACCAGATCAACACGACGAAGTGCTGCCTCCACCTATGCCGCGGCAGTATCAACACCCAGCCACAATGAAATACCCAACCGTTTCGCATCAGTGGACTCAGAGCATAGGTACTATGGTTCATTTCAAAAGAGAGAGATGTTGGAAGAAAGAGGGTTCACTTACACCCAAAAGACGGGAGAATTAGGGCTTGAAAGTTTCATCGCCAAGAATATCATCGCACTCAAGTGGCAGATGTTTGCTGCCCAGCCAGAAGAGATGAACGTCACCCTAGTTCAAGAGTTCTATGTTTCCATCCTCGACAAAGATGCCACGACAGTGACTGTTAGGGGCAAAGAGATCTCCCTCGAACCGACATACATCAACACGTTGTATGGCCTCTATGTGAGCAAGAAGGAAGATGCCCATCGGAGGTTCGTGAATCGTATGTCGCTGGCAGACTACGATGTTGTCATGGCAGAGCTGACAGAAGAGGGCACGCAATGGAACGATGATCCCAAGCACTGGTGGACAGTGCGAAGGACTCAGCTCACCCCACAAGCCAAGTTGTGGAACCATTTCGTAAAGAAACGCCTCATGCCTACCCTACATAATACTACGATGGACTGGCAGAGATTATCCATCGTATATTTCATCCTCAACGAGAGGCAAATCAATGTCGGCAGATACATCCGAGACGACATCATTGAGTGTGCACTCCAACCAATGGGCCCCCTATTCTTCCCCTACCTGATCACCACACTCTGCGGAGGCAACAACATGCCGGAGATCAATGAAGATGTCAAAGTCCGAGGAAAAGAATGGACGCAACAGAACCTTTATTGTTTGATGGAACTAAAGGCTGCCACTCCTCTGTCTTACGTGGACCCCACTACCGCGACAGAAGCAATAGCAGAACCTGACTCCCCTGAACCTGTCACGGTAGAACCGGAGTAGAGGATGGTAGCACCACCGGCAGACACCTCCAACCAGATCCTGAAGATGCTGCAAAAGATGGAGGAACGATAGCTCGGTCTCATGGGTTTTATGAGGGATTTCACTGCCGCCGCGATAAATTTTATTAAATTTGATTTAAATTTCCCAAACGTGTAGTTCCCTTCTTTCCCAGAATCTCTTTTTGTCGCACCCACACCTGCTGCTAGCCCCATAACACCCACTATTACCTCCACATCACCACTTGCCACGACCGGAGATGGCAGCAGAAGATCTGCCACTCCCTGAGGAGAGAAAAGGAAGAAACCTCTACCGGAGATCGACCCAAAATACTTTGAAGGGTTCTCCTCCTCCTCCGTCTGGCAGGACAATTCTGACTTGGAGCCATCCATCGTCCGAGACATATCCAAGGACTTCCCTCCGATGAAGAGAAAGAAGCTAAATGAGACTGTTGAAGGACCCTGCCACAGTAGATCGGATAGAAGCAGCAGTAGCAACAGCAATGATGACCTCGAGGTTCTGGACCAGCCCCAACACATCTCACCTACCTGAGTCCAGCCACCTCGAGAGGCCAAAAATAAGATGGCCTCCCCGTCTCCCAGCACCCAGCCAACCCCTTCTGTCAAGGTCACTGCCCACCGGTAGCTTTGCGTCAGCAGCAGCGACGACAACAACTCCTCAACTTAAGTGTTTTTTCTTATATATTTGATGTCTTTGCTGTTGTTTTATCTATTTTTTGATGTTGTTTTTTCTGTTTTTCATTTTCAATGTTGTCATGCTCTCGAGTTTGGGGGTGGGCATCCCTCTATTAATGAACTTTTAGTTGTGTATTTATTTTGTGTCTCATTTTAGTTAGTTTTTTTTTGTGTCAAAAAAAAATAAAAACAAAATTTTGGCTTAAGTCTTTGAACTAAACTTATCTGCCGTGACATTCTCTGTCGTGATAGTGCCTATAGGATGTTTTTGGAATTATTTAGAGCCTTGCAATAGTTCTAAACTGTAAAACACCCTTGTGACTTATATGCTGTCTAGGTTTCTGTTAGTGAACTAGTGTAGGAAAGCTTAACCACTTGAGTTGCCCCTAGAGGTGCCTAACACTGGCTCTAGGAAAATAATAAAAGAACAGAAAATTTTAGACTCAATGCCCTAGAGGTGCCTAACACTGGCTCTAGGAAGATAGCTAGAGATGCCAAAAAAAAGGCTCTAGTAAAAATCAAAGTGAGAAAAACACTGAGTCTAATTTAGAAAAAACTAAATGAGCCTAAGAATTGCCTCCAAAAAGATGAAATTTGGCATAAAATTTAAGTGAGTAGCATAACTATTCTGGTAACTAAGGGAATCTAGGCACATATTTGTTCACAAAACCTGCACACACTTGCACAAGAATTATAACATTGTTCTGGATAAATCCATAAACACCCGACAAGGTACTGCTCTTGATAGTGAATGTGTTGTAGGTAATGAAAGTTCACTGAATTAAGTGAAGCCAAAAAGTTTTATTTTTAGTTAGGTTGTATTTGCTTGAGGACAAGCAAGAACTTGAGTTTGGGGGTATGTTGAGTGCATAAAAGTTCTATATTTTACCTCTCATTTACCCATATTTTGCTGCACTCAAGCATGATTCATTGCATTTAGGGTAGATTTTTGCATACACATCACAATTAGATAAAATTGCACAGTTGCTGCTGATTTTGGTTACTTTTGCAGGTATCTACTGCGACAAACTTAGGGCAGCAAAGGAGTAGAGGCGAGTTGTTGAGCTGGAGTCATCAAGCACAGTCTGTTGTGACATATGTCGTAGCAGCCATGACGACAGTGGTATGATGAGGTGGAAAAGTGAAGTGGAGCTTGACAGATAGAGGATTTCAAGCCAGTCTGTCGTGGACCACTCCTATATTTTTCTGAGCCCTGAAACAGAAGGAAGGCCAAGCCCAAAGTTCAAGGAAGAAACTCAAGGCAAGAAAAGAGGACGAATTCAAGGCATCTACTCAGAAGATTTAGTCTTCAATAGAGTTGTACTTTAATTTAAACTTGTATTCTTGCCATATTAGAAAACTTGGACCCAAGGCCTATATAAAGGCATGTAATTCGACCTAGGAAAGGATATCTCACTTATACTCGTCTTCCCCCAAAACCCTTGTCGTGTTCCCCTCTCCACCATGTTCTAAACTCCCCTTAGGGCTAAGGGTTGATTTTGTAAAGTAGTTGCAAGGATTGTATTGTTTTAGGAATTTTCTATTCAAGTAATAAAAGCTTCAAGTTTATTTACTCTGGTTTTCATATCTCATAAGAGCATCGGGAGAGCATTGTGAGGTTATCCATTTGTTTGATATCGGGAGAGTCAAGCATACGAAATGAGTAAATACGTGTTTTCTAGTTTATGGTTAAACCATCTTGGCTTAGGGATAAGTACAAGGTTAAGTAGCTAAGGAAGAATTCACAAATATTGGTGTTCACCCTTTGATTTACGCTGGGAGGTATCATCCAAGAAGTGTTCATCAACAGAACTTGAGCCTAGGGATAGGACAAGTCATTGCAGGGATTCTTGCCAAGCTTGAAGTACGGAGTTGTTGATCGCTGCCGCGACATCAACAAATCTCTGCCGCGACAGGTGCTGTTGCGACAGGAACGACGATAGACAACAGAAGTTTCTCTAACAGTGCAACACCTGTACTATTGAGCAATTCAATACAAGCCTATTCTCTAAATCTGATTCCTTTATCTTTTACTTTAGTTTTTACTCAAGCTTATTTCACCCATTCATTTAAACTATTTCTTTCTCTTGTGCAACAATTCAACGATAGAGTTATTTCCAGTCCCTGTGTAGACGATATCCGATACTCTAGTATCACTTTACTACTTGCGTCGTGTACACTTGCACTATTTGCGATAGTTCTATTTACACACAACATTCTTCACAAAGAAATAAAATACACTTAAGCATACTTAAATCTTTAATTAGGAATAAAAGACTTAGACATTTTTAGGGTTTTTAATAATCGAACTTAGAATAAACATATAATGCTCAACACACTAAATTTCTTTGTTACTTGAAAAGTGAAAATAATTCAATGCGGTGTCTTATCAAACGAGAATGACGGGTTACCACAAGGAATGTTGGCGGTGATTAAAGTTCATCTCTCGGGCGATAAGGCTGTTAAAATAGTTTGATATTCATTAAACGGACAAATAAAGTCGAACCTTTGTGAACTTGCAAATTTCAGTTTTGAAAATGATTTTAAAACCAACTAGGTACCAATTTTGGGCGTCGTGGGGGTGCTAACCCTTCCCCTCGTGTAACCGACCCCCGAACCTATATTCTGATTTTTTGTAGACCAGAACCGTTGTTTTATTCAAAAAACGTTTTATTAAAATAACAATATTTTAAAGTGATCCAATCACACTTTTCAAAATGATTGCTGGCGGCTCCGTGTTTTTTTAAGTTTGCCAAAAAGTCGAAGCCTTCCTTTAAAAAGTGGTTGCGACTGTTTGGCAACTCCGCTGGGGACGTGTTTTTATTTTTAAAATAAAAACAAAAGAGGGTCAGGCCACAAATTGGTTTTTAATGGTTTTCAAAAAAAAGTTGTTTTAAAAAATATGGAATTTGCAAGTTCATAATAGGTTCAATTTATTTGTCAGTTTAAATGAATATAACTCTATTTTACACATTTAAGACTTAATTCCAAGCTCAATTCCTGAGCTTTGTCCCGTTCATTTAAGTGGGGGAAAATATGCTTTGCTCATATAAGAATATTGATTCTTCGTATGAGCCTAGCAAGTACCTTCGGGACTTATTCCCTTGTCTTCGTAAGGATATTGATTCTTCGAGAAGGCATCGGTGGTGAGTCCTCTTGAGTTGAACTCGATTCGTTTGAAGCTTGTAATGGGTGAGAATCGAGGGCCTTGCTACCTTTAGTAGGGGACAGTAAGGACAACTCGGGTACTCTTTTAGAGTCGAACCAAGTTTGAGAATCTAGAGCCTACCCCTAATAGAGCCATGTGGAAAGCCTAGAGTGTTGAGTCGCAAGAATAATCCGTGGAGATATGTCCTGAAATGTTGGAATGTTGGCCTAGAATTAGTATGCATCTTTTAGGTTTTGTTTCTGTTTTTTAATTACTAACCTTTTTGTGTGTGAGTTTTGTTTGGTTTTTGTAGCATATTTATTTACTATTAACCTTTTTGTGTGTGAGTCTTGTTTTGTTTTTGTAGCATTTATTACTAACCTTTTGGGCGTGAGTTTCTTTTTGTGGCATATTTATTTTTTTGCATGCATCCCATATCCGAGGGGATCAATTTTAAAGCATGTTGCTCAATCAGAGAAAGTTTCTGCCATGGATGCAAGGTACCTAAAGGAGGAAGACAACGCGCAAACAATGAGAATTTGTCAAATGGTCACGCGGAGGAAACATCAAAGTATGCTCGCATCAGCACCAAGCAGAATGCCATAAGTCGCAAGAGCAATAGGACTACTTCGACTGTCCAACCAAGCAGAATTTGAAAAATGATCTTTGGTCTACTCGACTTAGGGGCAACGTCAAGAGGACCCATAAGCGAAATGAGTTCGATAAGGGTATGACATCCTAAATTGAAGACGTAGCAAAGCCTGTGGCATCAAGAAGCTAGATTTCTTCGCCCCGCATCAGATTGACAAGGTGGGGCCAAGGCTTCAAAGGTTGATTAAATAAATGAGTGCTCAGACCGAGAAATATTTGTAGGACCTTCGTCATCCAATGGAAGCTACGTCTAAGAGCAACACCTTAATAGAATTGATGACCATTCGCATGCATCCATGCTTTTGCATACGTATATTTGCTTCCATGCGTTTTTTTGTTTATTTGCATTAAATAATGTTTTGATCATTGCATTCATACATGTAAAATAAAAAGATTAATTTTGGAACATTCCATTTAAGTAGTAAAGATCCCGCACAAACACAACTCGAGCCATGAACACTGAGGAAAGATTGGCAACTCTAGAAGCAAATCAGAAGAGCATTCATGATAAGCTTGAGAAAATGGTAAATGATATGAAGGAAGAGATTGAGTTATCACACCGGAAAATAGTCAGCCAAATCGCAGCCATGTTTGGGTTCAAAGACCCAGAAGAAGACACCAACACTTTCCCGGGGATGGCTTTTGTACATTCACGGATGCAAGAGGAAGTGGTTTCACCTAACGTCAAGATCTTGCCCCATTTTGTAGAATCTTCTACCCGTATAGAAGACAACACCGATGAGGTTAGCATCCCCGAGATGACTGACCTCAATCAAGAAACTAACGTGGCAAAGGTCGAGAAGAAATGGGAAGACCACTACAAGAAGCTAGAGGAAATGATTAAATCTTATCAAGAAGGAAGCATTTATGGTGGCATGGATGCTAGAGACTTGAGTCTAGTATCTGATTTGGTGGCTCCTCCAAAATTCAAGGCCACTAACTTTGAAAAGTATAATGGGACTACATGCCCATTGACACGCTTGACTATGTACTTTCGGAAAATGTCACCGCATTTAGAAAACAAGAAGTTGCTGATCCACTGTTTCTAAGATAGTTTATCTGGGTCTGCTATCCGATGGTATGCTCAACTGAGTCGGGTCAACATGCGCACTTGGAGAGATCTGTCGAAAGCCTTCCTCAAGTAGTACGAGTATGTAAGAGATATGGACCCAAGCAGGATTGTGCTATAGAATATGGAACAAAATCCCATTAAAAGCTTCTGCCAGTATGCCTAGAGATGGCGAGATGTGGCAGCCCAAGTTCAACCTCCACTTTCGGAAAATGAGGTTACTCCAATGTTTGTGGAGACTTTAAATGGACTTTTCTATGACTACATGTTAAATCACGCCACCGAAGGTTTTGCAGACATGGTCATGAATGGAGAGTTGATATTAGCAACCATTAGAAGTGGAAGACCCACGAGAGAAGAAGATGGCGAAGGCGTTTAGAGTTTCGTCACGAAGTTGATGGAGGCAAGATCGACTGGAATTCATGCTTTCTTGGAATAACGCTTAATTTTCTCTAGACAATTAGGATCATGCTTAGAACCAACCCTTTTGCTTTTTTCTGCTAGCGTTAGAGATCTTTTGTAAGGGCTTCTATGTCAATTTACTTAGAGATGCATTTTTTCAAGTGGCAAACATTTCTCATTTTTGTTTTTCCCTTCTTTTCATTCTTCATCCATTTTTTCAAGCATACATCTTCTTTGCAGTGTCCCTATTATTTATCGTATGAATGATTCTTGAATCTAATCCCGAGATAGAGGGGGAAAATGTGTGTTCAGGTTTAATATATAGATTTTGAGTGAAATTTCCTCTCAGACATTGTTGTTAGGGACCTTGAATGAAGTGATAACTCTAAAACATCTACCAACTGAAGACGGCTTTTCTTCGACGATGTTTATGTGTGAAATGACATTTGACATTCCTTCATTTCCCTTCACGAAAAAGAAAAAATCCATTTGTTGTCTCCTTTGAGCCTGATATTATTTTTCTTGTGATTTAACCCTAACCAAGGATCACTCCTCACACTAGGGGCAAAGAGGATGAAAATTGCAAGTAAAGGAACACAACAAGTAAATGTCCTAAACTAAAAATGAAAAAGACACAAAAAGAAAAAACAAGGAAAAATAAAGAAAGAAAACAAAAAGAAGAAAGAAAAAAAGAAGAAGAAGAAACGAGAAAAAAGAAAAGAAGAAAAAGATAGAAAAAAAGAAAAGAAGAAATGCGAAGGAAAATTTGAAATCCTTCAAATGAAATGTGTACTAGAAAAGGAAATGAACTCTAGGGTGAAAACCCAAAATGGGCAGTCTAGAGTGATCCAAAGAATAAATGAAGAAGAACAGAGATTTCATCAGGAAAGTTGATCCAATGTTTAATCACCCTTAAGCGTGTATTTGAGCCTATATATCTTTCTTTGGCAACCCAAGCCTAGCCTACATTACAAGCCTTAAAAACCATTTGGATCACACATGAATATTTGAGAAAAGGAGTTCGTCTTCAGAACACATTCTGCCTAATTGAGTTAACCTTTCTTTAGGGACCTCGAGCTTCTAATGTTTGATTGAGATTAGAAAAGTGGGAAAATTTAAATTTGGGGAGTGTGTGAGTAAAAGAGAGCCACCAAAAGTTGGGCACTATCCAGTTGATGGATTCTTGAATCATTCATGCTTTGAATTTTGGGGAATCTGACTTTGCCCTATTCTTGTGTTTTCCATGACTATTTTCTTAAAATCTCCATTTTTAGCCTTTTCTTGCGTTTGTTATAACTTTTCCTTTGAACTATCATTTCTAGCCTTTCCTTGCATCTTACAAGTAGACTGACATAGATTCATGAAAAGCAAAAGATTTCTTGGTATTGATCTCAACTGTAGGAGACCTTGAAAGAATGTTTTCATCATTTCAGAAAACAATTGAAGCTCAGATTGAATGGGGGTATCGCCTTGCATGAGAAGGTTAAAAGTAAAAAGAAGCACAAGCGTTGAAGAGTTTGAAGTAAGTCGTGTTGTCCACATATAAGATGCAGAAGCTCAAAAGCATGAAAAGATGTAGAATTGCACTTGACAAGCAAACCATGCCATCAGATTGGGGCAGTCTACAAGCCCTCAGTAGTAATAGGCGTGAGAAGAGATTAAAGCGCCAACATCAGTCGAAGATATTCAAGGTGGAAATAAGCTTTCACATGCAAGCAATTCAAGATATCTTGTAGGGGCAAGAATTTGAGAATTCACATGAAGCATTGAAGATACTTGATAAGAGGCATATGAAGACTTGAAGCTTTCAAAACCACAAAAGGAAGCCTTTCACTCAACATTGATTTATCAACCACATTGGTAGAAGATCTTGATACATTTCCCTACAAGGATCGAATGTTTTCGATGAAGCAAAGAGATATGAAGAATGAGAATGACGAAGCAATGACAATTGAAAGAGTCCATCCTTTCAACCAAGAGTACATGATCACTAGATTAAGTGAGCAAAGATCATATGTTTTCCATAAGTCGAAAAAAATACAGAGAAAAAGTACAAATGATTTTCTAGATTTAAGCGAGTAAATATGTGAAAAATCAATTTTGAGAAAAATAATTCAAAAAGCAAAAGAAATGAGACACACATTCATGTTTTAGGCATCCCTAGGGGCATGTATATCATAATTGCATTGAATATTGCATTTTTCAGGTACTCGAAGGACCTTTCAGCAAAAGAACCAGCCTATTTGTTCGGGCATTTGGAGAATAGAGTCTGCTTATTCATCCAAGCGTAAGGTGGATGAAACCCTTTTTGGAATCTGCTTATCTATTCGAGCAAAAGGAGAATCGAATCTGCTTATTCATCCAAGCATAAGGAGGGTGAAACTTTTCAGAAGATTCTCTTATTCATCCAGCACAAGGATGATGAATTTTTTAGATTATTCGCTTATTCGTTCCGGCGTAAGAAGAATGGAGTTCGCTTATTCATCCAAGCACAAAGAGGATGACATCTTTTTAGAAGATTCATTTATCCGTTCAGGCGTAAGAAGAATGGAGTCCACTTATTCATCCAAGCATAAGGAGGATGAATTTTTTCAAAAGATTTGCTTATCCGTTCAGGCGTAAGGAGAATGGAGTTCTCTTATTCATCCAAGCATAAGGAGGATGAAAATTTTCAGAAGATTCACCTATCCGTTCGGGAGGAAAGAGAATGTTTGCTTACTCATCCAAGCATAAGGAGTACGAAATATTTTAAGGTTTTGCTTATTCATCCAAGCATGAAATCTTTTGAAGTTTGTTTACTTATTCATCTGAGAATAAGAAGGATGAAACCTTTTGAGGTTTTGCTTATTCATCCAAGCATAATGAGGATGAAATTTTTTGAAGTCTGTTTTCTTATTCATCCAAGCATAAGGAGGATGAAGCTTTTCAGAAGAATTTGCTTGTTTGAGTATTTGGGAAAATAGAACCCAACTCAATAATTCGGGCATTTGGGAGAATAGAACCCAACTTAGCTATTCGAGCGTAAGGAGAATAGAACTAGCCTATTTGTTTGAGCATTTGGGAGAATAGAACCCAATTCAACAATTCAGGCATTTGGGAGAATAAAACCCAACTCAGCTATTAGAGCGTATGGAGAATCGAATTAACCTATTTATTTGAGCATGGAACTCAGCTCAGCTATTCAGGCATTTGGGAGAATAGAACCCAGCTCAGCTATTCAAGCATAAGGAGAATAGAATCAGCCTATCCGTTCAGGCGTTTGGAGAATGGAATTCGCTCATCTATTCGGGTAAAAGGAGATTAGAACCAGCCTATCCATTCGGGCGTTTGGAGAATGGAATTTGCTCATCTATTCGGGCGTCTGGAGAATAGAACATGCCTATCCGTTCGGCCATTTGGAGAATGGATCCAATTGGAAAATCGGTGAAAATCAGTGCCTTTTGGTCTTTGCTTTATTTCTGTTGCACAAAGATAAGTAAAGAGGGGCAGCTGTTGTCACTACATTTTCACCTCGATATTAAATAATCCGGAAAAAATATAAAAAAATCATTTTCCCCTTAAAATAATAAAAGGCACACCCTTTTCTAAATTAAATGAAAAGGCAACAAAAAACCCATATTAAAAAACCCATTCTTGAAGCTCATTTCAAAATAAAAAAACAAACAAAGCCCATTTTGAAAAAAGAAAAAATAAAATAAATAGTAATGATAGTAATAAATGTAGGAAAAAGGAAAATAAAATGAAGAGCAAAAAATGTAATAAATGAAATAAAAAACAACAAAGAAAAAATAGCCAAAAACAACAAAAAAAGGAAAAAGAAAAGCAAAAAAGAATAAAAAAAGGGGGACCACGCGCACGGCCACGCGCCTAGCGCGTGCGTTGCACGCGCTCGATCCAGCTCCCAAACCCTCTGTCGAACAGTTCAGGGTGGCCGGACGGCGTCTATTGGCCACGGCTGTCGTCGCCGTTGGTACCGGCCGGTCCGTCTCGCTGCTGCTGACCTAATTCCACCAACCCCGCTCGCCACTGCTGCCTGTGCTTACTGGAATCTACAAAAAAACAGAGACATGAGGTCAAACCCTAGGCTCCAATCATGGGGAAAATTCAGCTTCGATATTGGACCAAATCAGATAAGGATTGAGGGGTTTTACCGAGAATCAAGTTATTGGTTTGATTTTGGCTCCAATTTGGGGATTAAACACAGATTTTAGCTTGATTTGTAAGCTCAAGTTAAGTATAAAAACCCCTCCTCCTTCCATTGCTCAAGACACCATTTTCAAGAAAACACACTTGAGAAAAAAGCAAATAGACTTAGGACTAGGTTCTAAAGCTTAGATAGAGACATGTTTTGTTGAAAAATGTTATTCACAAAGAAATAAAATACACTTAAGCATACTTAAACCTTTAATTAAGAATAAAAGACTTAGACATTTTTAGGGTTTTTAATAATCGAACTTAGAATAAACATAAAATGCCCAACGCACTAAATTTCTTTGTTGCTTGAAAAGTGAAAATAATTCAATGCGATGTCTTATCAAATGAGAATGACTGGTTAGCACCAGGAATATTGGCGGTGATTAAAGTTCATCTCCCAGGCGATAAGGTCGTTAAAGTCAACTCAATTAAAGTCAACCTTGAAGATTACACGGGGAAAACAAAAATCAACTCGTTAAAGTCAACCTTGATTAACGACCCTTTTTTATTTTTAACTTTTCTAGATGCACATTATTAACCTACATGATTAGCAATTCAATTTAGCGGAAGTGACACAACGAACGGAACTCAAGTAGGGGTTCAATTGCAAATAAACGTCTTTTAGGGACTAAATTGTGAATTTCCAGAATTTTAAGGACTAAACAAGTTTTAAAGTTACCAATCCAAAATTAATCATATAATATTGCAACATGTCAAATTTCATCTCAAACAGATCATCCAAACTCATTTAATTAAGCATTCAAGACTCAGGGACCAAAACGTAAGAAAATAAAAACCTGAAACAGTTCAAATTCAAATCTAATGGTCAGGTGTTTCGAAACACAAGACCCTGTATCGGAACGGTCATTTCGAAACCAGGTTGACCATTTCGATACGCAGGTGCATTTAGAAACCCGTATCGAAACACAGCTTTCCAGTAGCAAAACGTTCTGGAACGTTCCTACTCGTTTCGAAACCTCATGACCATTCCAGACCACAGTTTTGAAACAGGTAAGGGCGTTCCAATACGCCTTGCCCTGCAACTTCACAAATTGCTGGTTTTTCTCACACAATCAACTCCGAAAACATTCCAATTCATGCCACGGTATATATACAACATGTGTAAGCATCAACGACCAACATTACGAAGCATAAACTAAAACATATCATCATTCATGCAAGCATTAGATCTATAGGCATGCTACCTAGTCTTCAAAACCATACAAAAGCTAAAAGTCACATGCTAGCACAAATCAAATCTCAAAGGCCAATTACATCCCAATTACATCCAAGAGTAGAAATCCCACCCATTGCCTCTTATTACACCAAAGTAAAACCACATATTTTTCTAGACCAAAGTGCTTGGATTCCCCTTGCTTTCTTGCTGCCTCAAAAAGCCTAATTCTGTGCATTGATGAAAAAAATGTGCGTAAGCACAAAGCTTAGTGAGAATCGCTAAGACAACATTCATCAATGCATTTCACACAACCGGAAAATTACCATTTATCAACACATGCCTTTACTTAAAGCATGCCCTCTCAAGGCATCAATGCACTTTTTAAAACACAATGCTCGTATACATCACTTAAAAACAGCAAATAAACCTTTGCTCATGCTTTACCAAACACCACATGCATTCTAGCATTATTCACAAGCATCTCATGCTTAAACCATTAGTCAAGAACATTATATTGGCTTACAAGTGATCAATTCTCAAACCATACCAAAACCAACTCAAATGACACAATAGGATATGCGGATTACAAGTGTTTTCCCACATGCTTCATACATACTACCAGACTAAACAAGGTGGAGATCAATGGCACAATCACAACCCATCAACACCCATGATGGAGATTAATGGCACAATCACAACCCCTCAACATCACTCATCGGTAGTTGTATAATTCCACTAACGAGAGTACGAGACACATACCACAAGACTCACACACGGGATTAAACCATTCACCGTTGTGATCTTAGCCTCAATCGTTAGGGTACTTGGATGGAGATTACGAAACAATCACAACCCCTCGACATCCAAGGTGACTTTATTCACGGTGCACCCAATCATGTAGCCGGCTAACTATATCTGATTAAAAGTAACCAAAAACCACTTTCATCACTTGACAATATAATCATTTAACATCAATATTCCACTATTTTATAATCATAAACACAATGTCATTTCCACAAGCATAAACATGCTTAACATCATATGCATCTGTCATATAAAACCAAGGATCACTTACCTAGTGCATCCTTAACATAATGGCATTAAAATCCAACATTAACCATGCTTAAAGCATGCTTTAAAACAATAATCAAAACCACATTTAACTCAAGTGCATTTACATCAAAACATAGCACATTTTCGAGAGAGACTTTCGAATCACTTACTCTTGAGCTTAGCTAAGTGTTTAAAACTTACACTAAGCTCCCAAGACCACGCTCAAAGCGTTACAAAGCTGGAAAATCCGTTTCCACTCACCAATACACGAAGCTACACTTGCCGACGCAAATATCACCCTTCCGAAGCCTCCAAAAAATGCTTCGTTCGATTCTGGAACAAGATCCCCTGTTTTCACATCATCAAAATAGAGATCCAAATGCATTAAAACGCATTTCAACACCAGCAACTAATTACAAACTCGTTGCTCACCCAAACTACACCAATTTACCCATCCGAAACAACCGAAAACTCAATCGATTGCTTCCTAAACCAAGCCTAGCTATCATACATCACTTGCAATCAAATATAAACATCAAAACACATCTAAAATCAATCCAAACCCATCCTTATACCTCCAGCAAGCATAATTCCACCATTTCACCTCAAAAACCCAACTAGAACTATCAAGAAACTCAAGGATCTCAAGGATTTCGGGATCTATATCAACAAAACCTCTTTTCAACATATTAACCATCTCAAAACTCAATTAAAATCAATCCAAAACAGAGCTTAACAAAACAAGTTCGGAAATTAAGAATTTCATCTTATTTTTATAAGAGTTTAATCTCAAATCAAAACTATAATGATAACTCAACCAAAAACATTAATTAGAAGCCAAAGATCTTGGAAATTTCAATAAGGAACCTTGATTAGAGGTTGAGAACGAGATTTACCTCCAATCCTTGCTTTCCTCAATGAATGACAAGTTTTCCTTTGCAAAATCTTGAAGAACTTGAAAAGTTTCTTGGAAATTGTTTAGGAAATATTGAGAGAGTGTTTGAGAGAAAAGGATTCTGGAGAAAAATGAATTAAAATTGTGTTTGGCTGAAAATGAGAAGAGAATGGTAGTTACGTGATGAAATCTCACCAATTAACCACCTAATTAATTACATAAAATAAAAGCCAATTAAAACTATTTAATTAAAACCATTTTAAACACATGTCATATTAAGGAGGCTTAATTGTCATAAAGCTCCCTAAATATTCTAAGATTTTGGCTTCTCCTTTAAAAATCACATTTTCCACAGTTTTGAAACTTTACAATTTGGTCACTACTCAAAATGTACCACTTCCGAAACTCTTTTTGTAAAATTGATTTGACCAACCTCTAAAACATATTTTTAGAGGATTTTAGCAAATTTTACCACATTTTATCCTATCCCGATCCTTGATTTCCTTAAATCACCTTACGCGATTCGAACTGTTTCCGACCGGTCCGGTTTGATGTATAAAACATCTAGGCCCAAAACCAGGGCATTACAAATAAAGTCAAAACTTTTTGAACTTGCAAATTATAGTTTTGAAAACGATTTTAAAAACAACTAGGTACCAATTTTGGGTGTCGTGGGGGTTCTAACCCTTCCCCAAGCGTAACCGACCCCCGAATCTGTTTTCTAATTTTTTGCAGACCAAAACCGTTGTTTTATTAAAACAAAACGTTTTATTAAAATAACCATGTTTTAAAGTGATCAAATCTCACTTTCCAAAAAGATTGGTGGCGACTCCGTGTTTTTTTAAGTTTACCAAAAAGTCGAAGCCCTTCTTTAAAAAGTGGTTGTGACAATTGGTTCAAGGTATCAACATATTCTAGAACTACATCATTTTTCAATACATGATCTCTAATGACATGATGTCTAATTACTATATGTTTGGTTCTAGAGTATTGGATAGGATTCTTAGTGAGACAAATGGCACTAGTGTTGTCACACTTAAGGGGTATGGTATCTACTTGGACACCGTAGTCTATGAGTTGTTGCTTCATCCAAAGAACTTGAGCACAACAACTCCCTAAAGATATGTACTTCGCTTCGTTGGTAGATAAGGCTACGTTATTTTGTTTCTTAGAGAACCAAGATACGAGCATGCTACCTAAAAATCGATATGTTCTGGAGGTACTTTTCCTATCTATCTTACATCCTCATAATCCGCATCGGAGAAAGCATGAATGTCAAAGGAGGAATCCCTAGGATACCAAAGACCTAAATTAGGTGTATCTCTAAGGTATCTAAAAATTCTCTTAATGACAACTAGGTGTGATTCTCAAGGGCTAGCTTGAAACCTAGCACACAAGTAAACACTAAAAATAATATATGGTCTACTTATGATAAGGTAAAGTAAAGAGCCAATCATAAATCTATAAAGTTTAGAATCGGCACACTTACCTCTCTCATCTTTGTCAAGCTTTATTGATGAGCTTATTGGAGTGGCTTGAGGCTTTACGTTCTCCAAACAAAACTTCTTGAGCATGTCTTGTATGTATTTTGCTTGATTGATGAAGGTGTCATCTTTCCTTTGCTTGATTTGGAGCCCCAAGAAGAATGAGAGCTCTCTCATCATGCTCATCTCAAATTCACCTTGCATTAACTTAGAAAATTCTTGGCAATAAAATTCATTACCAGAACCAAAATAATATCATAAACATATATTTGAACTACTAAGATGTCATTGCCATATCTTTTAATGAAAGTGTAGTATCCACCTTGCCTTTTTAAAAACCTTTTTGAATCAAAAAGTTTGAAAGCCTTTCATACCAAGCTCTAAGAGCTTGTTTTAAACCATAAAGAGCTTTATTAGTTTGATAACATGATTTGGAAATTGCAGATCTTCAAAACCCGGTGGTTGTTCAACATACACTTCTTCATTTATAAAACTATTTAGAAAAGAACCTTTCACATCCATTTGAAAAAGTTTGAAATCATGATAGCATGCAAATGCAAGAAGCATCCTAATAACTTCCATTCTAGCTATGGGTGCATATGTTTCATCAAAATCAATTCCCTCTTCTTGAGTGTAACCTCGAGCAATAAGCATAGCCTTGTTCCTCACTATGTTTGTTGGAGTATGCCCAAAGACCAATCATAAGATGGTTGTAAAAGACATACTTATTTTATCTTGTTTATTAATATAAATCCATTATTATTAATTTCAGTCTTATTCTATACATTTATAAATAAACTGAATTTTAATAAAGTCCTTAGAATAATATAGTTATTCTTGAATGTTCTTAGTCGAGTATTATTGTGGGCATGGGCAAAAATAATATGTTAAGACTAATATGTAGTTGATTGATGACAAAGTGTTGTCATTGACATGGAGATTTCAAAAATCAATATATAAGTATGTATTAGAGAACGACATATTGGACTGACCTGCTATGAGCATGTTTCTTGGATTATTATGTAACAGTCACGACATTGCTCATGGTGATAACTACATGTATGATCCTCAGACTTGAGATCATCATTATTTCAACATCTTGAGTGACATATTTTGATACGGTCAAACGTGTGTCGTAATTGACTACACTATAAAGACTAACATTGGATATGTCACAATTTATGTAGCAAAATATGGTTGATCAAGATAGGATTTGTCCCTTCTACATAATAGGAGTAATATCATAGGCCGCTTGATTGAGTGGGGCTAGAAAATGCATGGCCATGCTTGAATAAATTGATATGAGATATCATAGTTATTCGTTTATAATAGTCTACTCAAGATATCAAGAAATATTAGATGGACTATAAAAGTGTGACTAATCCATGACTTGTGTCTGATCTTGATATGAGGACAAAATGATGTAATACATAAAAGAAGTTAATCACAGAAAAAGGTAAAGTCGAACCACGACTTCATGTAACTTAGGCAGCAATGATGTATTGCTAGATGCCACTCATTGCTTGTAATATTAGAATTGTTCTAGATATTACTACTAACGTTACATGAACCTAAAAGGGTCACACCCTATGATTGAAACAAACAAATATCGACTAAATAGTATGTGTACAAACTTGTTATACATGTAATAATTATTAAAATGAAATTATTATAATTATTGTAATTATAGATAATCTTGTTTATATATATATTAATACTAGATAATTATTGTAATTATCAAATACTATTAAAATATATATATATCTTTAAAGAAACCTAATTAAAGTAGAAACAAGTTCTACATATTTAATTATATTCAGTTAAATATATTGTATATTTAATGAATCTGAATTAAAGTAGAATCAGATTCTACATATTTAATTATATTTAGTTAAATATATTATACATTTAATGAATTCGAATTTAATTAGAATTAGGCTTTTGAATGCTATATAAAGGCATAAGTTCTAACAGTCAATATATGCATTGCGGAAAACCTTTCTAACAGTTAGAGAACAAAAAATATTGTGAGTTTCATTCGGGTGGACTACGTAAAGGTCAGAACGCGATTGAGACGACTCGAATTCGATTTGGATTCTCATATACTCCTTGCGGATTTCCAGATTTATTAAGGTAACATTTCATCCTTTTTCACCCCGAATTTGTTCCTCGTACATGGATCTCTAGAGGTAATCACCAAACAATTTTTCGATGCGACATGGGGTGTACCTGCGTTTTCCAACAATGTTACCACTCTAATCTAGTTTGTTTCTAAATACCCACTTAGTTCCTATAGCAGATTAATTACTAGGTCTATCAACTAATGTCCAAACTCTACTACTCTCAAATTTATTAAGTTCCTCTTGCATAGCCAATATCCAAAAATCATCTTTTAATGCTTCTTTGATATTTTTAGGCTCTATGCATGAGATGAAAGCAACATGATTCATAAGTTTGAGAGAGGATCTAATAGCTACCCCCTTGGATGGATCACCCAAGATTTCACCACCTTTGACATAGTTGAACTCCCTTGGGTATGTTACCTCCTTTTCCTTAAGAGCCAAGTCCTTCAAGGCTTCAAGAGGTGGATCTTGTGCTTCCTCTTCTTTAGTTGGAATCTCATCCACCTTTGATGTTTTTCCTCCATCAATGGCTCCAATGATCCCTACATCATCATCATAAGATTCCTTCCTTGAAAAGAGGTTATCATCGAAAACACCATGTATAGACTCTTCAACAACCAAAGTTTTTTTATTAAATACCTGATAGGCTTTAGAGTTTAGGGAATAACCCAAAAATATTGCTTCATCACTTTTAGCATCAAATTTACCTAAGTTGTCTTTTCCATTGTTTAAAACAAAACATTTACAACCAAAAGTGTAACCCCCTCGTCCCGGTCTGGCCGGATGACCGGTCCGAGTGAGCTACACGGGGAAAACCGAGTGAAAACCCCCTAAAGGATTCCCCCTCGGTTAGCAACCCTATTTTTTTTCTTCATTTTAAATCTTGTCTAGAGGAGTATTATATTCCTAAGTGATCAAACAGTGGAACAACGTACACGAGGCAATCAGACGAAACCAAAACAGCATTTAACAGCCAAGTTTAAACATTACTGCAGGTGGTATCGATACACCTAAGGGGAGTATCGATACCCCTTGACCAGGTCAACTGGTCAAAGTCAACCCATGGAGACCATATCGATACGCCTAGGAGTGTACCGATACCCTCTCCAAATGTTGACTTCCCACGGTCAACGCTAAGGGGACCGTATCAATACGCATGAAGGCCCGTACCGATACGGAACTGGACAGTGGCTCCAGTAGCAAAAATAGTATCGATACGACTTCCCGCGTATCGAAACGTAAGGCCTTGAATAAGAAAGCCGTATCGATACGGGTCTAGCCGTATCGATACCCCTGCTCTGCAACCCTTCATTTTACTAATTGGTAACTTCAAGTAAGGTTCTAGATGCACAAATTGGACACCCCTAAGCACACACAACCATACATACAACAACCAAAGTTGGATTTTAGCTTACAAGCATTGAATATAACAAGAATCATACCTATCTAGACTTCAAGCAATATCACAAGAAGCATACTTATCAAGCATAGGCATCATACACATGGTAGTCAAGCTTAAGGCATGCATAGACCAACATCATACAAATTCAGGCATATGCAAATAAACCACATAAGAAACATAGAACATAATCCAAGAAGCAAAACATAACACAACATAAGTTTAACAATTTCAAGCATAACTTCCTAGGGAGTTTGACCTCAACTCCTAACACTCTATACCCCATTGTCTAGGCATTATTACAAAAGCAAACCATACTTAAACTTGCTTGAGAACTCCAAAAGCTCCTCCTTCGCCCGCTCGCCTCCCGAACTCTAACGATCTGCACGTTGGAAACAAAAGAGCATAAGCAATCTAGCTTAGTGAGAGAGGCTCTACAATTCGCAACATGCAGTTTTCCAAATTACGATTTGTATGCAAGAAAACAATGGATGCACATGGGTCTATCTCAACCACAACACTTGGTTTGCTCAAGCAAAACCAGCATACACTTACGGTGGGACTACACATCACCGTTTCGACTAGTGGATTTCCAATGGGACTACACATCAAAGTACTACCCTACTAGTCACTATCGGTGGGACTACACATCACCGTAGTTTTGACCACCATCACGTGAGGCACGAACTCAACACGACTACAACATTAACACTTAAAATGCATTTCAATGATCACAACGTATACAAAATCAACATGTCACAACAACATAAGAGTAGAGAGGCTTACACACGGGTTTAGGTGACCTCTCAAGGTTCTACCCAAACCCCAAAAGAGTCCTTATCGTGCACAATGCAAAACCAAATAATTCTACTCACCGATGCTACCCAAGAGAAGATCGAAGACCAAGCTCAAGACCAAGCAAGCAACAACCTTCAACTTCCCGGATTCACTTCCGATGCTTCACCGCTGCCCAAACTTGATTCTAATCAACCTCAAACACAAATAAAACATCCACAATCAATATCTTATCATCGAAGCTAACCTGGATCAACATTACCACGAATCCAACATTCAAAATCAACCCCAAAAACAAAATTTTCGAGCAGCCCTTAACACCCACTGAGTTCTCCCATTTCGAACACCCAAACAAGCATTAATTACACCCAAAATGACCCTCATATATCATACTACCTACAGCCCCCAAAATCCAACCTTAAACAGCCCCAAAACCCACTTCAAAACCTCCCAAAAACCCTCTTGAAGCTAAATTCCGAAAATTGATTAAAATCATTTGAAATTCACATATGTAACATCATTTAGCTCCTATATTCCATAACTAACCATAATAAATCAAAATACTAGGTTTAGCTACACAAAGGCACCATTTTTAATCAAATATTCAAAACCTCTATTTTCCAAAAACTTCATGAAAATGAAAAAGAAGGGTACTTTTATGAAGGGAAAGATGAGGGGAAGTTGAAAACACCATTACCTTTCAAAACGGAGTTGAAATGAGAGAGCTCTTGAATGGAATAGTAAATGGGTTGGGAGCTCTTGTTTTCCCGTTGATGAAGAAGAGAATGAATAGTAAATGGGTTGGGCTTTTTTTTCTTTTGTTTGTTTTAAATTTAAAAGCACAAAGACTATCTTGCCCTTAATGAAATGAGTTATTCACAATGACATAAAATCCATGACAAAAAGGGGTTAAGTCTTAAAACATAGTCACTCTTTAAATTAATTAATTTGAAAACAAACCCGAGTCATTAAATAACTTATAAAACCGTGCCCAAAATGATATTAAAACATTATTTCCACCTAACCCCTAAACCCGGGTGTTACAACTCTCCCCCACTTAAGGAATTTTGTCCCCGAAATTACCTGGTGGAAACAAATACGGAAACTGCTCAAGCATGTCTGCTTTCCTCTCCCACGTGGCTTCCTCCACACCTCTATGCCTCCATAAGACTTTGACTAACTCTATAGTCTTGCCACGCAACACCTTGCTATCAGAAGCAAGTATCTCAACTGGTTCCTCATTGTAAGACAAGTCCGAATTTAACTCTATTTCTTCCACTGGCATAACATGGGACGGATCCGATCTATACCTCCTAAGCATCGATACATGAAATACATCATGAATCTTCTCTAGCTCAACTGGGAGTCTCAATCTATAGGCAACCGGACCAATTCTCTCAACTATCTCATAAGGCCCTATGTATCTTGGGCTTAACTTGCCCTTCCTCCCAAACCTCATCACTTTCTTCCATGGTGAGATTTTCAAAAACACTTTATCCCCCACGGAGTATTCCACTTCCTTCCTTTTTAAGTCGGCGTAGGACTTTTGCCGATCTGAAGCCGCCTTCAAGCGATCACAAATCAATTTCACCTTCTCGGTGGTTCCCTTAAGTAACTCGGGCATCGGAACTAGTTTCTGTCCGGCCTCGGCCCAACAAATCGGGGTCCTACACTTCCTACCATACAAGGCCTCATAAGGAGCCATCTGAATGCTTGACTGGAAGCTGTTGTTATACGCAAATTCCACTAATGGTAGGTGTTTCTCCCATGACCCTCCCAAGGCTCGATGCAGACACTCCCAAAATCTAGAGGTAAATCTCGGATCTCGATCTGACACAATCGACTTCGGTACCCCATGTAGTCTCACAATCTCACGAATATACAATTCGGCCAACTTGTCCAACGTATAGGTGGTATGAACCGGTATGAAGTGTGCACACTTGGTGAATCTATCTACAATCACCCACACTGAATTTTTCTTCGAAGGAGTCAACGAAAGTCCTGACACAAAGTCCATAGTGATACGCTCCCACTTCCACTCTGGAATTTTCAACGGTTGTAACAACCCTGAGGGAAACTGGTGCTCAGCCTTGACTCTCTGACAAACCATGCATTTGCTTACGAACTCGGCTACATCCTTTTTCAAACCAACCCAATAATACTCTTCCTTTAATCCTCGATACATCTTCGTGCTACCCGGATGCATAGCAAAAGGACTATTGTGAGCCTCACTCAAAATCGTACGCCTCAACTCGGCATCCTCCGGAACCACTATCCTATCCTTGAAACATAGAATCCCATTCTCTCCAAAGCAATACTCGGTAGGCCTATCTTCCGCTATGTCTTGCACGTGAGGTGCCAAGGACTCATCTCGCAACTGCTTCTCACGAATCAACTGGACCAATGATGGCTTAGCCCGTAGCTCGGCCACTAACCCACCATCCGTAGACACACTCAACCTTGCAAACATTGCTCGCAACTCAACGGCCACCTTCCTACTCAAGGCATCGGCCACCACATTTGCCTTGCCCGGATGATACTCTATGGTAAGGTCATAATCTTTAAGGAGCTCTAACCACCTTCTTTGCCTAAGATTCAACTCCTTTTGGGACATCAAATATTTCAAGCTCTTGTGGTCGGTGTACACAGTGCACTTCTCACCATAAAGATGGTGTCTCCAAATTTTCAACGCGAACACCACTGCGGCCAACTCTATGTCATGTGTGGGGTAATTCTTCTCATGAACCTTCAACTGTCGGGAAGCATATGCCACTACCTTACCTCCTTGCATAAGCACACAACCTAGCCCCACGTAAGATGCATCACTGTAAATTACAAACTCTCTCCCCGGCTCGGGCTGAATCAAAATGGGAGCTTCGGTCAAAGCTTTCTTCAATCTCTCAAACGCTTCTTGTCTTGCATCTGACCATTCATACGGAACATTCTTCTGTATCAACTTGGTCAACGGAGCCGATATCCTCGAGAATCCCTCAACAAACCTCCTATAGTATCCCGCCAAGCCTAGGAAACTGCGGATTTCTGTCACTGATTTTGGTTGCTTCCAATTCACAATGGCTTCAATTTTCTTGGGATCTACACTAATCCCATTAGCTGAGATCACGTGGCCAAGGAAGACCACCTCTCTAATCCAAAACTCACACTTACTTAGCTTGGCATACAACTGATTCTCAAGTAGGGTCTGAAGCACTAACCTTAAGTGTTCATCGTGCTCCTCTTCGGTCCTAGAGTACACTAGGATGTCATCAATAAACACTACAACAAACATGTCCAAGAACTTATGAAACACCCGGTTCATCATATCCATGAAGGCTGCTGGAGCATTGGTCAGCCCAAAAGGCATCACCAAAAACTCATAATGCCCGTAACGTGTACGAAAAGCTGTCTTCGGTATGTCCACATCCTTTACCTTTAACTGATAATACCCGGACCTCAAGTCAATCTTTGAAAACACAGAAGCACCCCTCAACTGGTCTAGCAAGTCATCTATCCTTGGCAAGGGATATTTGTTTTTCACTGTCACCTTATTCAACTGTCTATAGTCTATGCACATCCTCATGCTACCGTCCTTCTTTTTCACAAACAACACCGGAGCACCCCACGGGGAAACACTAGGCCGAAAGTTACCACTCCACCATGCTTTGACTTGAGCTCAATGAATCTAGTCTTGTCTCTGGCCATGTGTCTTGAGCATCCACTATTAAGGTGTTGTCACTAAATTTTCACCTCAATTTTAAATAATCTGAAAAAATATTGAAAAAAAGAAAAAAGAATAAAAAATCACTTTTTCCTTTAAATAATAAAAGGCCCATTTTTTAAGAACAAATAAAAAATAACAAAGATCCACTTTTAGAAATCCATTTTTGAGGCCCATTTTTAAAAGGAAAAAAGAACAAAGCCCGTTTTAAATTCTAGCCCATCTTTTTAAATAAAAAAAAAGAGAAAATGATTCTAATAATAATGGTGTAAAATAAATGTTGGAGGAAAAGGAAATAAAATGAAGGCAACAAATAATAATAATAATAAATGTAAAAAAGCAAAGAAAAAACAACAGAAAAAAGAAAGAAAATAATATAAAAAAGGGAAAAAAGGGGAACCAGCGTGCGGGCTGTTTCCCCAACAAACCCTCGCGGTGAACCTTGTAGGTGGTCGGCCGGCGTCTACCGGCAACAGCTGCCGTCGCTGTTGGTACCGACCGGTCTGCCTCGCCGTCAAAGACCTAATGTCACCAACCCCGCTCGCCGCCGCTTGTGCTCGTCGGAATCTGCAAAAAAACCGAGACAAATGGTCAAACCCTAGCTCTAATCAAGGGGAAAATTCAGCTTTGAATTTGAACTAAATCGAATAGGGTTTGAGGGGTTTTTCCGAGAATCAAGTTTCTTCTCTGATTTTGGCTTCAATTTGGGGATTGAAATACTAATTTGGCTTGAATTTGAAGCTGAAATTCAAGTATAAATACTCCCCTTTTCACTTGTTCAACACACACCAATTTGAAGAAAATACACTTGAAAAAAGAAAAGAAAATAGGCTTGGGAAAATTCTGAAAAATTCTCTAAAAATTCTCAAGTGTTTGCCGAAAATTCTAGAGTTGAAGTTCGAGTTTGGAAGCAATTTTCTGGAGGCAATTAAGAACATTTCAAGAAGTCCAAATTCGAGTTATTCAGTCGTTATTTCGGTAAAATTTCTTTCTTTCCTTTTACTTTTTATTTTGATTTTTTTATGCTTGTTCTTGGTTGGATTTTTGTGTTTGTGTTTTTTTGTGGATTTTAGGTTGTGTTCTTGAAGTCGGAAAATCGTTTCACGATTGCGGTAACGATTTCGTTTTAATTCTCCTTTTTTAATTTGATCTTTTTTAAAATTATTATGCTTAAAAATGTTGTTAAAGTTGTTTTGATCTTTAGAAATGTAGAAATACATTTTTAAAGGTGTTTAAATTAAAATGCAAGAATAAAATGAGTAAATGTTGTTTAATTGAAAAAACTTAAAGTTAGGGATTTAATTAGGAAAAAAACAATAATGCATGGGTGGAAATAATAAAGGGGCTTGATTTTAATAAAAAAAATTATATAAGGCTCTTTTAAAAAAATAGTTTTAATAATAAATGAGTTGATTGATTTTAAAAATAAAAAGATAAATAAAATGTTTTAGAAAAAATAAGTAATAAAAGTTTGTTTTATTAAGAAAACAAAATAAAAAAGTTTTAAAGAAAAGTTTTAAGGTTTTTTTAAGAGAAAATAAAGTTTTGAAAAAGTTTAAAAGGGAAATATTTCAAAAAATTAAAGTTTATTTTAAATGGTCATTTTTAAAACAAAAGCTTAAAAGAAGAATTCTTTTTAAAATAAAAAGGTGGAAGAAACATAAAAAATGAAAAAGATAAAAAATGTGAAAAGGGTCTTGGCTTTCAAAAATAAAGAGTAAAAGAAATAAAGGTTTTTTTAAAGGAATAATAAAAAGAAAAAAAAACTCAAAAGAATAAAGTTTGCTTGCTTGTTTTAGAAATATGTTTAAAACTTAGGGCTAGGTTCTAAAGCTTAGATAGAGGCATGTTTTGTTGAAAAATTTTCTTCACAAAAATAAAATACACTTAAGCATACTTAAACTTTAATTTAAGAATAAAAGACTTAGACGTTTTTATGGTTTTTAAATCATTGAACTTAGAAATGAATAAAATGCTCAACACACTAAATCTCTTTGTTGTTTGGAAAAGTGAATTTAATTTAATGCGATGTCTTATCAAACGAGAATGACGGGTTAGCGCCAGAAATGTTGACGGTGATTAGAGTTCATCTCTCGAGCGATAAGGTCGTTAAAATAGACTAATATACATTAAACGAACAGGTAAAGTCGAACCTCTTTGAACTTGCATATTCCAATTTTGAAAATGATTTTAAAACCAATTAGGTACCAATTTTGGGCGTCGTGGGGGTGCTAACCCTTCCCCACGCGTAACCGACCCCTGAACCTGTTTTCTTATTTTCTACAGACCAAAACTGTTGTTTTATTAAAACAAAACGTTTTATTAAAATAACCCTATTTTAAAGTGATCTAATCACACTTTCCAAAAAGATTGGTGGTGACTCCGTGTTTTTAAAAGTTTTCTAAAAAGTCAAAGCCTCCCTAAAAAGATGGTTGTGACAGCTTGGCGACTCCGTTGGGGACTTGTTTTTGTTTTAAAATAAAAAGAAAAGAGGGTCATGCCACAAATTGGTTTTAAAAGGTTTTCAAAAAAAAGTTTTTTATAAAAAAATATGGAATTTGCAAGTTCATGATAAGTTCTATTTATTTGTCCATTTAAATGAATATAATTCTATTTTACGCATTTAAGACTTAATTCCAAGCTCTATTCCCGAGCTTTGTCTCGTTCGTTTAAGTGGGGGGAAATACGCTTGGCTCATGTAAGAATATTGATTCTTCGTATGAGCCTAGCAAGTACCTTCGGGACTCATTCCCTTGTCTTCTTCGTAAGGATATTGATTCTTCGAGAAGGCATCGGTGGTGAGTCCTCCTGAGTTGAACTCGATTCGTTTGAAGCCTATAATGGGCAAGAATCGAGGGCCTTGCTACTCTTAGTAGGGGACAACAAGGACATCAAGGACAGCTCGTGTACCCTTTTATAACCGAACCAAGTTTGAGAATTTAGAGCCTACCCCTAATAGAGCCATACGAAAAGCCTAGGGTGTTTAGTCGCATGAATAATCCGTGGAGACATGTCCTGAAATGTTGGAATGCCGGCCCATAATTATCGTGCATTTAATTTCTTTTCAATTTCGTTTTCTTGTTTTATTAATCTCTGCTCTTTATCTTGTTTGTTTTGCATGTGCATCATTTCATATTTAGAAGAGGTTGATTCTAGAAAATTGTTCAATTATGAAGGGAAAGCTCTTAAAAAGAAGGAGAACCAAGCATGTGACAATGCTGGCAACCGAAGCTGCAACTCTTCGTCAATACATCAAGCCCATTGGAGAAGTTGGACCAAGGCTCATGTGTCTAGTTGAAGAAGTCAAGGAATAAGGCGTTCAAAATGGAAAATATTTGTAATAAAGAAAAGAAAAGATGTAATAAAAAGCTTTCGTATTCAATAAAGAGTTTCCTTTCATTAGAAAATTTTTCAATGGAATTAATGGCCCTTCGACTGCATTCATGCATTTGCATTTTTTTGCTAGCTTTGTTGTTTACTTCTGTGAATTCATTTGTGTATACATTCATTCATGTCATAAACTAACTTAATAATAAATAACGATAAAAAATCCAAAATTGCTAAGACAACTCATAAATACGGTACACGAGCCCAAACTCGAGCCATGAACTCTAAGGAAAGGTTGACAAATTTGGAGGCGAACCAAAAGAACATTCAAGATAAGTTAGAGAAAATGGAGATAGACTTAATACTCTTTTTTAACTTTTTTAGAAACATGAGATCCTAATTTGGGAGCAAATCCGGGTGATCGTTAGCTAATTGTGGGTTTCAGCTTTTTAGAACGAGTTTATCAGTGAGTGGGAATGTTTAAAGTATTTGGAAATGTTCAAAGATGATTTTGGGGGGTTTAGATTGGGCTTGATAAGCCAATCTAAACTTAAGAGTAAGTGGTTTTACACTTCACCATATTTTCGATATTGTATTATGTGTTATAAAATTGTGGTAAGACTTGTGATTGAGTTGTCTATTGTTTTTCCTACCTTTATTGCCCATGATATGTTGTGAGCATGCTTGCGTTGTTGTTGTTGTAAGATTGTAAGATATATATGTGTTTGTAAAGGCATGCTTGGTATGGAAATGTTGGTAAGAGTAAGATGTTGTAAGATGGGCTTGATAGCCATGTAAGATTTGGTAAGTTTGACCATCGTTAGAATATTGACATATGTTAGAATCTTTACCGGATATAGTTGATCGATCAACTAGGATTAATGTGCATATGTAAGACTTGTAAGACAAAATTCGCATGTGTGTAAGACAAATTCGTACGTGTAATAAAATTCGGCCGTGTCAGACAAATTCGTACGCGTAAGATTAGCTTGGACGTTGTGATTGAGTTTACTCTCATCGACGTCCTGTAAGACTTGTAAGATTGTAAGAAATTCGTATATCCGGGTATTGTTGTTAATTATGCCAATATGCTACTCTTCTCCTTTGTAAGACTTTGTTATATTATGGTAATATGGAGCAAGGTTTGGTAATGCCTTGTAAGAGTAAGTTGTGCTTTTGTAAGAACGGTTGAATGGCAAGATGATCTTGTTAGTTAGTACGTTGTTGTAAGATGTTTTATGCACATTTTGGCTTGGTAAAGGTTTTTGTTTTC
The DNA here is from genome assembly GCA_958450335.1 of Hibiscus tridactylites. Lineage (NCBI taxonomy): Eukaryota > Viridiplantae > Streptophyta > Magnoliopsida > Malvales > Malvaceae > Hibiscus > Hibiscus tridactylites. Next base: position 15,397,298 of record OY288282.1, on the reverse strand, counting down.
TAAACTCTAAATGGTTTTAAAACTGAATTGTTGTTGTTTGGTTTTGAGCTCCGCTCAAAAAGCTTAAATGCTTACGCTCTCTTCTCCAACAATGCATACCGTTAGAGTTCCAGGCAGCAAGCAAGCAAGGGGGAGCAAGGCCAATTTCCACTTTGGCTCAAGTATGATTTTCTATGTTTGTAATAATACTACTAGCAATGTGATGCTATGTTTATGTTTGGAGACTTAATGTTTTGTGGATGTATGGTTTGAGGCAAGTTTTTTATGATCCTAAGAAGTTGTGTGAAGTATGGTTTTGTTGTTTTAATGTTTATTTTGTAGTTTGACCTCTTATGCAAGTGTGGATCTTTGTTTGCATCGTTGTTGTTTAATCTTAGTGTTGAGATGATCTTGTTTGATGTTGCTAAGTTCTTTTGCCTTGGAAATGCATGATATGTTGATCCTTTGTTGTTAGTATGTTGTTGGAATGCTTTCGTTGAGTTTCGGAAATGCCTAAGACCTTTTTTGAACCAAGATGTGCACAGGGGTTCTAAAACGGGCTCGACCGTATCGAAACGGGCATAAATTTTGTCTAGCCGTTTCGAAACACCCATTGGTGTTTCAGAATGGTTTGCTTCTGGAAAATCCGGTTTTGAAACCCTGTTTCGAAACAGGCTGTAGTGTTTCGAAATGTCTGGCAGTTAATCTAGTTAAAGGCATCTCCTAAGTTCTCTTTTCTTGCATTTTGGTACCCGGTCGATGTCTTATCAAATGTATGAGTTTGGATGATCGTTTCATGCTGCATTTTGGTATATATGTATGAAAACTGACTAATTGCAAGATGGTAACCTTATTTTCATATTAGGTCCCTATCTTATGCTAGAATTGCATTTTGGTCTTTGTTTGCCGGTTCGAGGTTTATTTCTTCGTGCTTTTATCTGCTGCGAGTGTTCCTCGCCTAAGTTTTTATAAGTGCAACTAGAAAAGATAATTTTACAAAGCTTGTTCCTCTTTTAGGGTTGCTAATCGAAGAGAAATCTTCGGATCTTTCTTCGGTTAGTCACGTGTGACCACCTTAGGTCGGTCCGGTGGCTAGGCCGGGCTGAGGGGGTTACAGCCTCTATTAAAGGGTTTCCATATTTGAAACAACTTTTCATCAAACCTAAACTTCTCAAAACCCTAACCCTAATTTTTCCTTTAAATACCCATCAATCTTAAATGTCTTTCACTCAAATCTTAAAGAATTTTAGCCTTCAACTCCAATCTAATCACGATTCATCAAGTTTGCGCATCTACATTCATATATTCCTCCAAAATCTCAAATCAAGGTATTTTTCTTTTTTCTTTTTCTTTTCAATTTTCGTTTGAATTCTCTGGTTTAAAATTATTTCTTTTGTATATATTATATATTTATACTATGGGTTTCAAAGTTTTTGCAAAAGTTTCTTCAGAACTCAATTTTTTTATTCGAATATAAACAAATTTAACCGTATATTTTTTCTTCTCAGTATTTCAAATTATCTTCTTAAAATTTTTATTTTGTATATATTTAAACCTTGATTATAAGATATCCATTGGATTGAATGTGAATTTTAATGCATACATTATTTGCTTTCTTAAAACATTTTTAGGCTTTTAAATGGCTCACAAGAAGCGAAAGACCGAAGAGATGGGGGAAGGATCTAAAGTTGTTGTTGACGATTCTTCTCGTCCAAACTTAGCTCTTCATTTCACAAAGAGTCTCAAAAACAATGATGCTCGGGCCAACTTAAAGCTCTACCAAGACACCATCATTCGTCGTGAGTGTATGGTTGATATGACATTCCTTGACTCTGGACGCTTTTATTTCAAATATCTACCTCTTTTACAAGTTTGGGGATTTTTATTTTTCATGACTATACTCGGTATTCTCTACCGTAACCATGTTTTGCTATTTTATGCAAATGCCCGATTAGTGAGTAAACAAGAACATTCCCAAGTCATTGCCATCGAGTCCTTTCTTATGGGGAAAATATTCGAATTAAGCCATCAACTTTGGTCAATTTCCTAGGCCTTGTTGATGAAGGCATTGAAGATGAGACTTCTTTGGGCTCTAAAACCGGCTCAGTTATCTCCTTAGATGTTCATGATTGTTTCTCGCATCCCATAATCTCTTGGTGGTTCTGTCCTTTCGGAGGCAGGTTTGCTCATACCCGGCAAGTTGACAACTTTTGACTAGAGTGCTTTCGTAAAAAAAAGTGACCAAACCTCGTGAAGATCATGTTTGCCGAGATTGTGCATTTAGTTAGGCATCATGGTCCTGACTCCATCCAATCTTTCACCTATAGGACTGCATTGAGCTACATTTTCTTCAAATCCGGGATTGATTATTCTTGTGACTATCCGGAGTCTCTCAACCAAAAGCTAGATGAAAGTACCCTTCTAAGGTTCGGGTTTCGCTATGTTCTGCGTGAGTGGGTTAGTGTGGATAGAGGGGAAAGTGATCCTCCGATTAATCATCCACCTCAAACTCCTCAAGCTCCCATTGCTCCTCAAAACAATGATGCTCTTATGGCCTATCTCAATACGCAATTCATCGGCTTGTGAACCGACATCTCTTCCGGATTTGCTCCTATCGACACATGTTTCACTGCTTTGGAGGAACGTGTTCTTAGTGTGGAAAATCGTCTCTCTTCCCTTGAGACTCAACATGCTTTGATAGACCTCTCCTTCACTGGATTCTATGGAGAATGGAAACACTTTAGGAGAAGTTAAGAGGAAGATAAAGACGAAGATGGAGATCATGAAGATGATGAGGATGATGAGGATGGTGGCGATATGTCTTCCTAGACTAGTTTGCATCTCATAGCATATCATATTATCTAGCTTTCTTTTTATGCACCTTTTTAGCTTTTGAACTATATTTCTTTTCTATGTTATGCTTTTAGGTATTAAGTTTGGATTTATGTTCTATGCTTTGGATTTATGAACTTAATATATTATGTTGTTTGCTTTGATTTAATTGCCCTTTTTATTTCTCATTGAACTATGCCTACTTTGATCTAACAAAAAGGGGAGAAGTAAAGCCAATTTTGAAACTCTGCGACTTAATTTTAAAAAAACCTATCTTAAATTGAGGGGGAGTAAGTTTTACAAAGTTCTCAAAAGTTAAAAATTTATATTTGGTTTTGTTATATCAAAAAGGGGGAGATTGTAAAACCAAAACTTTGATTTTGATATAACAAATATTTTAATGACTGATTTGAAAAGAAGATAAATTTTTAAGTCCTCAAACTTCCCAAAATTGACAAGAAAAATGTTTAAGTCAAAACTCAAGTTCCCATAAATTTTTCTAAGTGTTTTCCAAGCCAAAACAATGACTTTCGACTAACTGTTTCAATACACCCCTTAGGTGTTTCGAAACAATTTGAAATTGTAAAGTGTGGGCTCAAAACGAGAGAACTCGTATCGATACGATAGTATCGAAACGGTCTCGCTCATTTCGGTACAAAATTTGAAACTTTGTTTAAAAAATATGATTGTTGCTCTGTCATAACCGTTTTATTGAAAATTAGTTAAGTGTATCAATACACTTTAGGTGTGTTTCGATACGGGTTTTCACAGTTTCAAAATGTTTCGATACGGCCTCGTCCCGTTTCGAAAGGGGCTTTTTCAGTATCGGAACGACCATGATCGTTTCGATACGGTCTCTTAAATGCCCACAACGGCTCTTTCTGTTTTTACTCTGTTTCGATACATGTGATGTTGTTTCGGTACGGGTAGTTGCAGAACATCATTAATGATGGGAAGATGAACTTCTAACGGCTATAATTATGATGTCAACCACCCAAACGGCTAGAAATCAATGAGAATGTATCAAAGCAAGCATTTGAGCACCAGCAACAATTATTGAACCTTCAAGAATCATCCAAGCATCAAATTCAAACCCTTGTGCCTTTTATTGTCAAATCCTTGTACTCAATTGTATTAAGTGTTCCATTCTTATTTGTATTGTGAGTTTGAGGACTGATAAATTGTATTTGGGTAAACAATTCATCCTTTGAGAGGAATTTGTAAGGTTTATCATTTTCTCAATTGTAAAGAGTGTTTCAAATTAAGCTTTGGGTAGAAAGCTTAATTTGTTTGTAAGGTTTCCTCCTCATCTAAGAAAAAGGGAAGGATCAATAGTGGAATGGTTGAAAATTTTTAGTGGGAGCTAAGGTAGTGGAGGTAGAGTTCAATGGAGAACTTGAACCACTATAAATCTCTTGTGCAAATTTTTGTTCATCATTTTCTCTCCTTTCAAAATTTTAATTGTCAATCGACTCCCTTCTTGGCCAATTGCATTGTTTGATCAACTCAACATAGAAGCAATGTTATTCGTTCCTCTTAGAGTTCCTATTGCTCTCTAGGATTAGGATTAGGGTTAGAATTAGAATTAAGAATTTTCGAAAAATATTCCATTTTTATTAGGCATAAAGTTAAAAAATACCCCAACGTTTCACTGAATAGTCACTTTGACCCCTATTCTTTTTTTGGAGCTATTCAACCCTCAGCGTTTCATTTTGGGTCAAAATGGCCCCTCTACAGATGAAAATTGTTAGAAAACTAACGATGAACAATTTGAAATGACTTGACGGAATGATAAGTCATCAGAAAAATTATTTTATATTTTAAATAATATTATAAAATTATTTTTTGACTGATTTAACATTTTTTTCAAGTCAACACATTTGTCTATATATATGATACCGCGATGTCAGCGTGCACTACAATATAGCTTTATCACGTCATTTCAAGTCATTTAGCGTCATTTGACTGACAGTTCTCATCCGCAGGTGAGGTATTTTGAACCAAAATAAAACATTGAGTGCTGAATTGTTCTAAAAAAATATAAGCTAAAGTGACTATTCCGCCAAACGTTGAGAGCATTTTTTAACTTTATACATTTTATTAATAATTTGGTGGGCTAAACGATGAAGAAATGAGATTGACATTAATTAATTAATTAATTAATTAATTAATTAATTAATTAATTGGAGTTCCCGTATAAAAAACAATCTCTGCTTCTGTGACTGTGATGACTAATTGGCTATCATGTGGCCTTTAAAGTTTAAACAAATGCCTTCCAAACTTCAAAGTCAACGTCCCCACCTCTTTACGAGGCAATTTTGGGTGAAAAACCCCTTTTTAATTATTATTAGGGAAAATGGCTCCAAAAAACTTTTATTTGGCAAAATGACCCCCAAACTTGTCAGGTCGGCAGACCTCGCGTTGTGTAGGACGCGAGGTATGATATCGCGTTCTGCACAACGCGATTTCAGTCGACCTGGCCTTGTTGTTTGTGTTAATGGTTTTACAGTACCTCGCGTTCTGCAGAACGCGAGGTCCCCGATAAATTGAAATTGCAGCTGAATATATCGCACAGACCTCGCGTTCTGTAGGACGCGAGTTCTTTGGCCTGAAGAACAAGGGAAAACAAGTGTGGGTAGGCATGTTCGAGCCCAATTTCGAGCGTGTAAATCGTATATTTCTAGCGATCATCGAGTTTGGGGTCGTAGTACTGGAAATTGTCTATCGTATGATACCAACATGGTTAATTTCCGTCAATTCTACAATGGTTTAAAATGGCTTCAAAAACCCTATGCTATCATCTTTTTTTATTGAAGTTGCATTTCAACTAATGTCGATAGGCATGTTCGAGCAGAATTTCATACGTAGAAATTTAAAATTTTTAGGTAACATCAAGTTTGGGGTTGTAGTAGTGGAAATTCTCTATCGTATGACACTGACACGGTCAATCCATTGTATGCTGATTTAAAGTTGATTCGAAAACACTATCATAACATATTTTTTTGAATGATTGAAAGTATAAGATGACTTACTGTATAAATCGAAGTAGACTGACTTTATTGATTCGATTGTCATGGGCGAACTCACATATACAAATTAAAAATAATTAATTAATACGAGGGGCTGAGCGATTAGAACACTTAGGAGCTGTGTGTCCAGGATTTCGACATATAGTACAATGCTTCTTTTGTCCGGTTTTCTCTCGATGTTCGACCATATCCTCGGCACAGTATAATCTTGTAGAACGTGGACGTCCTTTGGCTCGTAGTAGTGCTGGATCTGGGCGTATGATCGGTTCAGTGTCCACAGCATTCGGATCAACCTCATTTTCGATTGGAGGAAACTCTTTTTCGTAAACCTTAAACACCGTTTTGAGTAAGTATATCGCGTCAACCATATGCGTGTATTCTATCCATTGGTTAGTTCAAGCAGCAATGGCGTGTGCGCACGGGTATTTGAAAGTTTGGAAAATTCCGCTCGCAGGTTCTTGCCCTCAGATCTACCACGTAAGCGTTGTGCTGAATGCCTTCCAACCTCCTGGAAAATTCCGCAACACGAAACAAGTGTCCTTCTCGCGAGAAGAGAGTTGCTTGCATCTGTCTTGATTGGCCCAATTGAATATGCAGTTTTGTGCGGAAATCTGGATGGACTTTGTGTCCACCTGCCATGTACTCAGTTGCTTGCCTTCCCAAGGTTGCAAAAAGGGTAGCTAAACGATAATAGGTCGCTTTGACAATGGAAGTGATAGGCAACTGCCGCACTCCCTTCAGTGATGTGTTCACTGCCTCAGCCAAGTTCGTTGTCATGTGACCATAACGTTTACCTTCGTCATATGATCGAAGCCATTTTTCCTTTGGGATTTTTTCAAGGTATTCTGCGCCATGTTTGTTTCTCGCTCTCAGTTCTTCGAGCAGGTCAGCCACCTCTTGTTTGTAGTGCGAGTTGCCTACGGGATGACAGTTGAATAGTTATGGGCGAAAAACACATGCAAAAAGGTCGTAAATGAAAGCGAGTAACAAGTAATATAGTAAATGAAAATGACATAAAGGACGTACCCATATCGAGCACCATTTGACGTTCATCACGATTCTTGTATTTCAGCAGGTAGTTTGTGGCTATGTGCCGCAAGCAAAAATGGTGGTGAATGTATGGAGGCTTCCAATAGTCACCCAAATTTTCTATCGCCCACAACAGCGTTGTGCCTCTGTCAGAAATAACACACACCCCTTCATCCCTTCTTCGTATTACATGATCAAGGACATATTTTCGTAGGTTTTGAAGGAAGAACGTCCACGACTCCAAATCCTCCTTCGGGACGATTGCGAATGCAACAGGAACGCATTTGCGATTGTCGTCCTGTGCTATAGCTAGAAGTAGGATCTGTGTATATCTTCCGTACAACCATGTGCCGTCGATTTGGACCATCGATTTGCAGTGCTTGAATGCGTTGATGCACTGGGGGAAAGTCCAAAATAACCGGTGGAATTGAGAAACACCTCGGACGACACGATCATTTTCGTATGCCAGAACCGTATCAAGTTTGACAACCATTCTGGGGATGTGTTTCTGCAGGAGATTAAGCCACGGGTGCAACTCTTTGTAAGATTCCTCACATCGGCCATACATTTCCTCTTTGGCCTTTTTCCTTGCATACCATGCTTTCGAATAACCTGGACGGAAGCAGGTGACAGCTAGAGCTGCAGCCTGACATGTGGGGACCGACACAGTGGGATTTGTTTTCACCAGTGTCAAAAAGATGTCCGCGAGGTACTTTGCATCCAGGTTCTTGTGATCCTAGTTGAGGCTAGCAACGGTGCATGTATGGGGCCCCTCAAGTTTTGTTATTTTCCAACGGTTGTCTGTCCTCTTCAACTCTGATATACGGATTTTCCATTTACAGCCTTGATTTTTTTGGACGCAATAAGCCTTGTAGTATGTGGATTGGGTTTTATCCACTGTCGTCTCAACATTATGACGAAGGTTGTACTGCTTAACTGCCGCCACCGCAATTTCCTTGTTCGAGAATGCCATACCAATTCTTAGTTCACCATCAGAACGGTTGACTCGGCCATCTATTGTGTCGTCATGGGGAAAATCAGGGGCGTCCATTGCATCCATATCAACCGTTGTGAAGTGGGATGGTGGCTGGAACATAGAAATTGGTGTTGCGTCTACAGGAAAGTTGGTGGCAGTCGGTTTTTCGTCCAAATCTTGTGGTGGAACGGTAGTGTCTTCCGGTAACTCTGTCAAGTCTTCTAGTTCGGGATAGAATGGCCCCAGCTCGTCTTCGTCGGGCCCGGGTTCTCTAATCGGTTCTTCGTCAGAAGCATCCTCCGGGAGCTGGAATAGTAGAGCTTCGTCAATCACTACCCTTCGAGGCGAGGATTGGGGTCGATGAGCGGGAGACCTCTCACGAGATCGCTCAGGAACCGCAATTCCAAGACCAAAATCAAGATCACCATAAGAAGAATGTATTCCCATAGATGGTTGAACGTAGTCCGTGCTAGGGACATACGTTGAGTGTCGTCCATATGAGGAATCATGGTCGTGCATAGCGTAAGAAGACGACGCTCCCTCGCCTCCAAAAGAAGAATGTCTCCCCATAGATGGTTGACCGTAGTTGGTGCCAGGACATACATTGAGTGTCGGCCATATGATGCTTCATGGTCCTCTCGACGGCGGCTACAGAAGCTGCCATTGAAGCCACTACTGTAGCACACAACCTCCAAAATATTGCGATATGTCGGTAAATATTTTTCAATGAACGTATCATGCGGGGGTATGTACCCCGCGGAACACAAATCTTTAAGTGAACTCCAACTATCATAAAGAAACAAAATTTCGGACATAAAAATTTCAACTGTAAAAAACGCAGCATTACACGAACTCATATTCAACTGACCTAAACTTAACTGGTTACAAAAATTCATCGCCGTGCATATATATATACCAACATCTCATTGACCTCGCGTTCTGTACAACGCGAGGTTTGAATGACCTCGCGTCCTACAGAACGCGAGGTTGCCACGTCAGCATATTCACCTCCCTCTATAAATAGCATATTCACCTCCCTCTGTAAACATATTCACGTAAGCAGTTTCGCTTGCAGCTACTAATGGCACCATAGCGAGTATTTTGGAAGTTTTGTTCCAACTAACTTCCAAAATATTGCGCTATGTCGTTATTTGTAGTTACTAATGAAAATATAGCGCGTATTTATGAAGTTTTTTTCGATTATTATTATTATTATTATTATTATTATTATTATTATTATTATTATTATTATTATTATTATTATTATTATTATTATTATTATTATTATTATTATTATTATTATTATTATTATTATTATTATTATTACTACTACTACTACTATTACTATCATACTAATAATTTTTATTATTATTATTATTATTATTATTATTATTATTATTATTATTATTATTATTATTATTACTATCATCCTAATAATTTTTATTATTATAATTACTATTATGATATTATTAGTATGATTCATTATTATTGTTGTTATTATTATTATTGTTATTATTATTATTATTATTATTATTATTATTATTTTAATTTTAATTATTATTATTTTATTTATATTATTATTTTTATTTTTATTGTTATTATTATAAATAAAATTTTTAATATTAAATGAGTTTCCCGCCTCGAAACTCTTCATTTAAAAAACCCCACGACCTCGCGTCCTGTAGAACGCGATTTCTTTAGAACCTCGCGTTCTATAGGACGCGAGGTCACTTCTGACCGTTCAGTTCACGCGTCTGTTCATTGACGCGCCTTTTTAATGAACCTCGCGTTCTATAGGACGCGAGGTATACGAATATCGCGTTCTACAGAACGCGAGGTTCATTAACCTCGCATCCCAAAAGCCGCGAGGTCTTCTATAAATTGGAGGTTTTTTTCTAAAAACCTCCACAGAACGCGAGTTCTATAACATTTTTACAAAAAATTGTCAGCAACTTTTATATGTCGTTCGATAACATGGAGCCCTTGCTACGCAACCAAGCGAGTCACTGCAGTCAATTTTGGCGAAACACTCGAGAGGTATTATTTTTTTCCCTTTTATTTTCTAAATTTTTTAATTAAATTATATTCTTTTATTTTACTAACTATTTTATTTTATTTTTTTGCAGAGATACGAACGTAACTTACAATGTTACCTTAACCGTATCAACATCGCACCCATTGATGCTGTTATGCATTGGATTCAGCGCGCTGGTTTTGGGCACATAGCTCGGTATATAGGGGGTGAAGGTTAGACCGACGTTGATCAGCGCGCTGATAGAATGGTGGAGACCCGAGACGCACACGTTTCATCTTCCATTTGGCGAGGCAACAATCACGTTGGAGGATGTTGCCTACATTCTGGGGTTGCCTACAAACGGCAGCGTAATTACGGGTGTAGCGTTGGCAGATTGGCCAACTCTATTTGCTAAAGAAATGGGCGTGATGCCCCCTGAGGACGTGTGGGACGGAGGGAAAATCGATCTATCGTACTTGGAGGACCAGTTTGGAACCCCTTCCCCCAATGCGGATGAAGTTGCACTTCAGGTATTTTTTCTATTTAAAAATTAGGATGCCATTATTATATATTTAGTATGCTTTTATTATATTTATGATTAAATTAAAAATATTTATTTGCACATTAGGATGGTTTATGAAATTTTTAGGATGACTTCAGTAAATATTTAGGATCCTTTTAATAAATTTAGGATGCAATTACAAATCAGTACTTCAAAATTAAGATGCTTTTATTAAATATTTATGATGACTTTATTAAATATTTAGGTTGCCTACATTAAATATTTACGATGAAATTACAAATATTTATTTGCAAATTAGGATTAAGTTACTAATTTCTTTGGATGCATTTATTAAATTTAGGATGAACTTAGAATTTTTTTAATTACGATGTCTTTATTAAATCTTTATTTTCACAGCGGTGTGCGCGAGCCCACATCTTGCGCGTTATTGGCGGGATATTAATGCTCGACAAATCCCGCACAAAAGTGCACGTTATGTGACTTCGTCATCTTACAGATTTAGATGAGTCTGGACGAAAATCTTGGGGGTCAGCTGTCTTGGCGTTTCTTATCAGAGACCTTTGCAGAAACGTTAACGCCTCCAGAGCATCGATGGGATGATGTTGTTTATTCCTACAGGCTTGGGTTTGGTTTCGGATGCCTACTTTGAGACCACAGCTTAGGCAGCCCACCGCTGTGTTATTTCCACTTCTACGGAGGTACTACGTAATCTACTATATTTTTTATTATTAAATTATTTTATTTAACGATGTTTTTCATTATGTATAGGTGGACCACCATACTGACCCACACCGGCCTGCCGAACTCCCAGAAAGAATACAGATTTAGATTCGATGCCTTGACGGAGGACGAGGTAATTCAACGATTATTTTGATTTTTTTCATACTATTTTTCCAATAATATTTTATATAACCGTTACAAACGCTTTCATTCTTTTTAGTTCGTGTGGAGGCCCTACGATTCAGAGGAGATTCGCCAGATTACTCCACCAGATATTATGCGAGACCGAGACCTCTAGATTTCCGTCGTGTCGCTGCTGAACTACGAAATTTGCGTGTGGCATTCTACGGATAGGGTACTCCGACAGTTCGAGTACGTCCAAAATGTTCCAGCCCCTCCGCAAAATATGGACTGCTTCCACAATCTTACGCGCCAGGGGAAGACGGAGGTTGACTGGGCCGAGCACCATGCTAGCTGGATAGCGCTTTGGGCTCACCGATTTAACAGACGCCCACAGTTTCTCCAACAAATTATGGTAGGGGGTCATTCGGTCGCTTTCAATTATGACCAGTGGTATACGAACAATGGGATGCCACATATCCTTACTCAGGCCGAGCGCGAAGCAAGGCTTCCCCAGCAACCCCAAAATCGCCCACGCGGGAGCCGTCGAGCGAGCCAGAGGCAGTCGACGCAGCACGGTCCGAGACCACGATATGACACTGTAGGGGCATCATCTTCTGACGCACCATTTCATAGCGGTCTATCGAGTTTCCAATAGACGATGCCTCCACCCCAGTACGGCTCCACTGATGCCTATCGTCCCCATACGCCCACGACTGACCTTCAGCTTATCGATTATCCACAGCTGCACTCTCAGTATGAGTTTCCCATTGTGGAGAGTACGCCGATCGGTAGCTTGTTTTACTCCCCGCCTCGGCCCAGCACAGATCCGCATATCGCGCACGATGGTCAGGATGATGGGGACCAGGGACCACCACACGATGGACAGAGGAGGTATCCGGATCGTGAGCGTTATCCACCCGACTGCGGAACGGGTGGACATAGGCATTTTTAGTCTTTTTTTTACTGTTTGTACTTATGTTTTTAATATTTATGTAAAACACATTTGAATTTTATAATGTCGTATTATAATTTTGTTCACGTATTATAATTTTGTTTACATATTATAATTAAACTTTATAATGTTTATTTAATTTTTGTTTTTAATAAATTTAATGGGATTACTAAACCGAAAATCGACATTAGTTGAAATGCAACTTCAATAAAAAAAAGATGATGTCATAGGGTTTTCGAAGTCATTTTAAACCATTGTAGAATGGACGGAAATTAAACATGTTGGTATCATACGAAAGACAATTTCCAGTACTACGACCCCAAACTCGATGATCGCTAAAAACATACGATTTACACGCTCGAAATTAGGCTCGAACAGGCCTACCCACACTTGTTTTCCCTTGTTCTTCAGGCCAGATTTGCACAGAACTCGCGTCCTACAGAACACGAGGTCTGTGCGATATATTCAGCCGCCGTTTTAATTTCTCGGGGACCTCGCGTTCTGCAGAACGCGAGGTACTGTAAAACCGTTAACACAAACAACAAGGCCAGGTCGACTGAAATCGCATTGTGCAGAACGCGATATCATACCTCGCGTCCTACACAACGCGAGGTCTGCCGACCTGGCAAGTTTGGGGGTCATTTTGCCAAATAAAATTTTTTGGGAGCCATTTTCCCTAATAATAATTAAAAAAAGGTTTTTCACCCAAAATTGTCTCTTTACGAAACTTTGTCAAATCTTACTGCCATACTGCCATAGTAGTTGGTCTAATAAGAAACAACGTTATGTTCCTTAATTTATGAATGAAAAAATAAATAAATTAATAGTATTGTCTTCATATTGAATCTCTATAAAATTCGATCTTTATTAATTGATCAATAAATTAAATATTATTAATTAAATAAAAAAAATCTTACACCCATTGTTATTTTATTTAGGAAAAGGCAATTTGTATTGTGGATTTATATATATATATATATATATATATATATATATATATATTATGAATATTTATTTATGTGGATGTCTATCATGATTAGAACTTTATCAAAGGAGTTTGATTTATTTATTATTAGGAATATTATCTCTATGAATTAGAGTTTAATGTATTATGTACTTCTTATGCCTATAAATAGATGATTCATTGAAGGCATTGTATACAATTCTATATTTTGAGAATAATACAAATCTCCCTCTTTCTCTCATCTCTTTGTTCTTCTTGTTCTTCTTTATTTTATTTACAACACGTTATCAGCACGAGACTCTAATCAACTGAGGTCTTCATCGTTATAATTCAAAAGAAGTTACCAGGAAGAATTCGATTATAGAATAAACCAAAGATAAGTTTTTTTTTCTCCTTATTTTTTTTAGTTATCGATTGTCTTTCTCTTTATATTATAACTTTGTTTTAATTTTTGAAAATTTTGGAAGTATGTTTGATTTTATTCGAACATTGGAAAGAGATAAATTTGTGGCTTCTCACAAATCAAAAGACGAATCAACAGAGACGAAGAGGTTGTGTTTGGTGTAAATTACGTGTGTTTTCTCTTGTTCCTAAAAGGGTTAATTAGCGGGAAAAAATCGATAATGTCGCGTTGTTTTCCTTACCTGCCTCCTCGGCTTTTAAAGTAGGGAACGATGGAATCGATTAAGGTTTGTTGAGCGAAAGTATTTGTGGGTTTTCATTTTTGGTACTCAACTGCTTATGCTTTTCATACTTAATTATTATTATTTGTGTTTGTATATTTGTAAATTCATGAAGTTTGATGATGGTGCATGTAAAGCCTGTTCGATTTACTGACTATACTTTGTAATCATGAATAACAAAGTTATGTACGTAGAACTATGATAGTCTTTCATATAAATTCATTAAAATACGTACTCTAGGTTTAAGGGTTTTTTTAGTAACAAAGATCTGTACATTAATGAAACATCTTTGTTGGTTTAGTTTTTTTTTTGAGAGAATTATGACATAGATCCTCTAATTTCTAATATATTCAATTCAGCTCATACATATAGATCTTATTATTATGGTTTCATATATGTTTATTTTTGACACAATGGTTAAACTTTGTATTAAGATCAATATGTGTTTATAATATTTTATTTGATGATATTGATATTTTAACCATGTATTGAGTTTTACATGTATTTAACTGACTTGGAAAGAGACACGACATTATGAGAAGATGTTTTGGTCATTTGCTACGTCTCCATTTTCCTCGAGAGGAAAACTAATATCGGTAAATTCTGATTTTATTTTTATTCTTTAAATTATGATTTTAATGTGCGATAAATCATGGTGAATTTCAATCTATAAAAAGATTGTTATAAAGTCTATATTTGCTCAAAAACAATTTTTCTTCTTTGTCGAAAAACTCGACCATAGACTTCTCCCAATTTCAAGTTACGGAAATTCTTCTTGATCCAACAAATTTTATGGGAGGCATTCCTTGAAGTGAATGCAAAGCATGATGTTTATTCCATGCGATTATCAATGATGGGGCATTCCCTGAAGTGAATGCAAGCATGATGTTTATTCCATGCAATTATCAATGATGGGGCATTCCCTGAAGTGAATGCAAGCATGATGTTTATTCCATGCAATTATTGATCTGTTTCATTCCCTGAAGTGAATGCAAACATGGTAAATCATTATTCAATTAGAGACATAATTTCGATATAATCCAAGTATAATTGGCTGGACATCCCGTTCTGCGAGGCTACTGGTCTCAAAGGAGGTTTTTAAAGGACCTTGTGGACAGGTTTAACAATGCCGCGTACGAGGATTAAATCTTTGTTCTCTATGATAAGGATATGTGAAAAAGGTTTTAAAGGCCCACTGGCTCTACTCCATTCCTTGAAGTGAATGTGAGATTATATTATGGAATGAATAAAAAATCACATTAAAAGTTGTGATCGTGGTCGAGGCTATGAATATACACATGAAAAATATAGTCGTTTTAAGAATACTTCTACCCGCTGGTAGCGAAGTTATAAGGATGACAAGAGTGATAAAGATCATTCTAAGGAAGTGAAATCCTTTTACCAACATGATGTTATAAACCATTGGTTTCGTACTTGTCAAACGCCAAAGTATTATGGACTTTATCCATAATCATGAATGATAAATGAAATAAAATATAAATAAAATTTGTTTATGGCGAAAATAATTATGGCGTTATTGATCCAACTCAATTGGATATTGTTAATTTTCTCATAACCCTTGAAGGGAATAATTTACCATTTATTTTATTTCCCTTATAACCTCTAACATGAATAATTGGATTTTCTTATGTTAATTCGTTTTATTTATTATTTATTTATGTTGGTTTGCTTTATGTTTATTTATTTCACATATTATTTATTTACGATTTATATTAATTTATTATTTGAAGAATATGATTACTTCTGGAATAAAATATACAATGAATTGCGGCTATTTATGCCTAGAATTGTGGCTATTTATGCCTAGAATTGTGGCTATCTATGCCTAGCAGATAATGCAAGTACTCATATTGTACTTAAGCATAAGAAATATTTTTCCCATTTAAATGCAAGGGAAAATATGAGTAGTATTTCTCAAAGTACTAAAATATCAATACTTCGGAAGAGCACTTGAAAGTTTATCTCTGATAGATAATCGACTTGATATGATGTGCTATATTTTATATTTTTCATTCCTCGAAGTGAATGATACAAAGTACATATTTTCATTACCACATTTTGAAAGGTGCACAATTATGCATTTCTCGATTAAAATGCAAGGGAATAATGTGAGTACTATATCCGGAAGTACTAATATCAAAAAAGGCTCTGGTTGAACAAATATGTTATTGTCAAATGGAACTTTATTCCATATTCACAGTGCGTTATACTCGTCAAAGTCATAAAGAGAGCAATATGAGTTCGCAAACTATCCCTTTGGGAATTATAGATAACATATGTTATCAATTGGCATTTGAAATAAGCCAATATTGATATAAGTTTTGGTAGCAAAAAAAAGTCAGTTGAAAGCTCTAGAAGAGCTATATATTACTACCAAAAGATAATTTCAATTGAAAGCTCCGAAAGAGCTAAATATATTCCTATTTAAAGGAACAATTTTGATGGCCGTACTAGACATGTACGAGTGAGATTGAATTACATGTTATGGTAAACAAGGAGTTTACAAATTCAGAGATATATACACACATATATATAGTTGGCATGATCGGTTAGACCATCCTGATCAATGGTGCAGAAATTATTGAGATTTACATGCACATGTATTAAAAGAACCTGTAGTTCTTGTGGTGCTTATTCTCAAAGGAATGGATTAAATTCCACTTATTAAAGAACGTGAAGTTCTTGTGTTGCTTAAAGGAATTGATTAAATTCCACTTACTAAAAGAACCTAAAGTTCTTGTGTTGTTTGTTCTCAAAGGATATAAATGATCCCACTTACCAAAAACTTAAAGTTCTTGTACTGAAGTTGAGACTGTATGTCTTGCATATCTGAACGAAATATGGGCCCATATATCCACAAATGTGGAAAGTTTTATATGATTTTAGTAGATGCATCTACATTGTTTTATCGACTTACAACCAGAAGTTTGTGAGATTGATTCTAAAAAGATTCAGATTATGCAATTAGACTATTCGTCTTGAAAAGTTAGTGGGTTTATATTCTAGGCTATATCGGTTGTTACAAAGCCTATTGATTATGAAAAATACGGTTTTTTTTATGCCTCCTATTTAATAGCTAAACCGTGAGAACAAAACATTTAATATTTATATGGTATTTCTATATAGCAACACTTATACGCATCAAGCCAACGAGTTATAATAAACTCCCCGTTATGATTGGTTTTTGGTCAGAAACCATACATTTCCCATTTTATGATTTTTGAATGTGCGATATGAATTGCTCCACCACAACGCACAAAATGGGTAAATAAAAAGGGTTGAGAATATATATTGAGTACGAGTCTCTTTTTATGTTTAAATTCTTAAACATTAATTGGAGAATCATTTATGATATGATTTTTCTCAACATCAGGGGGAGATAATAATCAGCTGGATAGAGGAAAATGAATTATCATTATCTAGATCCTCGTATATGAACTAGAAGTTCATAAGATAATTCATGTTATTACATGTCAACTGCCAGACATATTTACTGACCCAATGAGAGTAATTAAGTCTCATATACCAGCTGAAATGCTCTAAGTTTAAATTATCATGTTAGAGCGAGAGAATATAAACCATGCCTGAAGCATGATAGTTGAAATGGTTCCAATGATCAAAATTCTCGTAAATAGAAAGTAATATGAGATGGTCATATATTGGAGGCGGGTGCTCCTGAAGAGACCCAAGACATAACAAATAATAAAACTCTATAAGAGTTTCAGGTACCTGAAATAAAGATTGAAATCTTGAAGAGATCTCGATGAGTTATGTCATTACGAGAATGGAACCAGAAAATTGGAAAGTTGTCGACAACGATTTTACAAACAATTTTACATAAAATACTTCTATAGAAGTAAAGAAAGAAATCGAGGATCTTGTATAAAATCTATCCAGAAGTATAGATATTGAATTGGCCAATGTTGAAAGACGCTTTGAACTTCTAAAATAGAAGTATTTGGACCAGCAGTCCAAACACCTAAAGGTGTAATGCAAGTGAGGCACAAATAAGTAGTCGTAAATACGACTTGAACTATGATTTATGAAAAGTTTTAACTACTTCATGGTGGATGCAATTACTTTGGTAGTTTTGAAAATTTTACATGCGTCTAATTATTTGTGGATCCATATTTATCCTTGAAGGATCTAAAATGCTATAAGCATTTGGAAATTTCTGAGGAAATTTATTTAAACATGTCTCATGAATATTTTTGGCGCATTTGGTATAATCGCCTTAGTGAATACTAATTGAGAAAATACTATAAGAATGATCAGATTTCCTTATGTATTTTATAAAGGAGTTTGGATCAAGATCCATTATGATAATTTTAGAACTCCTAAAGAGCTTCAAATTGGAAACTCATGAAGTACTTTCAATACAAGTACTTGAATCTTGACATCAAGTTTATCTCGACCTGAAGATCGAGCATTTTTATATATTTCTTTTATCTATGAATAGACATAAGCTGAAAGAATCTTAAAGAAGATTCAATATGAATAGAGCATATCTATTGAGTATCCCAATAGTTGTAAGATTGTTGGATGTGAATAAAGATAATTATATCTTTTCTTAGTCTTGAAGCATTATATATTAGTTGGTCAAGAAATATCTATGAATATACAAAGATCATTACATTTAGATCTTCAAACATTCGTTGATGCCTCCTCAAATGTCGTAGAAATAATTGTTATGCACGAGGCAAGCCAAAAAAAATGTGTTTGGCTAAGATTATTGACCCAACATATCCAAAAGATATGTGGATTTACTTTTACAAGATATGATAAAAGCTATCTTGTGTGAAGATAAAGCAAGATGTATATCTCAGTTTGAAAGTTGATACATCATGGAACATATTACTCCAAAGTTTCATCCCTCGCGATCTTTAGAAAAATGATATTCAAGATTAAATTATGAAGATTCAAAGATCTTCTGTGATGTTTTCATGAGGGGGAGTAAATACGCGTTGCACTCTTTTTCCCTTAACCGAGGTTTTGTCCCAATGGGTTTTCCTGGTAAGGTTTTTAATGAGGCAACAAGTTATGCGTATCAAAGATGTGTGTACTCTTTTTCCTTCACTAAAGAATTTTTTTTTTCTCCCACTGGGTTTTTATCTTAGTAAGGTTTTAACGAGGCACATTATCTTCATAGACATCCAAGGGGGAGTGTTATGAATATTTATTTATGTGGATGTCTATCATGATTAGAACTTTATCAAAGGAGTTTGATTTATTTATTATTAGGAATATTATCTCTATGAATTAGAGTTTAATGTATTATGTACTTCTTATGCCTATAAATAGATGATTCATTGAAGGCATTGTATACAATTCTATATTTTGAGAATAATACAAATCTCCCTCTTTCTCTCATCTCTTTGTTCTTCTTGTTCTTATTCTTGTTCTTCTTTATTTTATTTACAACAATATAATATATAATTTATTTTTATGGATTCAAATATTAAAATTATTGTTTGTAGATTTGGAGTGGATACATACAGCTTCGTATATTCATTATTTGAATCCGTATTATTTAGATGGATCCAGATTATGAATTTGAATATTTGAATTCAACTTCGTATTACAAGATGAAGAAGATATTTAATTCCAAGGGCATTCAAATCTTGACCATTACCATCCAAGGTTCTAATTTGTATGGGCTGACATTAAAATTTTGCCATGACATATTCTCTTCATTCAATCAAAGTTTCACTTTGATGAATTTTGAAGCAAGAAAGTAAAAGTTGCTGCAACTTAATGGGGTTTGGATGGTGAAAGAGTTTTGATTGTATTTGAGACTTTGATGAAATGACGATGAAGCTCTTAAATAGGGTAAGTGTTAAGTTTAGTAACGATGAGGATCGAAATAACATTGGACGATAATAGTACATACGGAATAAGGTCGGACTGAAATTACGTCCTGTAAAACGCGATTTTAAAAATTACATCGTGCACAACGCAATTTACTCTCACGTGAGCCGAATAAGATATATTTTTTTTAAATAATATTTTAAGGGGTATTTTTCCAGATAAAACCTAAAAAAAATATCTAGACAAATTAACTTTTTTATTAATGATTTGGCGGGCTAGATGACGAAGAAATGAGTCTGGCATTAATTAATTAAAGTTCCCGTAACAAAACAATATCTGTCTGCTTCTGTATCTGTGATGACTAATTGGCTATCATGCGGCCTTTAAAGTTTAAACAAATGCCTTCCAAACTTCAAAGTCAACGTCCCCACCTCTTTACGAAACTTTGTCAAATTTTACTGTGATACTAGTTGGTCTAACGAGATAAGACGTTATATTATTTAATTTGTGAATGAAAAACTGAATTAAAAATATTACTTTCATATTAAATTTTTACAAAACTCAATCTTTATTAATCGACCAATAAATCATATACTAATGATTAAATAAAAAAATCTTACACCCATTGTTATTTTATTTAGGAAAAGACAAATTTTATTGTGGATTTAAACCTTTATCATTACCATCCAACGTTCTAATCTGTATGGGTTGACATTAAAATTTTGCCATGACATCTTCTCTTCATTCAATCGAAGTTTCACTTTGATGAATTTTGTAGCAAGAAAATGAAAGTTGCTGTAATTTAATGGGTTTGGATGGTAAAAGAGTTTTGATTGTGTTTGAGACTTTGATGAAATGACGATGAAGTTCTTAAATAGGATAAGTGTTGAGTTTAATAACAAAGACGATCGAAATAACGCCGGGCAGTGATAGTACATACAAAATGAGGTCGGAGGCTGCCATTAGTTTGATAAATTTATGATTTTTGGGGGGAAAGGAGATGACCCTAACATGTCATGTCAATATTTTTTAACAGAAGTTGATGATAGTGACTTAATAAAAATGAATTAAAAATTTAGTGACTTTATTGTAAATTTTAAAATTTTAGTGACCAAAATGTAAAAATTATAAACGTTTGGTGACTATTTCACGTAGTTTACCCAAATATTTAATATTCAAATCTGTAAAAATCAACCAAATATCCTAGTAGTTGACTAATTCTAATGTGTTACAGTATCAAACAGAAAGGCTGGCAGTTGCAGAAAGAAACCCTAACACTCTTTCAAAATGATGATGCCAATTGCCATGCACGAATGACTAGTCCACCACACCTTCACATTCATATATATATATATATATATATATATATATATATATATATTAGTATTACTATATTTATATATATATATATAGTAATATTTAAGCAGCGCAGGAAAAGGAAGTGTGAAACTGGAAATTGATGATGCTTGCTTGCTTTGTGAAACAAATCACAAAAAATCAAACACCCAACTTTTCATGAGTCAACATTTCTTACTTTCTCTCTCTCTCTCTTCCAAGTTAAATAAATCCCTCTTGAATCTTTCGTTTCGTTTCTCTGGGATCTTTCTATATTCCCATTCCCACCTGAATCACAACCAGAAGCAGCGGCGGCGGCGGAAGTATTCCAAGAAATGGATTCCGGGGAGAAACGCCTCAATGAACTTGGCTACAAGCAAGAATTGAGAAGAGAAATGGTTTCTTCTTCTTCTTCTTCTTCTTCTTCTTTTTCTTGTTCTTTTTTAATCTCGGTTTGATTTTTGTTAATGATAACAATCCATGTTTGCAGACTCTGTTCAAGACTCTTGCAATCTCATTTTCAACAATGACACTATTCACTGGGATAACTCCTCTGTATGGTTCAAGCCTTCAGTATGCAGGCCCTGCTTCTCTTGTTTGGGGTTGGGTTGTTGTCTCTTTCTTCACCTGCTTTGTTGGAGTCGCCATGGCTGAGATCTGTTCCTCTTTCCCTGTTTGTCCCTTCTCCCTCCCTTTGCATTTTCATTAAACAATTATAGCCTTTTTAAGGCAGGAATGGACCGAGCAGTGCTGGGCCGTTCCACCCTTAAAAATTTTAAATTTCCCTATCTAAAATACATTGGCAATCTAAATTCGCAAACCCAAAAGTTTTATAATTTCACACCCTTTACATTCTTATATGATGTATTGAAATGATATGCTCTCTTTCTGTCTCCAACAGACCACAGGTTCCCTTTACTTTTGGGCTGCCCATTTAGCTGGTCCCAAATGGGGTCCTTTCTCCTCATGGTGCTGCGCCTGGCTCGAGACCATAGGGCTTATTGCTGGCATAGGTACCCAGGTATACTTGAAAAAGATTAAAAAAAAAAAACAACATAAAACAAGACACAATGCAGTCTGGTAGTAAATTGCTTGAATTTTAACCTATGTTTGTGTTTGTGTTTGGTATGGAAGGCTTATGCAGGATCACAAACACTGCAGAGCATTATCTTGTTAAGCACCGGAACTAATAAAGACGGCGGATATTTTGCTCCGAAATGGCTCTTCTTATGCATGTATGTGTGTCTCACTTTAATATGGGCAGTGCTCAATACCTTTGCATTAGAAGTGATTGCTTTCATCGACATCATTTCGATTTGGTGGCAGGTACGAATTCTACTTTCGCTTCCATTAACGGTTCTTACCGTGCCTTATGTTGTGTGTGGTTTGATAAGCTAATTATAGTTTCTACAACCGTATAAGAGTAACCAGAGTTCTATCTTTTCAGGTAATTGGTGGCTTAATCATAGTTATAATGCTCCCATTGGTAGCATTGACTACCAAATCGGCATCGTACGTGTTCACGAGTTTCGAATTGGGGACGGACTCAACAGGAGTATCGAGCAAACCGTACGCGGTCATCCTCTCTTTTCTGGTCAGTCAGTATTCGATGTATGGATACGATGCAGCAGCGCATTTAACTGAAGAAACTAAAGATGCAGATAGGAATGGTCCTATTGCAATCCTGTCCAGCATTGGGATCATTTCGGTGTTCGGATGGGCTTATATTTTGGCCCTTACTTTCAGCATTCAGGATTACAGTTACCTGTATGATCCAAGCAATGAAACTGCAGGAGCATTTGTGCCTGCACAAATCCTGTATGATGCATTCCATGGTAGGTATCATAGTTCCGCTGGAGCCATAGTATTACTAATTATCATCTGGGGCTCTTTCTTTTTTGGTGGGCTATCAATCACCACCAGTGCAGCCAGAGTTGTAAGTAACCTAATTTCGACTGCGATTATACATCGAACTCACTACTAATCATCACTGACCAACTGATTACTGATCCTGCACCATGGTACCTTTCAGGTATATGCTTTATCAAGAGACAAAGGGGTCCCTTTTTCATCGATATGGCGACAAGTGCACCCGAAGCGCAAAGTTCCATCGAATGCGGTATGGCTATGTGCGGCGATATGTATTCTCATGGGGCTGCCAATCTTGAGAGTGAATGTAGTTTTTACTGCCATAACTTCCATATGCACCATTGGGTGGGTCGGGGGCTACGGGGTGCCGATATTTGCAAGAATGGTAATGCCGGAGAAGAACTTCAAAGCCGGTCCGTTTTATTTGGGCAAAGCAAGCAGACCGGTGTGCCTGATAGCCTTTGTGTGGATCTGTTACACGTGCTCGGTGTTTCTATTACCGACGTACTATCCGATTTCTTGGGAGACATTCAATTATGCACCGGTAGCCTTAGGTGTGGGTTTGGCTCTGGTAATGCTTTGGTGGTTGGTGGATGCCAGGAAATGGTTCAAGGGACCTGTGAGGAACATTGGAACTCCTGAGAATGGAAAGGTTTAACATCTATACCACAGGTACAATATAAACATACATTTATGAATCCGAATCCTTGCAACATATGCAAGATTTTATATTAGATTTGTGAATTTTTATACTTACTAAAATTACATACGAGTTTGAAAATTTCATAGTTATAAAATTAAACTATCAATATAAAATACATTGAAATTTTTTAAAATATATAAAATTTTAAAATTTTCAGAATTACGATCGTTCCTTAGCCCCCTTCAGTCCATCTCGACTTGTCTCTATGTGCTTTAATGGTCCAACTGATTCATAAGCACTCTATAAGAAGCTTATAGCCGTTTAAGTTGACTCTGGCCTCTTTTCTTGAAAAGTAACAAAATTAGTTAAAGTACATTGGGTCTCCCTCTACTTTGAAAGTGACCAATTTAATCACCACACGGTTCAGATTTAAATCTATCTACAAGATAGAATTTTATGGAAATTCAGTCTAAATTATTATCTTATTATAATTCATATTAACTTAGTCTAGTTATTAAGTCATTAGACTTCAAGTAGACGAACCTTCTAAAATATTTTAAAATCGGACAAATCTTGCCAGATAATGTATGAAACTCTGGCTGCACTGGTGGTGATTGATAGCCCACCAAAAAAGTTCAAATTATCGATGTTAGAGGCAAATAAAAATTTACTCGTAAAAAAAAATTAAATTTTTGTCTCGACTCGAAAATTTTCAAATAAATTTAAATTATAAAATGAAACTTCAATTCAAAATTTTTAGTAATTAATAAATCGGTTTTCAAGTTCGAGTTGAGTCTTTCAAACTCTGTCTGATATATGCATATCATATAAGGTAATGTATGAAATATATATATATATATATATATATATATATATATATATATATATGCATATCGTATATGGTTATAGAAAGTCATTTAAATTAAAATCAATTAATACATAATATTATAGATGTTTACATTTAAATTTGAATAGAAACTCGAATAACTCGACTTGACTCGATAATATTTTAAATAAAATAGAATTGTAAATTAAGACTCGTCAATTCGATAAACTCAAAACTCAGCTCAATCGAATACGCTAACCGATACTAACAACTTAAATCGGTAACATATCATCACGTGCTTTGTATGCCTGCTGTGACACATGCTTATGGACCATTATATGCATTTTGGCAATTGTCGACATGGGCCTCAACAGTTGGATTCCCCTTAAACATTATCCTTCGATTAATTCTAAACCTCATTCACTATCGGGCTTTGTTTCAACTAATGCGCCCATTTCAACAAGTTACTTAGGTTGAGTTTGGTCATGTTTTTAAAACGTGTGAGGGAAAAATATTTTTAAATTGTTAAAGCACAATAAATTATTGGTATGCAGTTTTGCACGTTGTTAGTCTACAGTTTTACACGCTGTTTTCGTCCATGTGTTTTCGAGTTTTTATGATTGTGGTTGTTTTCTGGTAAAATAATGGATACATATTTAGCTTCGTTGACTATTGACGATGGTGAGGATGAAGCCTTTGAGATTCCCTCTGAAATAGTAGATGTGGCTGATGAATATGCACTGTGTTTAGTTGGTAGATTTCTTACCTCAAGTGTGGTGCACTTCTTATCTATGAGGAATACCTTTGCTGATTTGTGGCATCCCCTAGGGGGTATATCTGTAACAAACATAGGGGAAAAAGGAGTTGTTTCATATTCTTTAATGAGGTAGATATGCTCTAGGTTATGGATGGTTGCCCTTGGTTCTTTAACAATCATTTACTTGTTCTTCACAAATTATCTAAAGGGGAGGATCCTTTACAAGTGCCATTAGATTATGCTAAGTTCTGGGTGCAGATACACGACCTACCACCGGATTTGATGTTTGAGAAAATGGCCCGTAAGTTTGGTAACTTCATAAGGCATTTCATTGAGTATGATTCTAAATTGGTGGTGTCTGGAAGAAAGCAATATATGCGAGTCAAGGTTGAAATTAATGTTACTCATCCCTTGAAGCGCAAGAAAAAAATTCATTAGGAAAGGATCGTAGCGTCTATGTATACTTCCAGTACAAGAAACTCACCTTATTTTGCTTTATTTATGGCAAGCTTGGCCATGGAGAAAGATTTTGCCCACTGCACCTCACTTTAGACCCGAAGGAGGTAGTGTTTGGATGGGATCTATCCATCCGTGCTCCGGCAAGAAAAGGACCGGTGACTCCGAGAAGGTGGTTACATGAGGAGGTTACTGGAACATCGTTAGTGGGTATTCATGTTGCTAATAACGTGCTAGGACAGTTGCATATACATGGGCAACTCACATAGGGTATTTCTTTACCACAATCTCTACGTGGGAATCTTACTATGGGTTCAGTTAATGCTGATAATGGGCCATTGGCTAGTGGTCACATGGATTTGGGTTCTGATGCTGAGGACAATCCAATGTATGTGGTGGATGAGGAAAATAGGCAACATATTGTTGGTGAGGTGCCTTCAGTTTCGGGTCTGAATGATTCTAATGCGCTTGTTAATGCGAATGAGATATCGGCTGGCTTTGTTAAGCAAGGCAGCCGGAAGCCATGAAGTTGGTTAGCTGGAATGTTCGTGGGTTGGGGAGGCCACAGGCAGTACGTCGTCTCAGGAATTCACTGAGAGGTTGTCATCCCCAAGTTTTATTTCTTATAGAAACAAAGTTACATGTGAGGAGAATGGAAAGAGTACGTCGAAGCTGTGGGTTCTTGTTTGGCATAGATGTTGCTGCAGTAGAGTCTCGAGGTGGATTATCCTTATGTTGGAAACCTGATTTAGATGTCACGTTGAAAAGCTACTCCTGCAACCATATCAATGTTGTTATTAAAGAAAGTGATGATGTGATATGGAGATTTACATGGTTTTATGGAAACCCAGTTGAGCAACAACGGTTAGAATCATGGACTCTGTTACGGTAGCTAGGAGCAAACGAGACATTGCCATGGTTGGTGGCTGGTGATTTCAATAAAATTGCTTATTCTTTTGAAAAGCAAGGGGGTAGACTACGTTTTGAACGGAATATGGCTGGCTTTCGAGATGCTTTGAATGATTGTGAGCTTAGTGACTTGGGTTTCAGTGGACCATGGTGTACATGGAAAAGAGGACGCTTACCAAAAAACAATGTTAGAGAAGTTTGGATAGGGCAGTAGCTAACCCAAATTGGTGAGCTTAGTGACTTAGTGCATTCAATCTCTGACCATTGCCCATTGCTTATTGATCCAGAAGGGCACACTTTCCATCAACCAATGCCCAGGTATGCACCTTTTCATTTTGATGCAAACTGAATTTTATAAGAAGAAGTGGAACAAATTATTAAAAATTATTAGGGTAATTCGAATGAGGATGTCCCAGACCGACTCCACATTTTAGGGCTTTCTTTGGCTAACTGGGGATGCAGTAACAGAAAACAAACAACTTTACGAAAGCATGTTTTACAGAATAGTCTGAAGGAATTGTCCATGGCCGATCGGATGAAGAGGTGCTTTAGGAATTAATCGAGGTAAAGCTTGGCATGAATTTGGAAGTGGATAAGGATGAGCTATTTTGGGAACAACGAGCGCGATCTAACTGGCTCCAACGTGGAGATAAAAACACTATTTTCTTCCATAACCATGCAACGCATCGTAGAAAAATGAATGTTGTTAAGGGCATATTTAATGCAAATGGTGAATGGTTAACAAGTGATAAGGACTGGAAATTATGACATGCAATGGAGCAAATTATGGCATCATTTTGGTGAAGGAATCAAGGTGCTGGAAAGGGAATACCTTAGTGCTCATGGACACAGCTGTCAAGTCCAAAGTCATGTGGTGGGTTAGTCTTTCGTGATCTATCTCAGTTCAATGAGGCGTTGCTTGCGAAAAAATGTTGGAGATTAATCACTCAGCCACAATTCTTCCTTGCAAGAGTTCTTAAAGCTCACTATTACCCTAGAACGGGTTTTCCATCTTCAAACCTGGGCTCAAAGCCTTCATATGTTTGGAGGAGTATTTAGAGTGCAAGGGGTTTGATAGAGAAGGGTTATGGATGGCGTATAGGGGAGGGTCAAAAGGTGAACATCTGGAGTGAAGCTTGGCTACCAGGTCTGCAACACCCTCTTCCCGGCCTGGTCGGGAACCGGGTCAAAAGGTGATTTCGATGAACAATACAGTGATCGATGCAATAAAATTCTAATTCATAACATCATATAATCAATGAATTACTAACAAATCATTACCAAACATGCATCTTAACCATTACGAAACAATAATTAATCCTTTAGGACTACTTCTTAACTGTTATAGGTTTTAGGGATTAGACTATAAATCTGATAAATTAGAGGACCTTCAATGCAATTAATTATACTACAGTGAAATTCAATACAATATTAACAAGCCTGTAAAATTTCATACAATTTGGAGTTCATTTACTCATTCAATTGATTCTCTTTAAATTCAGTGATCAAACTGTAAACTTTTGAAATTGCCAGATGATGCCTTTTAACTAACTTAACTAACCCCGTATCGAAACACCTTAAGGCTGTTTCGAAACGGGTGTACGATGGTCAACCTAAGTTGATTTTTTCCTTTAAACTGTATCGATACGAGCAAGCCCTGTATCGGTACGGGTTGACTCCCTTTGACTTTGACTCGTTTCGACACACTATTGACATGTATCGAAATAGTGAATTCCAGTAGCAAAATGTTCTGATACGGCCTTAAACTGTATCGATACGCCCTGTTTCTAGGGTCCAATTTTGCTTAACCGTATCGATACGCCATTACCCCGTATCGATACGGCCTGACCTGTAATGACAGATTTTTGCTGGTTTTTAATCGAATTTACTTACCAAACAATGGTCAAATGCAATAAAACTTTACACACAATATTTCAATACTATAAACTATTGGCCTGCCAAATTTCGTCATCATTCGAATACATTTACTAGTTTTTGACCTATGTGAGCCAAATATGCCATTTAACCATTTTTAGCCAAACCTAAAGTCAATTTAGGGCCTTTAACCATATTATAACTTACACACATGCATTACAAACATATCAAAATAAGCACAAGAGACTAGTTCAACTACTTTGCCACCTTCCTAGGAGTTCATAAGGTCAATATACATTACTTTAGCTTATAGTGACTTGTCTTGTTGCGACTTGTCCGATCCTCTGCGAAAGTTGATTCCTTAACCTAAAATGCATGAGTTGAGTCATGTTAGGCATACATTGCCTAGTGAGGTAGTCACAACAATATGAACAACAATGTATGAAGTATATGCATAATCTCATGCTCAACAATGTCAATGCTATGTTTCAATATACAACGTTTAACATATCAATTTCATTAGTAATCCTTGGATTGAATCAAGATAATGGATACGCGAATTCATACGCCTCGCCAAATCAATGAATGGTCTAATCCCTCCGCCTCGCGAATATGACCAATATCAAAACACATCCCTCCGCCTCGCCAAATCAATATAGGCCGTAGCCCTAGGACCGTAGTCCACCCGTACACTGAGCTCATGAATTCTATGGCATGCCAATTGTATCCAAAGTCCATTCAAATCCAAGGTTTCAATACCAATGTCAATATTTCAATAATCAATAATAACTCCAATAACCAATGTCTATAAAGTTACCAATAGTGAACATGTCTTAATATCAATATTTCATAATTTCAATGTCAATATCAATATATGATGATTCATACACAATGTTTTAATATCAACAGTTATATCGATAACAATGCATGATGACAATACCAATGACTATGTCTGATGTTCCATACTAACTTACTGATGATTTCCAATGGATCTGACTATCAATCCGATGCAACTTCCTTAAAAGGAATGTTAGCTATTAAACCTAAATCAATAATAATAGATTTGGGAAGGCTCCTCGCCTATTCCCGAGACTCTGACTACACTCACCTTGACAATCCAAAGCTTTCAAGGCTCTCGGATGATAACTCCCTTATTTCTAGCCTTCAGCGAATTCAATGGATGCTCCTTTTCGTTATCTTGAGCTAGGAAATCAATAGGGAGATTATTAGGATCGATATTACGATATCAAAATCAATACAACGACATCAAAATCAATGACTAGACTTGGTTTAGTCATTAGCTAACACAATAACCATGGATGGGTAAACCCTAGGTTGTGATTACCCTAGACATATCTATGGAACTCAACGATAGTTTGTGGATTATAGCTTACCTGATTGGTGGCAATGATTCGATAACAATAACTTGAAGAAAATCTGAACTCAAACCCTAGCTCCAATGGAGGTGTGTGCTTCCAAGAAGAAGGTTTTTAAATAAGGAGGGGCTAACCGCAAGATTAGTCCCTCAACTACTTCTATTATGTGGGTTTGCACTCTAACTTGCAATTTCTGCAATTAGGTCACTGATTAGGTTTCGATATTATTTGATAGGGTCCAATGACAATAATTTAGCTCAATTAGAGTTCGATATCAATAATTAACTAGCTGATACAATATTTGGATTTTATCAATATGAGATTTCCGATCACCGGAACCTAATTCCGACTAGACCGGATTTTGAGGTGTTACAAGGTCCTGAGGATGGTAGGATTAAGAACTGTTCTATTAATGTAAACTACACCTACGTGTCTGATCTCATTGATCGTCACAATGCTTCATGGAAAGATGATGTTTTAAATTCTATCTTTGATGAAGAACTTGCCAGGAGAATTTGTTCTATCAATTTGTCAAAATCTGGATTAAAATATGCAATTATTTGGAAACTTGATGGCTCGGGGCTATATTTTGTGAAGAGTGGGTATCGACTTCTACGTGATGAACCAGTACCAATTTTGGTACAAATCATGATCTACAATTATTGGCTTTGACAACATCCTACAAGGAATTGTGGGCCATTAGTTTACCATAAAAAATAAAGATTAATATGTGGAGGGTCGTTAATAATTTTTTTTCCAACATATACAAACCTGCAGTCTCGAAGGTTAAATGTTAGAAATATTTTCTCATTCTGTCTCTCATCTTCTAAAATTATTGTCCACATAATGAAAGACTATGATTTCGTTTGACAGCTACTTGGTAGGTAGGGTATTCAAGCTTCATTTGGTAATGCAGATACAGATTGGAAAGAATGGGTGGCACATTTGTTTTGCAACTTGAATGATAGGCAAAAGGTTATATTGTTGGTCACATTTTGGGATGTTTGGTACTCACGGAACAAGATAATGCATGATGGGAGAGTGGCTTCTGTAAGGAGTCTCTCTCCTTTATTCGAGCTTTTATTCTTGAGAATGATTCCCTACCTTCTCCAACATGCCAAAGATCTGTAATTCGACGGAAGGGCTGGATCGCTCCAGATGAGAATGTAATAAAGTGCAACTTTGACTCAGTTTATGATGTACGTACAAAGGAAGCCATCTCGGGAGTCACTTGTCGGGACAGTGCTGGATTAATTATGGCATCTTGTACCGTTCCTCATTGGCATGTTTCTGATGTCTTTGTAGCTGAAGTGCTAGCATGTCTTCAAGCTGTTATGTTCGCCAAAGACCTAGGGTTGAACAGGGTTATAATCGAAGGGGACTCACTAACGGTAATAAAAAGGGTTTGTGCCTTGACACTCGATAACTCTTTAATTATGTGCAACTACAGCTACTGCTTTGGATTGGGATGTTTTTTCTAGAGCTTGGATTGAGGAAGCCCATCGTGAAGGTAGGGGTGTTTTTTTTCCTAGAGATTGGATTTAGAAAGCCCTTTCAAGTGCAACTAAAGTTGTTGCTTTGGATTGGGATGTTGAGTTGATCAAACGATTGCAAATGGCCAAGAGGGGGTGAATTGGCGATTAAAATTTGAAGGGGGGAAATGGATGAATGAAAAATTAAACACAAGGCAATTTATAGTGGTTCAAGTTCCTAAATGAACTCTAGCTCCACTACCTTAGCTCCCACTAAGGATTTTCAATCAATCCAATAATTGATTCTTCCTCTTTTCTTGGATGGGGAGAAAACCTTACAAGCCCGATTAAACTTTCTACCCAAAGCTTAATCCAACACACTCTTTATAATGAAAAAGTTTGGTAAACCTTACAATTTCCTCTCAAAGGTTGATGTTTACCCAAATACAATTAATCACACCCAAACTCTCAATGAAATTTACAATAAAATACTCAATTGAGTTGGGTAAAAAGATTTGACTCTAAAATGCTCAAGGTTTGGATTTGAATGCTTTGATGTTGCTCGAAGGTTCAATAGTTGTTGCAGTAGCCTTAGAGACTTATTTTTATACCTTCTCATTGATTTCTAGCCGTTTTGGATGGTTGAGATCATCAATAGAGCCGTTGGGGCTCTCTCTTCCCTCCAAAAATGCAGTTCTGCAACTACCCGTATCGGAACATGGTACCACTATATCGAAACGGACACTTAAAAAAAGAGTTGTTATGTGTAAAATGAGCCCGTATCGAAACAGTTATAGGCCGTATCGAAACAGTAAAGTGAAAAAAGAAGGTCGTATCGAAATAGATAAGAGCAGTATCAAAAAATTTTGAAACTCTCAATTGGTGTTTTGAAACTGCTTAAGGGTGTATCGAAACACTTAACTAAATCTTCAAAAATCAATTTCTGACAAGTAACAACTAGTTAATTTAATGCCCAATTTTAAAATTACTTGACCCCCGTATCAAAACGGGTGTGAGCCGTTTTGAAATATATGTTTCCAGTGATAAAACGTATTGAAACACTTTGAGGGTGTTTCGAAACGCCTGGGCAATTTTGTATGATTTGGCTTTGAATCATTTATAAAATTTTATGGGGTTTAAGTTTTGACTTCAAAACATTTTAAGTATAAATTGTACTTGTCAAAATCAAGTATTTTGATTACTTAAATATTTATGTACTTTGTAGTTTAGTCCTTCAATTACTAGTTATATCAAAATCAAATATTAGTTTTACAATCTCCCCATTTTTGATATAACAAAACCAAAGTAAATTTTTAAGTAAACTCACCATAAATTTAAGCTAGGTTTTGAAAAAAGATATTAAAAATTTAGCTTAACCCTTGTCCCCTTTTTTGTTAGATCAAAATCAATGAAGGAATGTAGCAATATAACACAAGTCAAACCACAATTGAAGCAACATGATTTCATTAAACATTAGAAACCAAAGCAAAATAAGTTCATAAATTTGAAACAAAATATCCAAACCATAACATCCAAACATAAATCAAAGCATAGGTCTTAAAGTAAAAACATAAATAGATGCATAAAAATAGGGAAATCCTAAGCTAGATGAGATGCAATGGAATGCAATGATCTAAGGCTCATCATCTTCGTCATCTTCATCATTGGCATTACTCCTTCGGAATTGTCTCCATTCGCCATAGAAACCGGTAAAGGACATGTCCATAGAGGATTGTGGAGTTTCAACCGAGGTGAGTCGATTCTCAACATTTTGGATACGTCCATCTATGAAAGTGAGGCAAGTATCAAGAGTAGAAAAAACGGAGTTTATGTGGGTGCGCAACCCGTTAAATTTCTCGGTAAGGAATGTCATGATGGCTTCGTTGTTTTGCGGAGCAACTTGAGGTTGAGGTTCGGGGGCCGTAATGGGTGGAGGATTCTCGACACGAGTCCACTCTCTATCAATATAATGAAATTTTCTCCGAAGAAGTGTGCGCTCATTGATGGGATCTTTGAGAGGTTTCGGATAGTCAAGCGAGCAATCTATCCCCAACTTAGAGAACAAGTAGCTCAAGGTTGTGCCATATATGAATAAGGTGACAAGATCGGAGTTGCGATTTTGGACAAGGTACACCATCTCGGCAAACATGATTTGACAGAGATTCGGTCGATGTCCCTCACGAAAGCATCAGATCCAAAAATCATCCACTTGCCTAATGTGGGAGAACTTTTCTCCGGAAGGGCGAAACCACCACGAGACCATGAGAAGTAGGATGCGATCATGAGCATCAAGGACCGTGACGGAGCCACCAAGGGTATGTCCCAACGAGTTCTCATCCGATATTCCCTCATCTTCAAATCCGAACACATTGTCCAAAGTTTCCGGATCAATCCTAAACTTCTTTCCCATGAGATAGGACTCAATGGAAACCACTTGACCGACATTGGAGATGCAACGAGCATTGGCATAAAATAGAAGCACCATGTTATGGTACAAAGTACCGGGTAAGCTAAAAAATGATAAAAAATTCCAACGCCTCAATAAATCAAGATAGCGGAATTGAAAACGCTTGGAATCCAAAAAATGAAGAGAAACGATACGCTCACGCCGGATAGCATGATCTTGAAATAGCTTGAAATTGGTGTATGCATCTTTGTTTCGAAGAGACTTTTGGTAGAGCAAGGTAAGATTCGGACGAGTAGAATCGTCATCAAGGTTGGAGCTACCACCAGCCTCATTGGTTCTAACTCTCTTCCTAGAACTCATATTTGAAATCTGGAATGAAATCAAGACAAAACATATGTATGCGTATATCAGCCAAATTCAATCCAATATACAATACGATAATCAAGGTGTTGATAAAAAAATATACAATATAGTTTTAAATATATATATAAACATAAAATAAATTTTTGGTGAAAAGAATTTTTAAAAAACAGATAAAAAATTATATGGTATAAATTTATATTCAAATAAAAAATTCAGATTTTGAATTTTTTTTGCAAAAACTTGAAAAACTATATTATATGTATATGTTTTATACAAAAAGGATTTAAAAACAACCTATAATTTTATTTGTTTCAATTGGGTTGAGTGCTTGTAATTGGGCAACAATTTGTATTGAGAGATACTAGTTATTTGTCTTAATCTTCTTTGTAAACCTTGTGTGAGAATTGTGTCAATTTTGGGTAGAAAATTGGCCATTGTGTAAAGGCTTCCTTCTAAGCCTAGAAAAGGGGAAGATCAACTAGTGGAGTTGTTGGAAAATCCTTAGTGGGAGCTAAGGTAGTGGATGTAGAGTTCAATTGGAACTCGAACCACTCTAAGTGCCTTGTCTTGATATTTTTATTTTTCCACTTCACCACCAAACTTTCTAAAAATCCAATTCACCCCTCATCTTGGCTTAAATCGATTCAACGATCCACTCAAAAATTGGTATCAGAGCCTACCTCTTTTGAAGGATTAACAACCACAAGAGGAGTTCCTGGGAGAGTGTGATCAAGTTTAAAGACAAGCCATGGCATATACTTCAACCTCCAATCTTTACGAGTCACAATCCACCATTAAACCACATTTCTTCAATGAGGACAACTACCCATATTAGAAGAATCGGATGCGTCTCTTCATCAAGTCAACGAATTATATGGTTTGGGATGTAGTGGAATAAGGTCCTTACATTCTGGTTAAAAGAAACGATGAAGGAAGACTAGTTCTGAAGGTGAAGTCGGAGATGATCGAGGAAGATAGACAAAGGATGCATGTCAACGATAAAGCTCTACACATTATATTTTGTGCACTTGGTCCGGATATATACTCGAAGGTTTCATCTATCGAAAGTGCGAAAGAATTGTGGGACACTTTGGAGACGACTTACGAAGGTACTAGCGATGTGAAGGAGACGAAGATCAGGTTGTTAAATTTGAGCTATGAAAATTTCAAGATGGACCCCGATGAGAGTGTCTCAAAGATGTTTGATCGTTTTTCGATCATCGTCAACGGTCTTAAAGGATTCAGTGAAGTGATTCCCAAAGATAAGCTAGTAAGGAAGCTTCTATACTCTCTCCTAGAGTCTTGGGATGGTAAGAGGATGACCATCATTGAAGCTAAGAATTTGAAAACTTTGAAGCTTGATGAGCTTGTTGGGTCTCTTCTTACACATGAGATTATGAAGCAAGGAAGAGAAGAAGAAAAGAATAGAGAAGAGAGAAGAATAGAGAAGCATGAGGTAGAAAAAGAAGAAGAAGCTAGGAGTTGCTCTCAAAGCCTCTCTACAAGAGGAGAGCTCTTCTAGTGAGGAGGAAGACTTTGAGGAGTTGGCTATGATAGCCAAACGATTCTCACGGTTCATGAAGTCCAACTGAGGGAGAAAATTTCAAAGAAAGATGGACTTCAAGAACAAAGGCAAGGAAGAAGAGAGGGATCCGATCATTTGCTTTGAGTGCAAGAAGCCAGGTCACATACGTTCCGATTGCCCTCAACTTAAGAAGAAGGGCTTTGAGAAGAAGAAGAAGCTAAAATCCAAGCTTGCTACTTGGAGTGATGAGGAGTCATCTAAGGACGAGGAACATGAAGTGGCCAACTTTTGCCTCATGGCTCTTGAGAAGGATTCGATGGTAACCTCTAACTCATCTTGCTTTGATTTTACATTTGATGAATTGCATGATGCATACGATGAGTTACAAGAGGTATATGATGGGTTAGTTGAAACATATAAGGAGTCAATTTTGAGAAACAAGAAAAATATTTCTGATTTAAAAATTCAAAATGAGTTTCTTTCAAAAACTAACTCGGAATTGGAAAAGAAGGTTTTATATTTAATAAATCTTTCAAATGATCTTAAGAAGAAAAATATTGATCTTGAAAAACTTCTTTCCGATTTTCAAGATTATCACACAAAGGAAGGGGATAATCTTAAAACTTATATTACTATTGGGAGAAACAATTTTGAAAAAGGAAACTCTTCTAAAACCCAATATGTAAAAAGAAAATCGTTTAATCCTAAACAAAGAAATTTTTCTAAGCAATCTAAAAATAAAAGAATCAAGAGTGTTTGGGTTCCTAAGGAACTCATGATTTCTAATAACATGAATGCTATTGCTTCTTGGATTCCTAAGGAAACCAAGGTTTTGAGAGCTAACACTCATGGACCCAAAATGATTTGGGTACCAAAAACCAAAGCCTAATTTCTTTGTTTGTAGGGGAGCATTACTACAAGGCCAAAGCACAAAGTCAAAATTCGTGGTACCTTGATAGTGGATGCTCGAGGCACATGACCGGAGATAAGAGTCAATTCATGGAATTAAAGCCAAAAAGTGGAGGAGTAGTAACATTTGGTGACAACTCCAAAGGCCACATTGAAGGTATTGGCTCCATAGGTAATCACTCTTCCATACTCATTGAAAATGTTTTGTATGCCAATGGTCTAAAACATAACTTATTGAGCATAAGTCAACTTTGTGGTAAAGGATTTAATGTCATGTTTGATAAAAATAGGTGTAAAATTTTTGACATTAAATCTAATAAAACAATGTTCATTGGTCATCGCATAGGCAATATATATATATATATATATGGTGCATCTAGATGACATTCATACATCCCATGCATGCTTAGTTGCGCAAATTGAAAATGATGCATGGTTATGGCATAGGAAACTAGGACATGCTAGCATTAGTGTTTTGGAAAAATTAGTTTCCCTTAATCTAGTTAGAGGCCTACCTAAGCTCAAGTTCTCATTAGACAAAATTTGTGATGCATGTGCTAAAGGTAAACAATATAGAGCCTCATTTAAGTCATTAATGATGTTTCTACAAGTAGGTGTTTGCGATTGATCCATATGGATCTCTTTGGAACAATTAGGACTACTAGCTTGGGTGGAAAATCATATGCTTTTGTTCTTGTTGATGATTACTCTAGATATACTTGGGTTCTCTTTTTAAGCACCAAGGATGAGGTTTTAGAAAACTTCATCACATTTTCAAAAATAACCCAAAATGATCTTGAACTTAAAATTTCACACATTAGAAGTGATCATGAAACGAAATTTCAAAATATGGGTTTTGATGACTTTTGTAATGAAAATGAGATTAGCCATAATTTTTCGGCTCCTCGAACTCCTCAACAAAATGGGGTAGTTGACAGGAAAAATAGAACTTTAGAAGAAATGACTAGGACTATGCTTTGTGAAAATAATTTACCTAAGTATTTTTTGGCGGAAGCCACTAACACCGCTTGCTATATTATAAACCGAGTAATGATTAGGCCTATTTTAAAGATAACTCCTTATAAGATTTTAAAATCTAAAAAGCCTAACATTAGCTATTTTCATCTTTTTGGTTGCAGGTGTTTTGTTTTAAATAATGGAAAAGACAATTTAGGTAAATTTGATGCAAAAAGTGATGAAGCTATTTTTATAGGTTACTCTTTAAACTCTAAAGCCTATCGTGTGTTTAACAAAAGAACTTTAGTTGTAGAGGAATCTATTCATGTGGTTTTCGATGATAACCTCCTTTCGATGAAGGATTCTTGTGATGATGTAGGGATCATTGAAGCCAATGATGGTGGAGAATCATCAAAGGTGAATGAGATTCCATCCAAAGAGGAAGAAGTACAAGAACCACCTCTAGAAGCATTGCAAGACATGTCTCTTGAGGAAAAGGAAATGAGCTACCCAAGGGAGTACAACTATGTCAAGGATG
The DNA here is from genome assembly GCA_958450335.1 of Hibiscus tridactylites. Classification (NCBI taxonomy): domain Eukaryota; kingdom Viridiplantae; phylum Streptophyta; class Magnoliopsida; order Malvales; family Malvaceae; genus Hibiscus; species Hibiscus tridactylites. The sequence goes on along the minus strand of OY288282.1, from coordinate 15,359,428 downwards.
GTGAGATCTTGGGTGATCCATTCAAGGGGGTAACTACTCGCTCTTCTCTTAAAATGCTTAATCATGTTGCATTTATCTCATGCATTGAGCCTAAGAATGTTAAAGAAGCATTAAATGACGACTTTTGGATTATGGTCATGCAAGATGAGTTAAATCAATTTGAGAGAAGTAAAGTGTGGACATTAGTTGATAGGCCTAGAAATAAATTTACTATAGTAACTAAATGGGTCTTTAGAAACAAACTAGATGTGAGTGGTAACATAGTGAGAAACAAGGCTAGGCTTGTTGCTCAAGGTTACACTCAAGAAGAAGGAATTGATTTTGATGAAACATATGCACCTGTAGCTAGAATGGAAGCCATTAGGATGCTAATTGCATTTGCATGTTATCATGATTTCAAGCTTTTTCAAATGGATGTCAAAAGTGTGTTTTTAAATGGTTTTATAAACGAAGAAGTGTATGTGGAACAACCACCGGGTTTTGAAGATCATATTTTTCCAAACCATGTCTTTAAATTGTCAAAAGCTTTGTATGGTTTAAAATAAGCTCCTAGAGCTTGGTATGAAAGACTTTCAAATTTTCTAGTTGAAAAAGGTTTTGAGAAAGGAAAGGTGGACACAACACTTTTTATTAAAAACAATGGCAAAGATATCTTAGTAGTTCAAATTTATGTTCTCGATATTATATTTGGTTCTACTAATGAATTGCTTTGTCAAGATTTTTCTAAGTTGGTGCAAGGTGAATTTGAAATGAGCATGATGGGGGAGCTCTCATTCTTTTTGGGACTCCAAATCAAACAAATGAAGGATGTCATCTTCATCAATCAATCTAAGTACATCAAAGATATGCTCAAGAAGTTTGGCTTGGAGCAAGCAAAGCCTCAAGCTACACCAATGAGTTCATCTACAAAGCTTGACAAAGATGAAAGAGGTAAGTATGTTGACTCTAAGCTTTATCGTTCTATGATTGGATCTTTGCTTTACCTTACCGCAAGTAGACCAGATATATTGTTTAGTGTTTGTCTGTGTGCTAGGTTTCAAGCTAGTCCTAGAGAGTCTCACCTTTATAGCCGTTAAAAGAATCTTAAGGTACCTTAGAGATACTCCTTGTTTAGGTCTTTGGTTCCCTAGAGACTCAACCTTTAACCTTTATGCTTTTTCGGATGCAGATTACGGAGGTTGCAAAATAGATAGGAAAAGTACTTTCGACACTTGCCAATTCCTAGGTAGTATGCTCATATCTTGGTTCTCTAAGAAACAGAATAGTGTAGCTTCATCTACCACCGAAGCCGAGTACATATCCTTAGGGAGTTTTTGTGATCAAGTCCTTTGGATGAAACAACAACTCTTAGACTATGGAATTAAGGTAGACACCATACCCCTTAAGTGTGATAACACTAGTGCTATATGTCTTACCAAAAATCTCATCCAACACTCTAGAACAAAACACATAGAAATAAGGCATCATTTCATTAGAGATCATGTCTTTAAGGAAAATTTTGTTTTAGAGTATGTAGACACCTTAAATCAATTAGCGGACATCTTTACCAAACCTCTAGATAATGAGTGTTTTTGGTCCCTTAGGAGAGAGTTAGGTCTAATTAGCCTATCTTGACCTTTTAGGACCTTTTTGTGCTTAAATTGCTTGATTTCTTGCAAAATGCCATGCTTGTGTGTTTTTATCCTAATTTCATATATGCTTATAGTTAGGGGGGTATTCTTGTGTTTCAACATGTTTTTCTTGCTCATTCATATCATTTATGCATCTAGAACCTATTAAAATTCAGTTTTTCTGCAATTTAGAGCCTCATTTGCACCTTTAGGCCTAGGCGTATCGAAACGGGTCACTCTGTTTCGATACGGGTGCCTTAAATGAATACAATGTGATCAGATTGTTTCGAAACGCCCCGAAGGGTTTTGAAACATTTTTTTTCTGCCAAGACATGTATCAAAACGGCCCAATTGCGTTTCGATACGGGCATTCTCGCGGGCTTCGATACGGTCAAATCTTTATCGGAATAGTTAGCAGGTTTCCGAACGATAGTAGACGTTTCGGTACGCCTGTTTTGAAACGGTCGTTCCTGTTTCAAAACGCATATCCGGAAAGCCTTTTTAAGAGGTTTTAAATGCTCAATTTCACTTTTTTTTATCAAACTCCTAAAAACCTTAAAAACCCTAAATCATTTTCCTCTATAAAAACCCTCCAAACCTCATTGTTTTTCATCAAATCTTGAGGGCTTTTACTCTCAAATGAAAATCTAAGCAAGCTTCAACAATTTGGTGCAATTTCATCCATCCATTCTTCCAAAATCCCTTTTTTAAGGTATTTTCTAACTTTTTTTCTTTTTCCTTTGATTTCATTCGAATCTTAGGTTAGAAAATTATAGTTTGTATAGATTATATGTTTTACATCATGGGTTTTTCAAAACTTGTAAAAAAATCAAAATCTCAATTGTTTTATTCGAATATATTTGTTTTTAATCGTAATTCTTTTGACACAGTTTTTCAAAATTGTTTTCTTAAAAAAAATTCCTTAAATATGCATATACTTTCAAAGTGGTTTTAAAACCTTAATGGGATTTTTATTGGATTGAATTAGGATCTAAGTGCATACACTCAATTTTTTTCTTGTTTGCTTTGTGTTTTTAGGAATTTGTAATGGAAAACAAGAAACGAAAGACTCAAGCGGGTGAAGGTTCGACCCAAGAGAACATTCGTCCAAACCTTACCCTCCTTTTTTAGAAAAGTCTTAGGAATCAAGATACAAAAGAATGATTCAAAATCATTTATAATTCCGCCGTTTGAAGAGAGCAAGTTGTGGATATAGATTTCCTTGACTCCGAGCGTTTTGAATTCCGTTATCTACCTCTCTTGCGAGAATGGAGTTTCTTAGCCTTTTCGAGCATTCCCGACATCGTCTACAAGAACATGGTCTTGCTCTTTTACTCCAATTTCGTTCTCATTGACAATGAAGATCATACCAAGGTCATTGGCATCGAGTCTTATCTTTTGGGCAAGAAGTTTCGTATTGATCCATCCGTTCTAGAGAACACCCTTGGGCTCAAAGATGAAGGTATTGAGGATGAGAATCACTTTGGTGCTCACACCGGATCCGTTCTTACATTGGATGCTCATGATCGATTCCTACATTTGATCATCTCTTGGTTCATTCGCCCTTCAGGAGGTAAATTTTCCCACATCCGACAAGTTGATTACTTTTTGCTTGATTGTTTTCGCCAAGCACAATGACCGAACTTAATTAGTAAAAATCATGTTCGCTGAGATGGTCCATTAAGTGAAGATTCGTACCACCGACTCACTTACATCCTTCACTTATGGGACAGTGTTGTGATATATCTTTGGTAGCCTCGGTTTTGATTGTTCCTATAATTCTCTGAAAGCCCGAAAGCAAAAGATTGGTGAATCTTCTCTTGTGTAGTCCGGGTTTCACTACACACTTGGCCAATGGGTTCGTGTTGAAAGGAGAGCTCCAGCACCTCAAGTAGAGCCTCAACCTCAAGCTCCGTCTCCTGTTGCGGCTCCTAATAATGATGCTCTTATGGCTTTCCTTACCGAGCGGTTCAACACAATGGACATGAACATGGCTTCGGGTTTTGGTGCTCTCAACACTCATATTCAATCCTTGGAGGAACGTGTTTCCACTCTTGAGAATCAACAAACGTCCATGGATCTCACTTTCTCCACCTTCTATGGTGATTGGAGGCACTATCGGCATGATCAAGCTAAGGACAAGGATGATTCTCTTGATTGTGGTAACGATGATGATGACGAGGCCTAGGATTCATATTGCATATCATATTAGTATGTCATATTAGGATTAAGATTGCACCTATTTAAGTTTTTATGCTTTAAAGACCTATGCTTTGATTATTTGTTTTTAGGATTGAGCGTGAACTTCAATGCTTTAAATATTTATGTTATTGATGTCGTTTCTTGAACTTAATGATATCTATGATAATTATGTTGTTTGGTTTATTATTTATGACTCCGTTTATTCTCTTATTAGCCTTATGTATCTATTTTTGATCTAACAAAAAGGGGGAGAAGTAATCTAAGAGCCTAAGTGTTTTTAAAGTTGATTTTGAGTTTTAAATACTTGAATTTTAAATCTTTTCAAAACTTTAAAACCTATCTTAAATTGAGGGGGAGTTAAAAAAATTCAAAGATTTCAAAACACTTAAAAATTTATACTTGGTTTTGTTATATCAAAAAGGGGGAGTTTGTAAAACTAATGAATTGATTTTGTTATAACAAAGGATTTAAGAACTAAATTGAAAAAGAGAAAATAAATTTTTAAGTCCTCAAAACTTCCCAAAGTCTCTAAGAAAATTGTCCAAGTCAAAACCTAAGTTCATTCAATTTTTTCTAAGTGTTTTCCAAGTCAAAACAGTGATTTTTGAGTCATCATTTCAGAACAGTCCTTAGGCGTTGCAGAACGTTTTGAAAATGTTAACCTCTATTTCAGAACTATCATTCCCGTTTCGATACAGGTGTATCGAAACATGTCTCCATGTTCCGAAACAGATGAAGAACGAAACGGTTTGAACCGTTTCAATACGGTAGTATCGAAACGACCTCAAACGTTTCGATACGGTTTTCAAACTTGGTTTCAAAATATGACCGTTGCAATTTAATAACTAATTTTTAGAGAGATGGTTAAAGTGTATCGAAACGTTTTAAGCTGTTTCGATACAGGTTTTGGCAGTGGCAAAATGTTTCGAAACGAGCTCGAGCACGTTTCGGAACAGGCTCTTAGCGTATCGAAACGATCTGGTCTGTTTCGGTATGATCTCTTAATTACACCTCAACAACTATTTCTATTTTGGTCTGTTTCGAAACAAGGTCGAGCGTTTTGGAACGAGTAGTTGCATAGTGCATTTATGGTGGGAAGATTACATCCCAACGGCTATAATTATGATGGCAACAACCCCAACGACTAGAAATCAATGAGAAGATATAAAAAGGAGTCCTAAAAGCACCAGCAACACATTTATTGATCCTAAGAGAAACATCCAAACATCAAATTCAAGCTCTTGTGCAAAATTTCCATATTCCTTGTAAACCCCAATTGTGGTTCTTTGTATTTCCCATTTTATTTGTTTCAATTGGGTTGAGTGCTTGTACTTGGGCAACAATTTATATTGAGAGATACTAGTTATTTTCCTTAATCTTCTTTGTAAACCTTGTGTGAGGATTGGGTCAATTTTGGGTACAAAATTGGCCATTGTGTAAAGGTTTTCTCCTAAGCCTAGAAAATGGGAAGATCAACTAGTGGAGTTGTTGGAAAATCCTTAGTGGGAGCTAAGGTAGTGGATGTAGAGTTCAATTGAAACTTGAATCACTCTAAGTGCCTTGTCTTGATATTTTTTATTTTCCCACTTCACCACCAAACTTTCTAAAAGTCCAATTCACCCCCTCTTGGCTTAAATCGATTCAACGATCCACTCAACACATTACTTCAATTTGTTGTTGATCAAACTCTTATAGAATCGACTTAAGAGGGTTGTAATCCTTCCAATGAGTGTGGCTTTGATACCAAATGTTGAGTTGATCAAATGATTACAAATGGCCAAGAGTGAGTGAATTGGCGATTAAAATTTGAAGGGGGAAATGGATGAATGAAAAATTGAACACAAGGTAATTTATAGTGGTTTAAGTTCCTAAATGAACTCTACCTCCACTACCTTAGCTCCCACTAAGGATTTTCAATCAACCCATTAATTGATTCTTCCCCTTTTCTTGGATGAGGAGGAAACCTTACAAGACCGATTAAGCTTTCTACCAAAAGCTTAATCCAACACACTCTTTACAATGAAGAAGTTTGGTAAACCTTACAATTTCTTCCCAAAGGTTGATGTTTACCTAAATACAATTAATCACACCCCAAACTCTCAATGAAATTTACAATAAAATACTCAATTGAGTTTGGTACAAAGATTTGACTCTAAAATGCTCAAGGTTTGGATTTGAATGCTTTGATGTTGCTTGAAGGCTTAATAGTTATTGCTATAACTTTAGAGACTTGTTTTTATACCTTCTCATTGATTTATAGTCGTTTGGATGGTTGAGATCATCAATAGAGCCATTGGGGCTCTCTCTTCCCTCCATAAATGTAGTTATGCAACAACCTGTATCAGAACATGGTACCCTTGTATGGAAACGGACACTAAAAAAAGAAAGAGTCGTTATGTGTAAAATGAGCCCGTATCGAAACGATTATAGGCCGTATCAAAATAGTAAAGTGCAAAAATAAGACCGTATCAAAATGGATTAGTGCAGTATCGAAACGTTTTGAAACTGTCAATTGGCGTATCGAAACTGCTCAGGGCTGTATCGAAACACTTAACCAAATCTTCAAAAATCAGTTTCTGACAAGTAACAGCTAGTTCATTTAATGCCCAATTTTAAAATTACTTGACCACCGTATCGAAATGGATGTGAGCCATTTCGAAATAATACTTAAAAATCAAAAGCCTAGATGAAGGTCGTATCGAAACGGGTGTGAGCCGTTTCGAAACATATGTTTCTAGTGGCAAAACTTATCGAAACACTTTGAGGGTGTTTCGAAACGCCTGGAAAATTTTGTATGATTTGACTTTGAAACACTTAGAAAATTTTATGGGGTTTAAGTTTTGACTTCGAAACATTTTAAGTATAAATTGTACTTGTCAAAATCAAGTATTTTGATTACTTAAAAATTTATGTACTTTGTAATTTAGTCTTTCAATTATTTGTTATATCAAAATCAAATATTAATTTTACATGGGAAAATTTGAATCACCCTCAGTAAGTTGATTGTTGTCCACTATGGTTGCCTGCTACACTCACAATTAAGGGAGGTCCTTTTGAGATCGTTGCTCGGAGTTACTTAGATATGCATAGTAGATGCACTCCGTATTTCATCAAATTCTGAGATAGATAATTTTAAAATTAGTATCGAAGGTTTGTTATGTTAATTCTTATGATTTAGGGATGTGTTTGACCTATATGGGTCATATGTTCTTCATGATGTACTTGTTTCCTCCTTTCAATAATATAAACCATCTGCTTCAAAAAATTGATTGTTTAATATTATTGTCAAAAGTATTTTTAAACATATAAATGTTTATTTTGAGAATTTTTTAAAAACTATAAAAGAATTGGTGACATCAATGGTGACAAATGAGTAATTTCACTTAAAAAACTAACAACTACAAATTAAAACTTTTGAAAAGTACTTTTTCGCCTGAAAAGTTAACTTTCGGTCCCAAATAATATTTTTGACTCGAAAAGTACTTTTAAAAAGTAATGCAGGACAAGGCTTAGTCCTCTCAGTCTCAAGTTTGAAATTTTCAATGATGAAAAAATTCTCCTTAATCCCTCTTAATTTCAAAATTAGACAAAATGGTCCCTCTAAAAATATATAAATTTAGCCCTTTTTCGATTTTGAAAGTTACAATTACTCATTAAAGTTTTATATATTTGTTATTAATATAAAAATATATTTAATCTTTAATGTTTATACATTATTTGTAACGTCTCAAATTTCAAATTTTGTAGGTTGGTTTAACCCGAACCGTGGACTTTGCGTGTTTGGCCGAGAGTTTGGGCTCATTGGGTGCTTAAGAGAGCTTTAGCGAGCTTCCAAATTGTTGTTGGGCTAGTGACCTTGCGTTGGGGTGTAAATGAGAGGTCAGTGGGGTAAAAAGGTAAACTATTTCTTTTTAAAGAGGAAAGGAGAATCACCTCTTTAATTTTCTGCAAAAACAAGAGGAGATGATCTCACTTTTGTCTTTGCATTCTCTCTATCTTTCCCTTCTTTATTTCTTCTAAAAGACCAAAAGGAAAATATTAAATCTTTGTCAATTTGAGTGAGAATCTCAAAATCAAAGTTTGAAGATATTTGTTTAGCATCCAAAGATCTACACATTAAGGTAAGATTTATTAAAAATAGTGGTAGATGATAAACATGGGCTTTGTGGGTGGGGGTGTTGGAAGTGAGTTAGGAGGAGGTTTAATCTTGTTTTTTTTTTCAGCGCTAGAGTAAGTTTTAGTTAGTTTCGCACATTCTTCAAAGTTGTAATATGAAATTGTAACTCTTTGTGTAGTGAAAGAATTTGAAGGATCTTTCAAAGAGCTTGAAAAAAATAAAGTCTGAGGGTTTGGCTTGAGGCTTCATTTTTTGTGGTTGTATCAAGGTTAGTACGCTACTAACTCCATTCCCTCATAGATATTGTAACAACCCAAATCTGGAAAGTCACATTTGGGCCTTAAGCCCAACCTAAAATCATAAAATTTTGACATAGTTTAGCCCATTCCACGGTCAATTTTTAATTCCATTAAATTTTCAATCATACAAATCATAGATAAAATTTTGAAAACGTTTATAAGGGTGCACCCTTTTAAATTATATTATAAAAATATTCGACTCAATCATTTTAAATTCAAATATGTGTTACAAAACACACGATAGGGTCTTACAAATACACAACCCAAAGACCTAATGTAACTCCCTAATTCCGACCCAGAAGAAATAGACCAAATTTAAAAAGTTTGCGTTTGAAAAACTTGCCCATCAAAAATAAAAATTAAATTTAACTATTTTAAAATATAAACAAACATTAAAAGTAAATAAACTCAACAAAACCTCAATTACTATAAAATAAATTCGTATAAACATTGTTCCGATAATTTAATAAAATATTCGAAAATAACTTCGTAAATGCATGCTAAAACAGTAATCCCAAATAATAATAATAATAATTTTAGAGTCTAGAATTACATAATAATCCCAAAAAAATAAAATAAGTCTAAACAATTATGTATATTTAAACTTTAAACACTATATTTTAAACTCTAAATTTAAACTCATAAAATCTAAAAACTACATTTTCAACATTAAAACATAAAACTTTAACCTTTAAATCCCACTATAAATATGACAATAAGACTAGAAAAATGATGATTTGATCCAAATACAACACTAAGCTTCCCCGACCGAAGCCCAAATTCTAAAATATCGGAAGCCGACGCCCAAGTTGCTGCCTCCGCCTCAGCCGTAGGCTTTACAATTACACAAGTAGTACTTAGTAGCACTACATTCTCCGGCACTTGAGTAACATGGCGTCCTCCATTTCCTTCCCATCTACACCCCCTTCCTCTCTCCCTTCTCTCCACCATAAATATCCATTCCCTTCATTTCCAATCTCACTCCCCAACAACACCTCCGCCTCTACGCTACTCCCTCTCCGCTTTGCTTCTAAGTCCCATGCGGGTGGACCCCTCGAGAAACCTAGCAATAAGAAGAGGAGTAAGGGAAAAAGAGATTATGTTGACGATGATTTCAAAGTGCTGAGTGTGAGGGATGTTGAGATTGTGGAGGGAAATGTTGATGTTAACCAAAGCTTAGCTTCCATTTCTTCTACTACTAATACGACTCGTTCTTTACCATATCATCCTCAATCTCTTCCCAAACCGCCTGCTGGGTTTTTGCTTGACGAAACTGGCAGGATTCTCAAGGTCTCTAACAAGAGAGTTGCCACCATTGTGAGTATTTTAAGCTGTAGCTTGTTACTTTCGTTTACATTGCTATTGTTTCATAGTTGATTTTGTAAGTTGCTTGTTTCTGGAAGTGAAAGGCTGAAAACTTAAAATTAAATACTTAAATGAAGTATTCTAGTGTTAACAGGGTTTACAAGCGGTTTGGGAGAAGAAAAATGACTAAATTGATATATTTTTTAAAATATGAAATGTTAAATTTATTGAATTAGGACGTTGAGAGTTTCAATTTGAGAGTACCTTGCTTGAGCTTGGCTTATGAACTAGATACAAAGATACATAGCTTCAAGTGATAAATTAAAGCCTAGCTGAAGAAAGCCAAAATTGTTTGCCAAGTTTTTCGAGTTTGCACTGTTTGGTTGAGTATCCTTGTTGGTATAAATCAACATAGAAAAGAGTACGGGTTGTGGCTGATTACAGCTGTTGTCAATAAGTCTGGAAAAGAGGGAGAAAACAGAAGTGATAGAGGAATTTAGGGGAGAGGTATCTCAAAATTAACTAGTTTCAGCTCTTTATAATCCATAACTAAAGCTATCAATAATCGAAAGAGAGGCTACAATGATACATTGAGTTCATGCTTTATTAAATAGTTAATTGTGGTTATAATTTTTCTTCATAACTTATACTAAGTTATTGTTGGCAAGTTCTTTATTCCATTTCCAATACCTACTTTGTATCTGTTTCTTTATTTTGGTAAACAAGGTAAGTTCTTTGATCCTTTCATCTCCATATTTGATTAAAAAAGAAATTATGGACAGGTTGATTCTGTCAATAACAACCCATTAGAGTGTGTTATGAGAAGGGTATTCAAAAGTTCTCGAGGGGATGAATGTATGCTGCTCTGCCCAGTTGACATGTATGTATCATTGCTCTACATGTTTCTGTTTACTTCATCAGAAAAATATTTGACTTTAACTATCACTGGTTCTTGATATTGATAAGAGCTTTATTTCTGCAGGCCTGTTCAGATATTAAAGAGCACAAATATTGATGGATGGTCAGCTGTATGTTTTCTCTTCCATATTGTTTTTATTCTTGCCTAACATTCTGGACTTTAATTTGTTATTGAACTATGGAATTTTGCTTTTGGAAGATTTTGGGTGGGAGTAATTTTCTTAATAGCTTTTGTATGGGCATTCAAGTATATAAGATTCTTTCTTCGTTGCTTCTGTACTATAGAAGAAAACACCCTATCTCCATTCCATGGAAAGAACTATCAACTCATCTTTCCTTCTTCCACAGGGTTGACAATTTTGTAACCAACCTACTTGCTTCTTTTTTTCAGGTCAGTGACGAAGAGGTTGAAGCTATTCTTCCTACAGCTGCATATGCTCTTGCCAAGATACATATGCATCTGGTTCACAGTGGGTATGGTGTTCATAAAGTCAGTATAATTTGTTCCTTTTTGATTTCTTGATATATTTGTTCCAAAATCTTTGTGTTGTATCAGATTCTGTTATACGGCTCGTGGAGGATTCTGCTACTCAGAAGATAACATATTTGATTTCCGTACAGGCAATCTCTTCCTCTCATCAGCGCTATGCTTTGGCTTTTGATTCTCATGATTTTCTAACACTAGGTTTGACTGGACATTCTCCAAACTTTAAGTCATGCAGACAATAGCTGTAGTTGCTGAATATTATCTCCAAAAAGAGTGACCAATTCTGCCCACCTTTCCATGTTTAACTAGAATTTGATTTCTCTGTATCTGGGTAAAGGGAGAGGCAAAGAGAGTTAGAGGGTAGGGTATTCCAGTTCTCCTTGTCAGATATTCTTTTAAAGGCAAGTGACTGATAGCAGCAGCACCTTACCACTCTTTTTCTTTCTCTTTTTACTCTGAATTGCAGAAAATTGGGGGGAAGATTCCTCTTTTAGTGAAGCTTTCAAATTTCCTGATGCTATTCTTACAAGTTACGGCTTTATTTATATTACTGAAAATTAAGGAAACAGCATGATCCTTTTGGATTCTAAGCATTATTGTGGAAAAGTTACTTGGTTGAAAGGGATGAGAAACTATGGTGTTAGGATTGAAGAAGTATGAAGAAACAATTAGGCATGGGGTCTGGGTATGCTGCACTTCTTAGACTGCATTGATTTTCTTTCTTTAGCTTTCCTTGTTTTCTTTTGTCAGTGTCGGATATTTTATTAGGTATTCCATTGTGTGAGATAATATATGTTTATGCTTGGTGCTTAAATTTTGTAGATGATGGTCAAGATATAGATGGCTTGCCAACTGAAGGTATAGAAGTTACAAGCTTCCATCTGGTAATAACCCTTAATTTTCCTTCCATTTCAGTGTTTCACCTCAAGTTGAACTGGCTTGCATAAGTTATGTCTCTTCTTCAAGCTGCATCTCTCCATTTACATTATGTTTGGTTTCAAACTGCTATATTGTTTGGCTGATGTTCTCTCTCTTCTTTTTTATTTATTTAACTTTTAGAATGATAATCTTGTGATTCATAATAGTCAATGCTTTAGATTAAAATTGATTTTCTATTTTATTTACGGTATTTGAAATTCAATAACAGTTTTATTGTTGGTGACGGCTTAGAGATTCATGTTCTGAGTATTTGACAGTGACCATTAAACACTGTGATGTAGAACAATTAATCTCTTTTTAGGTTCCCAAGAAAATTGTCTAAAATCTGAATTTCGAAATCTCAAGATTGAATAATCAATTCGTGGTGCCAAAACCTCAAATATAAAATGGCCACTCCAAGGTTCAACAAAACCCCATTTATATAAGCTTCATCATATAAAATAATTAAGTTGCCTACTGAAAAAAATCCCAAAAAAATAAATTAAGAAAATTCCAATAAAATAAATCCGAGGTCAAATAAAAGAAAATCTATAACATTCTTCCATATTAGGAAGATCATTCCTAGTTTATCATCCAAGTACCTTACATGTTTTGTGAAACCATATGTTAAGGGATGCAATTTGGATTTTTCCAATGAAGGTACCTCTTTTAATGGTTGATCACTCTCAGCGTTACCTCTTGTTCCGCTTATTCTGTGTTCATAGATATTTGTGAACTCACAGTAAGAACAACCATCCAGGAAATTGTGAGTGGTCATGTCATTTCCAAGGAATATTAATTACACATCTGCAAATTCTGGAAGCTTTTATTTACCCCTGCTTTGCCAAACAAATGCTCTATAGCATGTTGAAATTCTCCTGTATTTGATAAAACTCCATGTTGATTGACATGGAAATTTTGTATCCATGTTATGTTCATGTATTATTTATTATGCCGTGTCATAATCATCTTAAAGGTACTTTATTTTTATATAAGTTTGATATATTATTATTTTGTATTGTATAGTTTTGGAGAAATTTATGATTAATGCTATTCTTTTCTTGTGTCATGTTGTGTCACTTTCTAGGTATTTTCTCATGTAATGTTTGTATTAAGTAATCATGTTGTGTCTAATATTATTTCGTCTGCCTTTTTATCCATTTGGGGGAGAGATATACCATGATATTTTTAAGTTATTATTTTATTCATTTCCGTTGTTCTTCTCTGTTTTTTACCTGATGGATGAGGGTTGCATCCTCTTTTGGTTATTTTGAGCCCTTTATCAATTATGAGTAGGCTTTTATTCTCTTTCTTTTTTATTTTTTGGTGGCAGCGTGTAGCATCCCCTTTCTTACCATTTTTTGACTTGAGATTACTGTTAGAATTCGATGTTCAATATCAAAAGAGTGATTCGGACTTGGTATTATATATTCTGAGGTTCTCATGCTCTCTGACCTAAAATATTGTAGTCACCATTTTAATGTCCCTAAAGATGCATCTTAGACTGCATCATTCATTAAATGTGTGAATCTTGCTGCAGTTTATTGTGTGTCGAGTGAAAATGAATTCCTTCAGAGATTCTATAGTAAACTGAAGGTTTTTGCTACATATAAACAGTAAAAGAGGTCTAACTATGTGATTATGCAAACATACATTTGAAAAGAGGTATATAAAATAGTCATTATCATTGATACTATCTGCTCTTCTCTCTCTTATTACTATTATTTAATTTGACAGTACTTACCTATCCTTATTTTTTATGCAGGATGGCACACATTACATGATTTATACGCCATCCGATCCACTTTTGTTTGTTGCTGTCAAGGTATAACCATTCTTAAGGGATTACCGTTTCCACTTCCAGTTTTTTTATTGAATAATATACTCACACGTGTAAGGTCTGGATTTTAAATTCACGTCTACAAGCAAATAACTTGAGAACTACTAAAAGGGAAATAAAAAATAGAAAGAAACATTATGAAGATTATGATGAACTGGGAAGCTGATAAAGCTAAGTTTTGGTTTCTGCAGGATCAGAACGGAATGCTGCAAATTGCCGATGATGTAAGCAACATTTACATTTGCAATAGAAGTTATTGAAACTTTTTCTTGAACTGCTTCATCCTCTATTCCTGTAGATTATGAGGACGGAAAATAGTGCTATGCATTCATTCTTTGTTATAAACAACATTGCAGTTTAATATGCCATTCTTGCTCTTGGTGTTCACGTGCATGATAATATGCATGCACCTACTGGCTCCCATTTAGTGGCCTCCACGTACTAGCTTAAATAATATCCGAATGTGATTCAACATAATTTAACTATCTTCTATCACTTCTGAAGTTTGGTATGGAATTTTGAAAAAAGGTTGCATGAAATAAAAATTGTGGTTTGGAGGGGCTTTATGAGGCAAATTGAGAACCAATGGAAAATTTTCTTGTGTGTGCGTGTTTGTGAGGGAGAAACATAGATCCAGATTTTCCTAGGTTACCTACACTGAATAGTCTTCCTCACCTGAGGGGGAATTATGCGGAGCAGTTGCAGTTTTTGGTTTACAATTTAATATCACCGTTGTTATCTCGTCTTATTTCTGTCTGAATGGCATTTTAACTTAATTTTAATGAACTGAGGGTATAAGACCCTATGTTTGTGGTATGATTCTTTAGTATTTTAGTAGTATGTAACCGTGTACCGATCATGTGCTAATAGGATCTCCTGGACGACCCTGCTATCATGAGTGCCATCGATGAGGAAACCGAGTTTAATGCCTTAGTGGTATGAACACCCTGCTAACCTTATTGTCAATCTACTACTGAAATGACCTAATGAGAATCATTCAGGAATTTTATTTATTTTACAGGAGGAAGAGGCTGCTCTTCTTGAATCATTGTTAGGTGAAAGATAACCAGGTTGTCTAGCTTCCTATATATATATATATATATGCTGAGGCTAAGGACCACTAGAGGACAGGATGGAGCTGTACAAAGTCCTTATAAGTTCCTTGCATTTTGTTAGACTTTCCTTTTGCTGATCTCTGCTATTCGCCTATTCCTATATTAGATTCCTAAAATTGTTTCAATTTCTTAGCACAAGAGCTTCCCCATCAACTCACAGAGCTTTTTTATTCCGATTCCATCATCATTAGAGGTGCTTATTGAGTTAGCTCGTAAATAACTTGAGCTCGACTCGGTCAAAATTTGGTTAATGCTCAACTTGAGTTGACTCGACCCAAAATCTTACCGAGTCGAGCAAGATCCAATTCGACTCGATGAGTTTGTGAGCAACTCGTTATTTTTTAATAAATTCTTTTATGATTTTTTTATAGTTATCTTAAAAAATTATGTTCCAAGAAGTTTCAATACTAATTGAAAACTCTAAAAAAAGTGCAGTGAATTGTAGTTTACTCGTAAAATTTTGGTTTTAAATTTCCAATACGTTTTGTATTTCTTGAGTATTAAAAAAGTTAATTTGTATTAATAAGAATTTAAATTATAATATTGAGTCTATTTTTTATTAAAGTTTTTTATTTTTTATTTTATTATTACTTTATGTATAAAAGAATAAAGGAGGAAAAATCTTCAATTTTAATTTCTCATATAAAAAATACGACTGGAAGTTAAAACTTCGAAATTTCTAAGGCATTCTCTCCTTTATTGTTCATCGAAGATTGTTGAGAAATTAAAAAGAGTATTATATTCAAATATCGACTTCATCACTAACTCGGTTATGTCAGGTTCGTTTATTTATCTTATCAGACTTTATGTTTTTTTCCTGAATATCTATGTTTATATTAAGCTCTAATAGTATGATCATTAGATTTTACCTATATTTTAAAAAAAAACAAGGTAGAAATTTTGGTGAGCTAGCAATAAATTTTTTTAACGAGCACGAGTCAAATAAAATTTTATCGAGCTTGACGAGCAACGTGTCGAGTTGAACAACGATATTTTTTAATGAACACGAGTCGAACACTACTCAACTCTCAATCGACTTGTTCGATAAGCACTCATAATTAAGTTTGATTGAAGATCATTCCATTCAGCGTTAATGAATGAGTTTGATTGATTAAATTTTTAATTGTGTGTTTAACTGTATACAAATATTTTATAGGGTAAAATACAAAAATAATGACTCAACTTTTGTCTCTCTCCTATTTTACTCACTCATCTTTAAATTGAATCGATTTAATGACTCAACTTTTAACATTGGGTTTTTATCATCACCCAACCGTTATATTATGGATTCCGTTAATGATGTGGCATTTTTTATTGATTTGGCCGCCACGTAAACACACACGTGTTAAAAAACAGAATAAATTATAAGAAAACGTAAAGTTCTCCAGCTTCGGCAACCGACAAATACTCGTCGGAATCTTACCGGACAACATATTATGCCCCACATTAAGCTGCTCGAGGCTCACCATTCCCCCAATCTCCTCCGGCAACGGCCTCATCAACTTATTGAAACTAACATCAAACACCGTCAAATTTTTAAGCCTACCAATTTCTCTCGGCAAACAAGATCTCAACCCATTGTTCATCAAAATAGTTTCTTCAAGCCCAGTCATGTTACCGATACTCGCCGGCAGGCAACCGTGGAACTTGTTGTTGGCCAACACAATGACGGAAACCGGAGAGTTGCCGAAATTTTCCGGCAACCTGAATCTGAACCGATTGTGGTTGATAAAAATGGCATCCAAATCTTTGTCGAAAAGCTCTCTGGGCACAGTCCCTTCAAACTCATTGAACCGCAGATCCAAGAACTTCAGCGCCGGCAACCGGAGAACCACCGCAGGGAACTTCCCGGCGAACCGGTTGTTGCTAAGATCCAGCTCGTACAGTACCGTCAACTTACTAAACTTGTGCGGAACAGTACCGCAGAACCGATTTGAGTTGATATGAAACAATGCAAGATCAGTAAGCAAGCCAGGGAACTTCTCTGGGCACAGTCCCTAAACACACACGATGATCCGAGGTATACTTTCGATGAACCCAGAGCTTCCTGGGATGGATATATGATTGGGAGAATGTTTCCAAGGATGCCCACAATGGTTTCCCTTGTGGAAGATGCTCCTGTTCTACATGTTGTCCGATCCGATACTCAGATCCCCGTGGAGGATCCGACTGCTATGAGTTTCATCGATGAGAGTGACCATTACCGGCAAGGTTCGTAATGGCATTCGACAGTGCTAGAGCCGACGAAACACCCTTCCCTCCACCTGACATGTCCTCTCCCAGGAGTAATTTAGCAAACTTTTCCTTCATCAGCTCCATATCTGAACACAATACAAACACATTGCAGGCAATCAAATCTATTTCTTGCCTAAAGAAGAAGAAAGTATACATGAAACTCACCATTTAGTAGCTGCTTTTCTCTGGCTTCACAGGCAGCAACCAAATTCTCCGCCGCCTACCTCGCCTCGACGTCGTCTTGATTCGATAACGGTGGCTCTTCCGGTTGATCTGATCCCTGGTTTTCATCTGCCACCCATCATCCTCTGCTGCTTCTTCCAACACACCACCGTCACCTTTCTCGACGTTTTTCAAACCCCTGGCCTTCTTCCCCAGAAATCAACAGCGCTGACCAACTTTAAGGTTGTCGAAATCTTCGACTGTAATTGCTGCATGATGTCTGTGGAAGAGAGGAAACAAAACTAATTGGGGCCCACCACTAATTCTTTTTATTTTGTATTTATTCTGTTTTTTAACACGTGTGTTTACGTGGCGGCCAAATCAATAAAAAAATGCCACATCATTAACGGCATCCATAATATAACGGTTGGGTGATGATAAAAACTCAATGTTAGAAGGTGAGTCATTAAATCGATTCAATTTAAAGATGAGTGAGTAGAATAGGAGAGAGGTAAAAGTTGAGTCATTATTTTTGTATTTTACCCTATTTTATAATACTTAATTAAATTTTATTTTTTATTGATCTTTTTTTACCAATGAGCCTTTGAATAATTTTTCCACTACTAAACTTTAAAACTAAAAAAATTGTGTAAATTTTTACATATTAAATTATTTTCCTTTAAAAAATTACGTTGGTAATTTTTGACGTGATTTAACAAAAAGTTGTAGAATACAAATAATGATGTGAGGCACGTGAAAATTAAATCAAAATTAATATTTTATATATTATCTTGATATTTATCTTTTAAGTTTAATTAAGTTAAATAATTAGTTATAAACTGTTATATTTTATAGGGATAAAATGTTTATTTTGGGTTGGATATAGTTATTGGGTTTAGATCAAAGTATTGAATAATTAGGGTTTGGGCTTATTAAACGTTTAGAAATATTCTCAGTTTTCACCAAAAATAGGCAACTAAAATTAATGTCAAGAATGGGATTCGAACCCATGCCCTTTCGGACCAGTACCTGAAACTGGCGCCTTAGACCAACTCGGCCATCTTGACATTTGAAACAACTCCGTAATAATAACAATATAACATAAAAATGTTTTTTCTCCCCTAATTTGACTCGACCCTCCTTTTTAATTATCTGACCTCACTCTTATCACAAATCCTTTATAAAATAAAAAAATTAATAAAATTAATATTTTATTTTAAGATTTTATAAAATTAAGAAATTGTTATTTAGAAATATAGAAAAAATAGCAATGAAATTAAAAGAGTTACATTTTAAGAAATATAGGCGGGATTGATTTGTATATAAACCCAACTCTAATCAAACCCAACAACCAAAAATTCAGTGAAAGAATTCAACTCACCCCGTTTTGAAACTTGAATTTTAAAAAAAAGTGAAGTATGCTTTTAAATAATGTTACATCATGTCAACCAAATAATAAAATTTTACTTCCAACCAAATGGAGCAAATATTTTAATTTTTAAATTCCATAATTTTCAGTTTTATTTGAATTTTTTATAATTTATAATTTTTTATTTAACGATTAAATAAGCAACCAAATTTTTTATAAGAAAATCAATTAAGTCTTTTTATCTTGTCATTATTCATCTGTAAATAGTCACATGAACAAAGTAACAGTCCCTTCAATTTTTTGTTCAAGACTTAAAATAATGTAATTTGTGAGCTTGAAGACTGATCAGTGTATGTTTGAGAATTAAAACTCTTATTAAAAAATAGTTATTTAAATTAATGATAGTTTTGTTTACTATATACAGTTTTATCCTTTCACATTTTTAACATGGATTTTCTACACACAGCTTTTAGGGTTGTGTATAAAAATTACTAGATTCCTATCAGTAATAGTTATTTATATTTTAATAGAATCTATTAGAATATAGTTAATTACATATCTAAAAAATTAAATATCATTAATTTATGGTGTTTAATAAAACTAAATCCTAAACATTAATCCTGGTTCTAAACTCTAAACCTTAATCTTAAACCCTAAACTTTACAACCCATAAATCCTAAAAACCATACCTTAACCCTAAATTCTAATCATAACTTTAAACCCTAACAACCATAAAAATACAACACTAAAACACTAAAATAATAAACCATAAACCCTTAAATTATAAATATAAACCCTAAACATCTAAACCATTTTACATGATTATTAATTACATTAAACACCATGAATAAATGATGTTTAATAATTAATGATAAGAATCTAGTAGTTCTTATACACAACACAATCCCTAATATTGTGTATAGCAAAACATTTTTAACATTTAGTGTACTTTTCAATATCTTTACTTTATAGATCAAATAATAATGTAAGTAAACCATCAACAAGTTGGTCTAGCGAAAAAAACATTAGGTTTTTTTAAGTAAGTTAAGAGTTAAAGTCTTAGTTTTTGAATGAAAAAAAATTAGATCAAAAGAGTATAAAAATGTACATAAAGATAATGATGTCATTTATTTATTTTTATAAAAAATCATAAACTCTAGAAAAAAAATTCTCGTACTCTCTTGAAAACGAGAAATTATATCATGTGCCCTTTCTATCACGTCATCTATGAGACTAACCAATAAAATTCTTCCATTTCATTAATTTTTCCTATATCATCATTTTACCAAGTGAATTTTCACTCATATTTACTGTAAATCAAATTTAAAAAAAAGTTTTCACTTTCACTTGGTAAAAAGATGACATGAAAAAAATAATAATGAAATGAATGAATTTTATTGATTAATCTCATGATGTAGTAGGAAAAACCCATGATATAATTTCTCCTTGAAAGCTACCTCGCCCTTAGAATTATTATCTTAAAAACATAGATTTATTTTGCTATTAGATCTATCAATCAATTAATACAAATTAGATTCTAAACAAAATGAGAATATTAAACTTTAATCCAATTTACTTCATTAACAATGATAAATTTTAAATACTAGACATTATTTAAGAGACTTAACGGCTCATCCTACTGAATCAACTAAAAATTGATTAAAAATATTACTTTTAATCATATAATTAATTTTATATTTTGTCTAAAACTTTTATTCATATTATCACTGTGACATAATTTAATACATATTAGATTATTCTATAGTAAAAATTAATTTTTGATAATAATATTGATTAAAAGTAATTATATTGTGAAACATACTAAAGACGTTTAAAATCCAAAAATAATAAATGGACGGCTACATTTATTTATTTATAAAGATAACTAATGTTACACATTTACCTTTGATTATTTATTATAACTAAATTTTGACTTTACGGAATGTGCTTTCATATCTTTATATGATCTTTAAATAAAAGCTAAAACTGTTGTGAATAAATAAAGAAGAACAAGAATAAGAATAAGAAGAACAAAGATATGAGAAAAAAAGGAGATTTGTATTATTCTCAAAAATAGAATTGTGTACAATGCCTTTAATGAATCATCTATTTATAGGCATAAGAAGTACATAATACATTAAACTCTAATTAATAGAGATAATATTCCTAATAATAAATAAATCAAACTCCTTACATAAAATTCTAATCATGATAGACACCCACATAGATAAATATTCATAACACTCCCCCTTGGATGTCTATGAAGATAATGTGCCTCGTTAAAACCTTACTAAGATAAAACCCCAGTAGGGAAAAAATTTCATTAGTGAAGGAAAAAGAGTACACACATCTTTAATATGCATAACATGTTGCCTCATTAAAAACCTTACCAGGAAAACCCATTGGGACAAAACCTCGGTTAAGGGAAAAAGAGTGCAACGCGTATTTACTCCCCCTCATAAAAATATCACATAAGATCTTTGAATCTTCATAATTCAATCTTGAATATAATCTTCAAATGTTGAAATAGAGTATGCACTAGTGGATAAATCTTTCAAATTATTGCTTGAAATGATCCATCAAATATTATTCTTCTAAAGATCATGAGGGATGAAACTTTAAAGAGATATGTTTCGTTTTATCACATTTGATGTATCCACTTTGAGATATAAATTCTGCATTATCTCTACATAAGATAGCCTGCATCTTATCTTGTGAAAGCAATTCACATATCTTCTGGATATGTTTAGCCAAACACATATTTCGGCTTTGCCTCATGTATAGCAATTATTTAAAGGCAATGGTCTCGTAGCACTTAGAGAGTATTTCTGGACCAGCTAAGAGACGATGCTTCCAGATCAATTAATGTATATATGGTGCTTTTATACCAAGAATATCATCACCTTTTTCTCGAGGGCGGAATGGATCCTTGTTTACATTAAGAGACCTAACAACCAAATAGTGATCAACGAATATGCATTATGCATGTAAAGTCTCTTTAAACATTTTTCTGTGTATGTCGATTGCTGCACAAGAATTTCATTTTTAAGGAGATCTCTTCACGAGTCTCAATGAATCGCCAACATACAAAATAAAAACAAAGACAAATCCAGAGCTAAACCTCTTAATAAAATGCTCCGGAAATTAAATTATTCTTATAGCCTTCCGCTAATAAGTATTCAATGGGGCGGTTATACCAAATGTGCCCAAAATGTTTTAATCCATAAAAGATGTATTTAATATAATTGAATAATGTTCTCGAGAACTTGAATTAACTACTTCTGGCAGTCTAAATCCTTCCATAAGCTTCATGTAAATGTTGTTATCAAGAGGCTTATACAAATAAGATGTAACAACATCCATTAGGCGGAAAACTGAGTTATTTCATTTATTGTCAGACTATCTAAAAGTAACTACATCCACCACCGAGAAATATATTTTCCTCATAATCAATTTCATGTCTTTGTGAGAATCTTTGCAACCAAACGAGCTTATATCTTGTGATTTCTCCTTTTGATTTCTCTTTCTCACAAAGGTTCATTAATATCCACGAGTTTTACACATTTCAATATACGGGCTATAGGCCCAAATACTTCTCTTTTCGAAAGAGATCTTAGTTTCGCCTCAATTGCTTCTTTCCATATTGGCCAATCATTTCTTTGTTTACATTGTCCAATTGACAATGATTCATGATCCACATCATCAAATAAAATCTTTAGTGCTATATTGCATGCAAATGTATTATCGACGTCAATTTGATTTCAGTTCCATTTATTACCAGACATGACATGACATAATCTATTGAGATCTCTTTATTATCAGGTACCTGAGTCATGTTAATGCCTCTATTGGAGACCTTTTAATCTCTTCTTGAGATTTTCATAATTCATTGATTCCTCGATCAGACCATCATAACTATAGCTCCCTTCCTTATTTTCGAGGATTTTTATCTTTGGAACCTACTTGTCTACCACACTACAGGCGTAAGTTAGACTCATTACCAACTAGAATTTGTCTTTCCGGGACATCAAATTTAAACGGAGCATTCATAGCTGGTATATGTGACTTAGTCACTCTATTAGGGTCAGCAAAATCATCTGACAATTGATTTGCTAAATGAATTATCCTTTGAACTTATGGTTCACATTGTTGAGTACGTGGATTAAACTAAGATAATGATAATTCATTCCAATTTATTTCTTTTCCTAGCTATTTTATTTTCTCCCCCTAACATTGGGAAAACTGACACATTAAAACGATAGTCAGTAAATCGAGTTGTAAATAAATTCCCTATGAGAAGCTCAAGATATTTAATTATCAAGGGAAATTTGAATCTGACATATATTCCCAACCTCCTTTAAGAACTCATCTTTGTGCGTTGTGGTGGAGCAATCAGAACATATACCGCACACTAAAAAAATCTAAGATGATAAATATTTGGTTCCTGACCAAAAACCATTTATAATGGGGAGAACTTATTATAATTTGTTGGCTTGATGCGAATTAGTGATAATACATATAAAATGACATGTCATCGGCATTATCAAGACCAATTGTCTTTATATGGTAATCTGAAAATGTGCTCATAGTTTTATCAACTGAGCAAGTAACCTCGCAAATACCAAGTTGCGGATTAGTAACAAGGATACATATGACCATCTAGTCGATGCATCAATTAAAATTGTAAAATATCTAGATGGACTGTAAGAAAGGTGTATGGGCCCACATATATCACCTTTGTATCCGTTCCAGAAAAAATTAATAGATTCGCAATCTATCATAGCTGATGATGATTGAATAATCGGTTTGCTTTGATAGCAAGTATCACATGAAAACATTACTTTGAAGAAAATTTCAACTCTTCAATAAATTACCACATGAAAGTGTCAACAAATTTTCACATCATAATTGAACCGGGATGGTCTAACCGGTTATTGCCAAATAATAAAGTTATCAGTAAACTTCTGATTCACAATAGTATGAGTGTAACCCCCTAGACCCGCATATGCGTTACCACGGATCCTAAGAAGTTACATTAGGGCCACTGGAGCGACCCACGTTAAAACTACAAATAAACAAAGTGCTAAACCATTTAAAATCGTAAATCAAATTTTGAATTAATACAATTTCAGAAACATTCAGACAATGAGACAAAAATGTTATAAAAGTTGTTAATACAAGTTTCATACTCGAATATAATACAACACGTGACATACATGCCCCCTAATTGCACAAGTATCGTACTCCGCAAGCAAGCCGAAGAAACTCCCATACCGACGTTGATAGCTACAACATGGTAGATCCTTAACCTGTGATGGTAAAACAATGTGAGCTTCGAAAAGCTCAGTAATACAAACTACCAAGAGATGCTAAAGGTACAAGTAGGTATATGGCAACTTAACATTGTTATGAAGAATTAGGCAACGGTAAACTCAATTACGATTCGATAATTTAGTGAAGCACTATTAGGAGGTCACAGAGTTGTTCTTTATTTGATCACCTGAACCGTAAGAGGTGAGTCTAAAGTCAGAATTCCAAAAGAGATTCAGATTTCAGAAGTTGAATCAAGGAGTTCAGAGTGGTCCATTAAACGTGAATTGTAAGTTTACTGACAGTTCAACATTGATACATTAATTTAGTAGGGTATGTTTCAGAAGAGGTCAGAAAGTTTTATTTATTTACTTAACTACCTTCCAATCGAACTCCAAAATGCAATTTATCCCTCAACTGCATACAAAAGGTCTTACCCTAGGCCTGAGGCGTAAGAGCCTACCTAAGGGGATGCCTTAGGTCCAGAAAGACTTACCCTAGGCCCGTGGGCGTAGGAGCTTAACAGAAAGGCTTACCCTAGGCCCATTGGGCGTATGAGCTTAGGTACAGAAGGACTTACCAGCGTTGAGCCTACAGATCATCATTCATATCCAGATAATATACCACAGATGATTTCAATTTATATTCAGATGACAATGTTGCAGAAAATAAATATCAAATCTATTTTTATACCAGAAGACATGTATCGAATTTATTTTGTTATCATTATTACTATTATTTTGTATTCAATGTCATATATCAGATATATTTTTCATAACAGAGGTCAGAAATCATAGAATTGTTTTCCTTTCGTATTACAGTATCATACTTTTAAATTTTAAGCATATTGTCTTGGTTTAGAGCAGAAAGTATTTACAGATATAGAGTACGCGTTTTATGGCCTAATTCATTTCTTAGAGGTACTTGTTAGATATCAGAAAGATGACATTTGACGAATTTAGACTGATTTCAGAACGAGGTCCCCACGAATAGGGGAGTTCGGTAAGATGGATCGAATTAACATTGAAAGTTGATGTATCAGAATCATTGAAATTTCAGATATATCGAGAGTGATTCGATCGCTAAAGCTTACAAGGGTATTGTTGGTCATTCAGGCCTTCGGGGGGGTAATTTGGTAAACTGAACCAACAAGGTATAAACGGTGATGTACAGAATTTAGGAGTTCTAATTGCTCATTAAGCTTCCGAGCCCCTTTTAACTAATTGAAACCCATTAACACAGTATGTAATATCTCACCGAATGGTACACCTCAACCATTCATTTCTCAGAACTGATTACCGAGCAAAACAACAATAGTTCGCCATCACCAATCGTCTATTGAACTTATTACCAGAAATCAAGCATATATTCGAGCGGTATTTTCCAAGTGTTCAAACATGTGCAATGTACATGAACTCATCCCAAAACATCAAATATGCCTTAGGAGAACAAATCCCTTTCATTACTAACTATGTACTTTCCCCAAATAAATTGCACATGCATTCACACGGTAATTTCCCTCTATCATCATGGTGTCTGAATCGACCAACTGACATGAGTAGTATTTTACCACTTTGGAGTCGTTACGTCTGTTCGTCTTTATTGAGATTGCTAATTCCATGTCTTAGAAGTATTCGAGGGTATTTCAGACATTACGATGTTCGAAAACATTTTAATTATTCAGAGTTTCTCGGTTCTTCCATCTATTCATTCGTTTCATACCTCGAGGATATATCACATAAGTCGGTCGAATGATAATTGATGCCCGAAGAAAAATATCAATCTCTAGGGTCATTGTCACCCATCTCAGCCTTATCAGTATATCCAATCCCTTTTAGTCATTTCAATCAATTTAATCTTTTTCACCCCATTGCTCAATTTATACATACGAATATTTTTTTTCGTGCATTTATCTACATCGAAATATTCATAATTCTTGCAACTCAAGCAATTTACAATCTCGAGGGTTTAAGTCTTGTTACCGTGACATTTCAATAGTTTGAGGTTTTCAAGTGTATTAGATGTCTTATTGAATCAAGTATAGCTTCTCAGGTTGTGATTAGTTAGGGGGTATTTTCGTCATTTGTTAATCAGATATGTCCGACATTTATACTTTTAATAAAAGAGATAATCAGACTTAAAGATTTACCGTCTTAATAAACGTGTACTAAATTCGAAAGTCTCTTCGATTTATCAAACTACTTATTCGAGTAATTTTTGCCTTGGCCATTATTATTCTTATTTCATAATTGATCGATATAGGCAGAGATAATCATATACTTAACATGATCGTGCAAACATAGCCGAATACCAACATGTTTTAAAAGCATGCAGAGGGTAGTAATGTATTACTTTAACTCCGAGCTGCATCAGTCGATTCATGATACCCCATTCAATCGCACTCGAACCAGAATTCGACGTCCCTCAACATCTCGTATTCAAGAAACCAAGAATACCCTTGGGTATGGCTTCATCGGCCGGTCACCGGAATTGATCGTTAGAGACGCATCGGACACCAAAACCAAATCGGACCAAAACGGCCGGAAAGTACGAAGCTCCGTCGAGGCTTCTCCCGTCGTCAAAACGACAAGCGGTCAGAGGGGTTGCTTGTCGTAACGTGCAGGGCCCAAATCCGGTGGCCGCGTCGCAAACGGGCGGCGAACCGAGCCAGAAAATGCAGGGAACGAAGGCAACAATTTGGGTTTGATAGGTCAAACCTTCAAACGGGTTTTTGCCGGCGATGAGCGGCTCAGAAGCGCGCGTGACAGGCGGCTGAAGGACCATGGCTGGACAGCGCACAAGCTGGTGGTGGCGGTGCACGCCACGGGCCGACGGTGGCCAAGATCGGTGGCTGGACAGATTGTTTTGAGGTGGAAGAGTTTGGAAACTCTCGAAGCAAGATACCCAAAATAGGGGTATTTGAAGGGTCATGTTGATCTTTTATTTATTTTAATTTGGGTTAGAATCCTAAATTTACTTCAAGCTATTTTTCTTTCCGATATTTGACAGATATGAGAGATTGGCTCAAACGGTTAAGCCAAAGGATAACATAGCCAAGGTCACGGGTTCGAGTTTCCTTGGCTGCAATTCTTTTTTTCAAGTTTTTATTATTGTCTTGATTTATACTCATAATATTGAGATAGTTAACATCCCATCGACTAATGGTCTCAATATGATATCCATTACCGTGAATATCTTTAAAATTAAATAAGTCTCTTTATGACTTTGACGAGTATAACGCACTGTGAATATGGAATAAAGTTCCATTTGACAATAACATATTTGCTCAACCAGAGCCTTTTGTGATATTAGTACTTCCGGATATAGTACTCACATTATTCCCTTGCATTTTAATCGAGAAATGCATATTATGCACATTTCAAAATGTGCTTTGTTTCATTTACTTCGAGTAATGAAAATATGTACTTTCTATCATCACTTCGAGGAATGAAAAATATAAAATATAGCACATCATATCAAGTCGATTATCTATCATAGATAAACTTTCAAGTGCTCTTCCGAAGCATTGATATTTTA
Source organism: Hibiscus tridactylites (assembly GCA_958450335.1). NCBI lineage: Eukaryota > Viridiplantae > Streptophyta > Magnoliopsida > Malvales > Malvaceae > Hibiscus > Hibiscus tridactylites. The sequence continues at coordinate 15,332,004 of OY288282.1, read as the reverse complement.
GTACTTTGAGAAATATTACTCATATTTCCCCTTGCATTTAAATGAGAAAAATATTTCTTATGCTTAAGTACAATATGAGTACTTGCATTATCTGCTAGGCATAAATAGCCACAATTCATTGTATATTTTATTCCGGAAGTAATCATATTCTTCAAATAATAAATTAACATAAAGCGTAAATAAATAATATGTGAAGTAAATAAACATAAAGCAAACTAATATAAATAAGTAATAAATAAAACGAATTAACATAAAAAAATCAATTATTTCTTTTAGAGGTTATAAGGGAAATAAAATAAATGGTAAATTATTCCTTTCAAGGGTTATGAGAAAATTAACAATATCCAAATGAGTTGGACCAATAACGCCATAATTATTTTTGCCATAAACAAATTTTGTTTATATTTTATTTCATTTATCATTCATGATTATGGATAAAGTCTATAATACTTTGGCGTTTGACAAGTACGAAACCAATGGTTTATAACATCACATTGGTAAAAGGATTTCACTTCCTTAGAATGATCTTTATCACTCTTGTCATCCTTATAACTTCGCTACCAGCGGGTAGAAGTATTCTTAAAACGATTATATTTTTTCATGTGTATATTCATAGCCTCGACCACGACCACAACTTTTAATGTGGTTTTTTATTCCTTCCATAATATAATCTCACATTCACTTCAGGGAATGGAGTAGAGCCAGCGGGCCTTTGAAACCTTTTTCACATATCCTTATCACAGAGAACAAAGATTTAATCCTCGTACGCGGCATTGTTAAACCTGTCCACAAGGTCCTTTAAAAACCTCATTTGAGACCAGTAGCCTCGCAGAACGGGATGTCCAGCCAATATACTTGGATTATATCGAAATTATGCCTCTAATTGAATAATGAATTACCATGTTTGCATTCACTTCAGGGAATGAAACAGTTCCAATAATCGCATGAAATAAACATCATGCTTGCATTCAATTCAGGGAATGCCCCATCATTGATAATCGCATGGAATAAACATCATACTTGCATTCACTTCAGGGAATGCCCCATCATTGATAATCGCATGGAATAAACATCATGCTTGCATTCACTTCAGGGAATGCCCCATTATTAATAATCGCATGGAATAAACATCATGCTTTGCATTCACTTCAGGGAATGCCTCCCATAAAACTTTTTGGATCAAGACAAATTTTCGTAACTTGAAATTGGGAGAAGTCTATGGTCGAGTTTTTCGACGAAGAAGAAATATTACTTTCGAGTAAATATAGACTTTATAATAATCTTCTTGTAAATTCAAAATCATCATGATTTATCGCACTTTAAAATAATAATATAAAGAATAAAATTAAAATTAAAATTTACCGATATTGATTTTTCTCTCGTGGACAATGGAGACATAGCATATGACCGATATAGCTTCTCATAGACCATAGTCCCTTTATATCACATCTCTTTCCAAGTCATTTAAGCATATCATGTAAAACTCAAAACACGGTTAAAAATAGTAACTTTTACCAAATAAAATAACATAAATAATAATAATATGAAAAACATCAAATATAATCATATAAGTAAAAGTATTAATAAGCACACCGCTAATGAACCCTTTTAGGAACAAGAGAAAACACATGTAATTTACACCAAACGCAACCTCTTCGTCTCTTTCGATCCATCTTTTGGTTTGTGAGAAGCCACAAATTTGTCTCTTTCCAATGTTCGAATAAAATCAAACATACTTCCAAACTTTTCAAAAAAAAAAGTTAAAATATAAAGAAAAAGTCAATCGGTAATTTAAAAAAAATGAAGAGAGAAAAAAAACTTATCTTTGGTTTATCCTAGAATTCTTTCCAATAACTTCTTTTGGATTCAAACAATGAAGACTTCAGTTGATTAGAGTCGTGCTGATAACGTGTTGTGAATAAATAAAGAAGAACAAGAATAAGAACAAGAAGAACAAAGAGATGAGAGAAAAAAAGAAGATTTGTATTATTCTCAAAAATAGAATTGTATACAATGCCTTCAATGAATCATCTATTTATAGGCATAAGAAGTACATAATACATTAAACGCTAATTAATAGAGATAATATTCCTAATAATAAATAAATCAAACTCCTTAGATAAAGTTCTAATCATGATAGACATCCACATAGATAAATATTCATAACAAAAACATATTATTTGGTAATAAAATATAAGATCAATGAATTGATATAATATTTTCTTGCCACACAACCAATAGTTATAGCAGATTCAAACAGTTTATTTTTTTGTAGATTTAGGCGGAGAATTATATGACGGTCTGAATTATAAAGTAAACAAGAAGAGATTATAGAAAAGAAAGGTACTACCTTTTTGATCTGGCATGTCTTCTTTCTTAACTTGTCCAAGTATATACAGTGTTGGTGCTGTTGGTGATTAGATAACACAAGATCTAATATCGGCCTATAGATGAGTTGATAAAGATAAGTCTAATTTTCGAATACTTAAGCTTTGCATGTTGGGCACGTGGATACCATACAAAAGTGCCTGTCCATGTTTTATCCTCAAGCAACATGAAAGTTCTGGGATGTTAGTCTCTGGAGGGGTCTTCTTTTAGAGAGTCAATTATCATAGATCATCTTTGGTGTACGTCAGTTGTAGATGAGCCGGAAGGCATTTGAAAAATTATTCAGAGGCGACAAATTTAGATAATGCCAGACTCTACGACAGCCTGTGAATGCATCGACAGAGCTAAGCTCAACTTTCGAGTGTTAAATTTTGTATAACAGTTACATATGCGTGTAGCACCTGATAGTGTTTATTCTCAAGATTACTTGGGCTCCAATAATTTTAACCTCCAAAAGAACCCAACTTCGAAAGAGTTGCTATCGTGAGCTACCTCCAGAGCTTACTAAATATATAGGTGTTATGGGGTGCTCCAAAATAGCACGGATATATATATTAACATAAAATAATTTTATTCAAATTCTGACAGTTTAATTAAAATTAAGCCTCCTATTTAAAATACATAATCTTCAACATATATCACCAAAATAACCTCTTTGCTCTTGGTTTTTAAATTATATTTTTCCATAAATCGATTAAATTTGATATCACGAGTCAAATGACAATATGAGAGAATTAAACTCCTCAAATTTATACAAAACAAAACTACGAGTATAATCATGAAATTTAAAGTTTCTTTTATAAAAAAACACCTATTTATTTTCAAATTTATAAAATAATACCATAACATAACATAACAAAAATGTACAAAGGCAGTGTCCGACATTGTGTCATTGAAAGAATGAAAGTCAAAATACTATACAAGGATGTTAAATTTAAAATGTTTATCCCTAATATCCATCTCAAAAATAAACCCATTCCCTTCCCTAATAAATCAATGTTATGGCACATCACCTTACGATTTTGAGCGCTTTAAGCAGACAAGCACGCCAATGCTAGTCAGGACAACTGCACCCGCCAATAAACCCAAGTGCAGAGGTACTGCTTCAGTTCTCTTGCCACTTGCACTTGCACTTGCTTCTGATTGTAATTGTTGATCGGACTCGGAAAAAACCAGATATAATCTTAACACCTGTGCCGAAGGAAGAGAGAATTATCGAATCTAGAATGTACCAAACGGCAGAAACAAAACACGATGATCGGACAAGGGAGTGCCAATAGTCCAGTACAAACAATGTACCTTCTTTCCTTGCAATTTAGCAATGTTAACCGCAAAAATAAGATCACTGTCATTGGTGAGTAAAACCTTGTCACCTTCATCGTCTTTATACTATATAACCAGAAAGAATCAATGAATGTATGAGGATTAGCAAGAAAAACTAGGCAACCGCAGGAAGTGAGTACAAAATAAACAAAAAAATCCCGACGGCTCACCAAAAGATGAGGGTGTCTATGATCATCAGTGGAAGCATTTCTTTGCATCACAGCTGATAAAAGCTCATTTAAATTCTCAGTACCTGAAGAACAAAATATAAGTATGCTGCTTTTGCATGCACGATAGATAATGGGAAAAAGGATACTAGCAAAGCCTGCAAGCATGCTTACATAATATTCAGTCCTAGCCTATAGAATATTTCATTCTTCCCAATACAAGAGTTCAGGTACCAGTTCATTGTTTCTTCAAATGACATGTATCTAAATATATTCAGATCATTTACTATCGCAAGTAGCTTGACCTTGCTACGTACCACAGCTGAATCGTTGTAGATAACCCTTACGATCCTCAAATTTGAAAGAAAAAGAGTTCCCAGGGCCAAGGGAATGACGGGGTGATAACTTTCCAGTCTCGGCACCATCTGATGCATTGACTGCAGACCTGTCACTGAAATGAACATTCCACATGGTTAATTCCACAGTATAACAGATTAGGACTGTAAGTGAGGTAGGATGGGCGATACCTATGTGTTTCATAATCACCTGGCGGTTCTAAAGCAAGGGCAGAGTCCCAGAATTTTTGCATCATTGAGTTTGACATTTCATTAAGAGAAGCTCCTGAGCTACTTTCAACCTTCAAAAGATCAAAATTTTGGAAATAAACATTAAAAGGGGTAGGGTAGAAACTGCTTTACTCCTTCCTATAATTAAAATAGAAAGTCAAACTCAGATTGTCATTTTAATTTTTTGTTTGTCACCACAATGAATCAAGTCCATATTCACAAATTCAAAAGTATTAAACTATATGCAGCAATATAAACATCCATCCAATTGTAGAATTCCAAAGTTATTCCCCATACTTTAAAGATTAGTTTCTCTAGATTCCTTGTTTGAATAAAGAGATTGGGAAGGTTTTTTCCTACAATTTCTCATGTTTTATTTTTCTTTTATTTCAGGATTTATTGATTGTATCTTAATTTGAGGGATTTGATTATTACTAGAATTAAAGGAGGAATTGGTGTCAAAAATGTCCATTTTCTCCTATAACTTCGAGCAGCATCATGTCTATTGAACAAGAAAAATAACAGAGTTTTCCTCGAAATTCTACATGGTACTATAGCTTGAAAATTGATTCTTCAATGACAAAACTTGCCTAGCCTCCGAAATGACTATAAAAAAACAACCTAAACTCCAAAATCACCACTCCAAATAGTTACGGCGAAACCACACCTTTTAGCAGACATCAGATTGAATTCTTTCGAAAGCTTCTCAACCATCCAAAGCCATCATTCAATCAAAGTCCTACAACAATATCATTGGAGCATGCTCTGTTGCTCAAATAGGTAATTTCCACGTGGCTTTGAGCACCCACATGCAGAAAAACAGCTCTTGGATAGTAAACTTGATTGCATCATATCAATATGACCGGAAATGCTACATCATATAGTACTTACAAACCAAGCTTTGAAAATCTCATGGTTCATATTGTTATGGAACACTATAAATGGGGGAAAGATGGGATCGGTAATTATCACCGATAGGCTGATTCTAAATTATGTGTTATTGGGTCCCAATTTGATTGTAACGTGCTGTCCATTAACTAACTCACCTAAGATTTGAAGTGCGTTACTAATTTTTTCCCAACTCATTGTAAATTTTAGGACTTAGAATCAGGGAGGATGAAAGGCCATTAAGGACATACGGGGGAGATGTGGAGAATTGTTCATCAAAGTTCATATATACACCTTAGCAAAATGAGATAATGGGAAGGAAAAACGGGCACCATGAAGTTGCCAATTCCATTATGCTCACCATGAGTGTTCCTAAGCATTTTTGGGATGAGGCAATTCTTTCTTACACCCACACATCTCACTAATAGGAAGCCATCAAGAGTTCTATAATTCAAAACACCTAGCCAATTTCTTCTTTCATACCCATAGACTCAACTATCTCACCTTAGCATATCTGACAGTTCCGGAGCAGAACCATGAATCCAATCCAAGTCCAGATGTTCTAGGTAACACATCTCAATCTTATATTCATAATGATCTTAATATTCCTATTGCTTCGAGAAAAGGATACAATACCAAGAATCCAACCTATAACTTTGTTTCCTATGATAGTCTTTCATCAAAATTTAAAGCATTTGCTACTAATTTATCCAATGTAGAAATTCTGAAGAATACTTATGATGTTATAGAAAGGTTAGAATAGCGAGCGACCATCAAAGAAATCAATGCTCTTAAAAAATAATACTAGGGAACTGTCAGATTTGCTAGCAAAGAAGCGACCAATGGGGTTTATGTGGATTTTCACTATCAAACATAATCGAAATGGGAGTGTAAGTCGCTACAAAGTAAGGTTTTTGCTAAAGGGTTTACTCAAACCTATGGTATTGTCTATCATGAAACCTTCACTCCTTTTTGGAAACTTTTTTTTGAAGCAATAAAGCAGATTGGAAAAAGAAGCAAAAGAAACAATCAAATGGACCTTAAGTTAATAATCTTCCACTTAGCTTAACAGGCATTACCTAAATATACAATATCACAAAATAAAGAAGAGTTTGATATACATGGAAAATTCATACCATAGAAATTGCTGCATGAGTGATCTGCAGAACATCTAAACAAGCAGCAACACTTCCATCTGCACAACCACCATTTCCATGTACAAAAAAAAAAGAATTGGGATTCTAGAACTATATAGAACAACCAAAGCTCACCTTTGTCTAGAACAGGAAGATGTAAAAACTTCCCATCATTCATTAAATGCAGTGCATCAAGGATTGTTGTTTCTACGGTCACACATTCAGGGTTTGGTGACATCACCTATATGATAAAGAAATCATCAGTGTGGTTATAACAAGTATAAAAAGAAACATCATTTTGGAACCACACCCCATTAAACTAAAAATTATTTGCAGTTAAAATCATGGACCCATCTCGTGTCAAAAATACATGATAAAAATTGCACATCCATTCCAAGGCATACCAACAACACAAATAATCAAAATTAAGATGCAATAAATATGCAACTGATCCTATCAAAATATGCAACTGGAGTAAGTAACTATGTTAACTCAAAACTCAACCACAACCGGAAAGTGGTTGTGGAAAGCAAGCAATTAAACTCGGGAGAGTCATTAATACAACTTATATAAAAGGAATCAAAATAAAGGCCATTGCTATACTTTTCAAAACATTATCAAGATGCCACTCCACCGATAACAAAACTATATACAAAAATTGTTAAGCACAAGAATTATTATTTATAGATGCTTAGAATATATTATCTGCCAATGTCTATATGCACAAGAGGGTTAAAACTCAGTTTTAAAATATATATGAATACAAATACAAAATAAAGATTAATATCTCCTGTAAGCATCGGTAGAGGGTAAATAACAAAGACTATAATGTACATCAAATAAAAAGGGGTAAATATAGATTTTGGTATCCGGACTTGGCATCAAGGTGCAATTTGGTATCTGAACTTTTTTTTGGTCCAATTAGGTACTTGAAGTCGGCTTTAAGGTTCAATTTGGTACCTACACTCTTTTTTGTCCAATTAGGTATATGAACTTGACTTTTTGGTCCAAATTGGTTCCCGAACTTCACCTTTTGGTCCAAATTGGTACTTACAGTAAATGACTTATTTGAACCATGAAGCTAAGTTTAGGTACCAATTTGAACATAAAAGCCAAGTTTAAGTACCTAATTGGACCAAAAACAACTTTAGGTACTGAATTGAACCTTAAAGCCAAGTTCAGGTACCTAATTGGACTTAAAAAAGTTTAGGAATCAAAACGCGCCTTGAAGCCAAGTTCAAGTACCAAAATATACATTTAACCAATAAAAAAATCAAGATGAACCTTTTCCACTGGAGTAAGCTCAGCAGATAGATTTTGTGCCACAACTTGTAGAAGGATATCCTTTGAACTGCAGGTCATAGCATTAAAGCAACCAAAAGAAATCACAATATATGTCAAATGACTCAAAATATACCTTTAAATCCACACCAAATACATGTAACAGTGCTAAAGATCCAAATAAACTAATACTAATAAATTCATGAAAGACCTGTGAAGAGTAAAAAATGTTACGTTAGTATGCCCTGAATTTTGTTCCCTGTAACTGCAACAACTGAATTAACATGCAAATCCCGCATCATTTTTGCAGCAACAGAGACAGAGTCTGACGAAGAAACAATTGCAACACTGAAAAAGGAATAAGTTAGGGTTGGTAAAGCAAATAATAAAAAAACATGAGTATTAGGAAATTGAATTTTAAAATAACAGGCCATCAGACAGCTGAGATAAAAAAAATACTTAGAATTTTCTGCAACAATATTTGACAAGGATGGCTTGAACATCCGCTCCCTCAAAGTTTCCATGAAGCCATGTGATCCTGAATAGAACATGACAAACAAAACAAAATCTTAACCAAGAAATCACAGGTTTCAAATTCAACCTGTATGGTAAGAGCACTACTCTATTTGCTTGATCATGCATCTTATTCAAAGATATGTTGCTAACCTTTCTTTATCTATAAAGGTATAAAGAAATACAATAGCAAGGAGAACTAGAAAGTAACAAAAGTTTTTAATTTGTATGAACTAAAATTATGCCTCCCCTCTTGATATATAAATTAGGAATACTGGCAAATTGTTATTGAGTATGATGTCTCCAAAACTTTACAAAATAATTTCCACAAACTCAGAAGATAAATTATTTGAAAACCAGAAAATTGTTCAAAGCCCGTAACTTTTCATAATAGCATCGTACAGGATTATACCAAAATTTAGTTCAAGAGAAAAGGAAAGGGGTTTAAACCAACTATGCTTATTAGCAACGTACTTTCCCCACTCACTGCCATCATCTTCTCAACAATACTGTTGTTATCACATGTAAAAAACACAAAACCACATTGAATTACAGGACTCTTCCAATCACTCCTCTCTCCTCCCTATTCTCTACCTTCTCCTGAAGATAAATATTGTTGGAACAACAGAGGCAACAAGAGCTTCTCAAATAAATGCATGCAGTTGCATTGAATCGTTAGAATGTTATGGAAAGAAAACAAATTAACCAACTAAAACCCTTACTTCCACTATGGCGTTCAATCCCTTCCGCCGTAGTGGCAATTGCATTTCCTTGCTCTACAGCCTTCTCCATTCTTGAGATAGCATCATACAGGCATCTTGTAATATCCAGCATGGCAATCACTTCACCATTTTCCACAACAGGGAGATGCCTGAATTTTCCTGTCAGAGAACCAGTCAATGAGGTGACTTACATGTTTGAACACCAGCATTTACTGTTTAAACACGATGTTGCTATTGTACATTTGTAATCAACCTTAGTTCTCCCATTAATTAGAGAAATTATAGTAGTGATTGACAAGGAAAAATTCACAGATGACCCTGGATTATATAAAACCATATATACTGAGAGTTGAGGAAGGACTATTTAAAACCATAAGACATTCTAGCAATTTAAGGTTATTACAAAAGTAGTTATTCAAAAACAAATACTTTTACTAAATTTCAACAGTCACCTCAAGTGCGTCCCACTATATAAAACATCCACTTCTATCAAGGGTTAAGTCAAAGCCTAATGTTGGATGGTAATAGATGATTACTTGCCTACCCTGTCAAAAGCAGATATATATAACAAGACCCTGCATGAAAATCTAAATCCAGCTACAAATTTTAGTTTTGTCTAGTACAATTAGGCATTAGCTACCAATGAGTTTTGGCAGATGAAATAAAGATGGAAATAATAATCTAGGAATGCTTCACCTACCCCTAAAGTCCTTTCTGAGTCTCTCTCTCTTTCTCTCTCTCCCTATACAAATATCTTCAAATAACGTACAATCACCATTTAAATTTTACAAACATATCACGTTCCTTCCCTACATTGTCAAAAATCAACATTAAAACAGTTTTTCTTTGTCCAACTTCATTGGAATATATCCAATAATAATAATAATTGGGTTATGCACCGAAAATAACATACTCAAGTACCTTGAACCATCTTCTGAAGTGCATCAATGGCCAAAGCGTCTGAGGAAACAAAATTTGGACTAGGCGTCATGATCTTAGATACAACCGTCTCCTCGGGCTTCAGCCCTTCTCCTATTACTCTAGTGGCAACGTCCTGAAAACGACATACATATAATAACATACGTATACTGAGGCAATAAAAAATAAAACAAAATTAAGAAAATAACCTTGTCAGTAACGATCCCAGAGAGTAAGGCATTGGAATCGGTTAGCAACACGGCATTCACACGACGGGCTGCCATCCGTCTACAGGCCTCGGAGATGGTGGTTCCCTCGGGAATGGTGAGGGCTTTGGACAACCTCAGCTTTTTCACCGTCCTATCAACCGAGACAGAACTGACAAAAAGAAACAATATTTGGTAAATTAAAAACTAATAATACTGGGAAATAAAAGATTAAAGGAGAGAAAAGGAAACTGACGGGGAATGAGAAACGAGCTTGGCATAGTCGAAGGAATAAGATTTCTTAGGGGCGGCGGATTGTCTTCTTTTTTGAGAATCCCGGCGGGTCGGAGGAGGCACCGGTTGGCTGCTCATTTCCACAAACAATTTGGTGTGTCCAAAACGCCAAATGGATCAAAAATAGGTTGCGAAGGAGATTATCATCCCTCCGTGCCTGCTGTTTTCATGGCTTTTCCATGATTTCTTTTAAGCCAGCCTATTTTTCTCAAGTTCAAACAAATATATGATTTTTCGTTATTTTAAAAACAATTTCTTTTTTTAACAGAGCCCAAGGGATCATGCCCTTCCAAAATTTTGGATAATTTATATTTGGTCCTTTGATTTTTCAAAATTTTTAATTTGGACCTTTAAAATTTTTAAAATTCTCATTAAATTTTATTTTTTCATGAATATTTATAATTAAGTTCTTATATATATTATAAATCATTAAATCTCAGTTTTTTAAAAAAATACTTCCAGAATTTTAAATTAAATCTTTCAAAAATTTTAAAAATTATATATTTAAACTTCTAAAGTTTTCGAAAATTTCCCCCACTTGTTTTTTTTTAAATCCACCTTGTTTTTAAGTTGAGGGTAAACTACATTAGTGGTTCCTAAACTTTGAGTGCACTCACAATCTAATCATCAAACTTTTAAAACTTACATAACAATTATTAAACTTTTAATTTAATTTCATTTGGCCACCGCGTAAAAAACATTGATATGCCAAGTTATTTTTTATAAGGATACATTTGGGATAATAAGGAACATTTAAATCCTTAAACTTCTTAATCACTATCTACAAAATTAATTAAGAAATTAATCTTCTCCTGGTCTAAAAGCTTTTTAATCGTAACTCCCCTCAAGTAATTTGTTTAAAAAAACAAGTTTGACAAAAATATTTTTTCAATTACTAAAATTTAAATTTTAAACTTCAAAAACCCTAACATTAGTAATTTTTGATTCCCAAACCTTAATATTTCAATTACTCAATTCTTTTCAAACCTTAATTTTTGGGCTCAATTGATCAAATTTAAGGTGTGGTGGACTAAATCAATTATTATTAAAAAAATTATAAGAGTATGATATGACGATGTCAAACTCGTGAGTTTATTTTATTTTCTAATTAGTAAAGATGATAAATAGAAAAAATAATTATCTTACTAGAAATGATAAATATTTCAAATATTAGAACCCCTAATCAAAATAAGACTTGTGTGGCAAAATGAAAGAAAGAAATGATAATTGTAAGCATCAATTTTACTAGAGCCTAGTCATTTGGCCCAAATTCAGTTACACCCAAAATCAGATAAAACTCAAATAAAAAATAAAAATAATAAAAATAATAGAAACACAAACTTGCACGCCACTCCTATGCTCAACAAACCCCTCCATTCTCGGAAACTAACTCCTCCAAGCTCCACTATTTAATGCTCGTCTCAACTTCATGAAAAGGGGGAGAAGAAAAAAACGATTAGAAACGGAGGGTGATTGGAATCTACGAGTAGAGAGTTGGACTGAAATTAAAAAAGAGAAGTTGAGCAGTCTACCTTTGATTTTCGGCGATCGAAGACACAGCGAAAAAATCCGAGCGGTGAGGAGATTTGTGATCACGAGTAGACTATCATACCCGAAGAGCAACTCGATCCGACGGTAGATCTCCGAAATCGAGAGAGGTGAGATTCAGATGTAAAATCTTAAATTTACGTCGATTGACCTATATTTTGGTGGAACTAACTTAGGTTTTGAGTTTAGGAGGTAGAAATATAAAGGAAAGGTAATTTTTTTTTTATATTTTTGCCATCGCCGGAGTTTGACTGGCGGCGATTGTAGTGACCAGAAAATACAGAGAGTTGAAAGGGGAAGAAAGGATATTTTTTGATGCATGAGTAAAAATGAAAATAAAATGCCTATCGGCATTACTTTTGGTTAACCAAATGAATAAAAAAAAAATTAAAAACTCTTTACTGCATTTTGAAAGTTGTGCATCTCTTGGAAATAGTTATTGCAGGCCAACTCACCGCATTTAATTTAAGTTAAGGGAAATTTGCACTTTAGGTCCATGCTTCTTTATATGTATTATATTTTGATATTATTTCATGTTAATTTAATTAGAATTTAGCCTTTAAACTTTAAATTTTTTAAATTAGATCTTAGACTTATTTAATTATTTTTTTAACTGTGGTTAACTTAGGTTTTTTTTGCCTTTTCTTTTGGATTAATTGTTTTTAATAAAATTTTAATTTGTTTAAATTGATTATTAAACTTAGAGTTTAATTGTAAATTGATCTTAAATTTTTGTGAATATTTTCGAATTTGACCCTAAAATTGAATTTGACTAATAATTTGCATAATTTACGATTTATTACAAATTGACTTAAAGTTTATGATCTTTGATTTTCATTTTGATCTTTCATGTTTTTAATTGCATGATTTAATATTCAAGCATATAATTTAGTTTTTGTATCATTTTACATCATTTTTTAATAATGTTATCAACTGAACCGTGCATTTTGGTAGCATTTTAGACAACATAACCCCTTTAGGTACCAATTTTGGGCGTTGTGGGGGTGCTATAACCTTCCCCACACGTAATCGACTCCCGAGCCCGACCATGACTCTGGTTCAGACGCAGACCAGTTTTACAGGTTTTCGGTCGTACCCAACTCAAAACGACCGATGGCGACTCCAATCCACGACGAGCCTTTGAAGGCCTAACCAATTTCGACCCGGACCAAAAACGGTGTTAACAGCTTGGCGACTCCGCTGGGGACTGTCCAAGAGAGTCAAGCCGCGAAAAGGGGTATATGTTTTCTAAAACGTTGCATCATTTGAGAGCTTTTTACCCGAGCTCTGTCCCGATTAAGTGGGGGCAAAACGCTGCTCCTTCGTGAGGTTAACCTCCGTATGGGATAGTAGTTGCCTTCGGGATGTATATGCCTTATGGCTTCGTGAGGTTAACCTCCGTATGGTCATAAAGAAATACATCTCCTCGAATTGAACTTACTAGCCTTAGCAGGTCTCAGTGAGGACAGTTCGGGTCCCTATTTAGAACAAAAAATTGCATGTAGTAAACCTTAGAAGCCCACCCCTGTTAGAGCCATGTTGAACTCAAACCTTAGTGAAATACCCTTTTATGTATATAAGTTTGCATTTTATTATGTTATGTACATTTATATTTTTTTTGTGACGCTAACCATTTTTTGGGTGCTTCTTGTTTTTTTTTAAAACATGCGCATATGCATCATAATCATGCATGGTGTTGGCTCGTAATTGTTCGTAAAAATAAAAGATTTTTGCAATGGAGAAAAAGCCTAACAACAATGGAGAAGACAATACGAGCATTCACAAGTGGTTCAAGGAGAAAGAGAAGCAAATGACAACACTTATCCAAGATATACAAGTAATGCAAAAACGACATGAGGTTACCTTCAATGACCTTATGGCATGTCGCGTCCAAAATCAAAAGTTGAGGGATTGTCTGACGGTCTTAGAAGGAATCCTCCGAACTTACCAACAACAAGACTCCGTTATGGAGTTAGAAGCTTTGCGACTGGAGAATGAGACACTAAAACAACTGGTAAAGACGTTACAGACGTCTTTAGAAGACCATGAGAATCTTGTCAATGATCTTCAAGAGACTATAAAAGACTGTTGATCTTCAGCTTCAGACTGCAAGAGGAAAGATTAAAAGAAGGGACGACTTGATGACCGAAGCTATTTTCCAAATTCGAAAGGTGGCTAAGAAGTTCACAAGCCTAGCCAATGAAGCCGAAGCATTGAGACTTTGGCGTGATCCCGCGTTGCATTACAAGAACAAGCTGGCTCGTTTTTTGAGAGAGATTAAAAAGATAGGAGATATAGCTCATCATTATCTTTGTGTGATTATTTATTCTTGTAATAAAACATTGTTAGGTTTTTTTCCTTCAACATTTGTTTCTTAGGATTTGAATAATAAGGATCTCTTGTTTTATGCGACCAATTTTCGAGCCAACACCAGTTTATATTCATATTGGCATTCATCATTGCATTCTGCATTTAGTCATGAATGTTGTGCATCAATAATTAAAATGTTAATTTATGGGGGTTTAATATTAGTGATCTTGGAAACGAAGGACGATCAAATTGAACATCCGCATTTCACACGTTTCAAGGCTAGAAGAATGGAAGAAAGGCTTCAGAAACTAGAGAAGTTCCACGAGCAAGTTACTCAGGATTTGAAGAGCTTAAGAGAGGATATAGAAAAAAGTCAAGAGAATCTTTTGAGCAAAATAGAAGATAAGCTGTCACAGTTATTATCCAAAGCAACAAGTGCTGACAAAGGAAAAACTCACGAAGTTCACGAGGAAGACTCATCATCTTTACCTTTTGGATCAAAAGAAACACATCCTCGGTTTGTGTTCTCTGCTGGCGGGCTAAAATCAAATGTCCATAACCAAACAAATATTCAAGGCGCTTCTGGTTCAAACATGTGGGCAAGCCCAATCAAACTAGAAGTCCCAAATTTTGACGACCTTGGCGAGTTAGAAAAATTGAAGAAAGGACAACCCAAATTTTCGAGCATAGTTGACGACAAGTTCAAATACTTAGAAGAGAGAATCAAAGCCATGGAAGGTACTGATGCCTTCAGTGGAACTGATGTGAGAGAGCTATGCTTGGTCCCTGATTTTATTTTGCCCCCAAAATTTAAAGTGCCAGAATTTGAGAAATATGATGGCACAAGCTGTCCAAATGCCCATCTTACCATGTTTTGTCGCAAAATGACAGGATATGGGAATGACGATAAGCTACTAATTCATTGCTTTCAATATAGTCTAACTGGACCCGCCGCACGATGGTATAACCAACTGAGTAGGGCTCGAGTGAGCACATGGAGAGATTTAGCACGCGCTTTCAAAGAACAATACAAACATGTCCTAGACATGGTGCCTGATCGACTGACACTCCAAAATGTAGAGAAAAGACACAATGAAGGATTTCGACAATATGCCCAACGTTGGAGGGATATGGCCACACAGGTCCAACCACCATTGCTTGAAAAGGAAACTACAAGTCTTTTCATCAATTCTTTAAAATCACCATATTACGACAAGTTGGTGGGCAGTACCACCAAAGACTTCGTTGATCTGGTGAAAGCAGGCGAAATGATAGAGAGTGCCATTAAAAGTGGGAAGCTTAACAATCTTGAAGCTTTTAAAAAGACACACACCAATGAGAGTGAATTTGAAATCCACGTGGTGAACGTTAGAGGCCCAGGTTATCGTCAGTTTGAGCCTTCATCTTTCAAATCGAGTTCTCATTCTAAATCTACATCTGATAAAAATTCTCGTGAGAAGACTTCTATTGATCCAATACCAATGACCTATACTGAATTGCTCTCGAAGCTTGTTGAGGTTAACCTTGTGGCTCCAATTCACTCTGAGCCAAGAAAACCTCCTTATCCTGAAGGTTACGATACTAATGCTACATGTGATTATCACTTAGGGAGTTTAGGTCATACCACGGAGGAATGTGGGGCATTAAAACGTAAGGTGAAAAGTTTGATCGAATATGGGGCATTAACATTTGACAAGTAATGTGATTCTGATGAGAATAGTGTTTATGCTTCGAATTGAACCTGATCGGTTGGAAAACATTGAGAAGAAATCATTTCATTTCCCATCCTGATATTTAAGTTGCCATTACACAGAGTTGTTTTCCTCTTATTTGAAATTGCTTTTTTTTTCTCTTATGATGTTAGTTGTATGGCGTTTTCATTCAATAAATGTTGCCTTTTGGGGGCTATGAGCAATGAAGCACATTTATAAAATTTGAAGTTCTTTGAAAATCGAATAAATGAAATGTTCTTTTAAGAATCGAGGTTATAGACCTTTGACATGTGACAAGATTTAAACCTTCTTTCAGTCAGATTCGAAACGTAGATCTCTTGATATTTTCATTTGAAATTCATTCATGATAGACTTGACACACAAATTAGCCTTTTCATAGGTACGACTTCTAAGTCACACCTTCATCGCCTTAGGTGCAAAACCAATCTTATTTTTTCAACATACACCTCGAAGACATGAAATCCAGAGATATTTATTAGTATGCGAATCTTTCAGCTAAAAAAAGGGGCATCTCATGTTGATTCTAAGAGTAAGCCAAATAGTTGGGGCATGCACGAAGCAAAAAATAAAGAAAAAATAGAAAAAAAATAGAAAGAAAAAAAAAGATTAGACTATCATGCATTATTTGAATTTAGATGATTCTGTGAATAAATGAGTTAACTTTGAATATCAATCCTTCTAAGATAACTCTTTTATGAAGATATCTATGTATGAAATGATGAATGGCATTCCTTCATTTTCTCTTTCACAAAAAAAGAAATTTATCCATTATTGTCCCCTTTGAGCCTAATTTTTTTTTATAAACCCTAATCAAGGATCACCCTCAACATTGAGGGCAAAAGTGAGGAAAATTTACTCACATGAGTCAATTATGATGCACCACGAGGACGAGGCATTATGAACAAGGGGCAAAGAACAAGAAGACATGTTTCAGCTACAAGAGGTGACTTGTGCTCAAATCAAAAAAGTTCTGAATTCATTCATGAAAAAAGAAAGAAAAAGAGGAAAAAAGAAAAAAAGAAAAAGGAAATTGAAACAGAAAAAGAAAAAAGGAAAAAGAAAAAAAATGAAATGAACAGAACGAGAATCACACATTTAGAGTCCCTCATCGAAAAGACTTTCTTGAGTCTAGCTGAGATATGTAACACAACATTGTTCGAAGCTCCAATGTGAACAAGTCATGAATCCTCAAAGACGACAGTGTGATAAAGGAAATGAACTCTAGGGTGAAAACCTAAAAATGGGCAGTCTAGAGCGATCCAAGAAAAAGAAACCAAAAACATGAGAAAGCAGATTCAAGTTGAGCAAAGTGTGGATTAGATTCCGTCAGAAATGATTGATCCTTGGTTTATTCACCCTTAAACACTCGTTCCAGCCTAGATACCTTTTCTTTCATAACCCTGAGCCATAGCCTACATTACGTGCCTATAAAGTCCATATTTGATCATACATGAATATTTGAGTTAAAGAGATTATCTTTAGAATTGGTGTTGCCTCTTGGTGTTAATTCTTTTATTTTCAGAAGATTTCTAAAACCTCTCATGCATGATAGGATAATAAAAAAGGAGGGTTCAAGATGAAAATTCACAAAGGGCGTCTTGAGACCAATGATAGGTTCGAGTTAAAAACCTGAAAAGACGGCTCGAATAATAGAAATCAAATTTGCATGGCTGACACATGAGAAGCGATCCCCCAAATGTCTGATAGAGTTCTACTCACCCTGAAAGCATTCACAAAAAATCGGGTCAGTAGACAATTCCAAAAGTCGCGCATGAAGTTGTAAGATCACTTGATCATGTTTTAGGAAACCATTGAACATTTGAGAATCATGTCTCATTCGAAAAGAGTCAATCTCTGAAAATACACTCATTCACCAAGTTATCTTACACCTTGAAACCAAAAATAGCCTTGGCACATGTCAAAGAACTATACATTTGAAAGATTAAAAGAATCGTTGGTTTGCTTGATATTTAATGAACTCATATTTTACGAAGTGTTTCAACTGTGAGCCTAGCGTGAGGGGCACATTTTATTTTGTAAAATGTTTTTGCGAGCTTGTCTTGTTTTGAGAATTGAGAAATAAAAAGGTTTTTCAAATATCATCTCTCTTGAGAATGAAAAATATTTTTGAAATTGATATGGGTTGCTTTGACTCGAAAGCTTGAAATCAAGAAAATAATGCAAAAGGGAAAAGAAAAGATGAAAGTGGGTGAGGCAAAGTTCACTGGGCGAAGAAGGAGAATTGACGTGATCCACGATGAAGATACTTCCCAATTGTGGAAAAGATGGTCAAATCATGAAATGAAAGACTTCACATGCATCATTAAGAGCACACATCAACACCATGCATTCATCGTTGACATATATTACATTAGGTAGTCATGCATGACATCTGCATCATTAATAAATTTTGCAGGAAAATGTTCACTTGAACTTTGCAATTTCGATCCTGTTCAAGGTGCTTTAATTCGAAGGTATGATGCTTGTAAGACTCATCTGAGATGTTCTTGAAACATTTTTTTAAAAAAAATCTTGATCTTTTTCTCTTGAGGAAATTTTCAAAAAAATTACTTTCCTCTCTTGAGGATAATTTTTCAGATCTCCTTAGAGAACGATTCTTCAGAGAATGATTTTCCCCTCTTGAGGAAATTTTCTCAAATCTCTCTCGAGATATTAATTCTCAAAACCTCTATATGTTGTTAAGATATGTTTCTCCTTAAATATAATTCTTGTCTCTCTTGAGACCGTTTTCCTGAAACACATAAATCTTGTCTCCCTTGAGACATAAAACCAAGTGCCAAGATTTGCCTCCAAGATGGAGTGCCACCACTTGCCTTCAAGATGGAGTGTCACCATTTGCCTTCAAGATGAAGTGCCACCATTTGCCTCCAAGATGGAGTGCCACCATTTGTTTCTAAGATGGAATGCCACGACTTGCCTTTAAGAGGAAGTGCCACTATTTGCCTCCAAGATGGAGTGCCATGATTTGCTTCCAAGATAGAATGCCATGAATTGCCTTCAAGATGAAGTGCCACCATTGACCTCCGAGATGGAGTACCGTCATTAAGCCTCCAAGACGGAGTGCCACCAAACCACCATGATGGAGTGTCATTATCGAAAGTTCAACATTCATTAGACAAATTTGATGCTCTTAGTCTTTGCTCTATTCCTCTCGTTCGAGCAATGAGCAAAGAGGGGCAGCTGTAAGCATCAATTTTACTAGAGCCTAGTCATTTGGCCCAAATTCAGTTACACCCAAAATCAGATAAAACTCAAATGAAAAATAAAAAATAAAAAAAATAAAAATAATAGAAACACAAACTTGCACGCCACTCCTATGCTCAACAAACCCCTCCATTCTCGAAAACTAATTCCTCTAAGCTCCACTATTTAATGCTCGTCTCAACTTCATGAAAAAGGGGAGAAGAAAAAAACGATTAGAAACGGAGGGTGATTGGAATCTACGAGTAGAGAGTTGGACTGAAATTAAAAAAGAGAAGTTGAGCAGTCTACCTTTGATTTTCGGGGATCGAAGACACAGCGAAAAAATCCGAGCGGTGAGGAGATTTGTGATCACGAGTAGAATATCATACCCGAAGAGCAACTCGATCCGACGGTAGATCTCCGAAATCGAGAGAGGTGAGATTCGGATGTAAAATTTTAGATTTACGTCGATTGACCTATATTTTGGTGGAACTAACTTAGGTTTTGAGTTCAGGAGGTAGAAATATAAAGGAAAGGTAATTTTTTTTATATTTTTGCCATCGCCGGAGTTTGACCGGCAGCGATTGTAGTGACCGGAAAATACAGTGAGTTGAAAGGGGAAGAAAGGATATTTTTTTATGCATGAGTAAAAATGAAAATAAAATGCCTATCGGCATTACTTTTGGTTAACCAAATGAATAAAAAAAATTAAAAACTCTTTACTGCATTTTGAAAGTTGTGCATCTCTTGGAAATAGTTATTGCAGGCCAACTCACCGCATTTAATTTAAGTTAAGGGAAATTTGCACTTTAGGTCCATGCTTCTTTATATGTATTATATTTTGATATTATTTCATGTTAATTTAATTAGAATTTAGCCTTTAAACTTTAAATTTTTTAAATTAGATCTTAGACTTATTTAATTATTTTTTTAACTGTGGTTAACTTAGGTTTTTTTGCCTTTTCTTTTGGATTAATTGTTTTTAATAAAATTTTAATTTGTTTAAATTGATTATTAAACTTAGAGTTTAATTGTAAATTGATCTTAAATTTTTGTGAATATTTTTGAATTTGACCCTAAAATTGAATTTGACTAATAATTTGCATAATTTACGATTTATTACAAATTGACTTAAAGTTTATGATCTTTGATTTTCATTTTAATCTTTCATGTTTTTAATTGCATGATTTAATATTCAAGCATATAATTTAGTTTTTGTATCATTTTACATCATTTTTTAATAATGTTATCAACTGAACCGTGCATTTTGGTAGCATTTTAGACAACATAACCCCTTTAGGTACCAATTTTGGGCGTTGTGGGGGTGCTATAACCTTCCCCACACGTAATCGACTCCCGAGCCCGACCATGACTCTGGTTCAGACGCAGACCAGTTTTACAGGTTTTCGGTCGTACCCAACTCAAAATGACCGATGGCGACTCCAATCCACGACGAGCCTTTGAAGGCCTAACCAATTTCGACCTGGACCAAAAACGGTGTTAACAATAATGATTTTTCTCTTTCAAAAATTGTGGTTTTAAAACGGTTAGAACAACTAAGTGAATAAAATGACCAAAAAGTATTTGTTTAGTCCGTTAGTAGTATTTTACCCATAAAAGGAAAAAATAACGCCTTCCTTATTTAAGGTGTTGGAACATAAATATCAAGCTATACCCATTAATAATTTATCTTTCAATTTTAATTTTTCGTACCTTATGCTCATTCCCTTATGTCCTGGTGGCAAAGGTAGATGTTTATCATCCCTTGGGACCCGGGTTCAAGCACCAGTTATGCTATGCTGTGTGTGCCGTCTTAGAAAAGACTAAGAAAGTTCTAACTTATAAATATTAAATTCTAACCCTAAACCCTAAATTTTATTCACAATCACTAACTCTAAACCATACCCTTAAATCGAGTCCCTAAATTCTAAAACTAAGGCGCTTGTGAAAACTAAAAGTTTCTATCGCCATTGTATCAAATAATTATCTTTTATTAAATATACTTTAATATTTGAATCATACATTACTATTCGTTTGCATCAACACTACCTGATATTTTAGACTATATCTATGCGTTTTATCAATACATATATATGTTACATTAATAGTGATATTGAACAAACCATTCTAAATTGAAATTTTATTATTTGACATTTGATTCAAGCTGAATACAACGTCTAAGAGCAAGGGTAAAAGCAAAGATAAATGGAAGTACCCTAGCACAATCCATTTTCATTTGGTGGGAATTTGCAAACACATCCTCTCTCGCATGAATTATATGTACATTTTGAAAGCACAAACGAAACTACACATGCTCTTTCTAAATTTTGCATCATTATCTCATTTCTTGAATTTATAAAGTTGTAATAAAATAAAAACAAATCATTTTAAAACTTGAATTTCATAAAAAAAATTATTGTGACCCCTAAACTCGGCTTAGAAGAAAATGCCAAATTTAGAAAATCGCAATCAAATATTTGTCCTTCAAGAAACGATTTTAGGTTGAAATAATTTACAACTCAAGGTCATTGATTAAACAAGTAAAACTCAATAAATATTCCAGTTATTATAAAACTCAATCTTTTAAACAATTTTTTGATAGTTGATAAAATATCTGAAAAATAAATTCGTAAATGGATGCATCCAATAAGCCACAAATTATAAATAGTCTCAATGTTTGAATTACATAGATATCCCAAAATAATGTTAAAACAATAGTTTGAAATAATCAAAAGAAAATTCATGCTTAATGATAAAAATATTTGAATAAAAACGAGAGCTCCAAGTACCGAGTCGCCTAAAAGAGTCTAAATATCTAAAAGAAAAATTATGGGGTGTAAGCTAAAGCGCTTAGTGTGTCTCTAAAGCGCAAGCAAACACAAACAAACCAATATTGTATTTTCTTATAAATTCTTTTGAAAATAAGATAAATCCGATAAATGGGAATCATAATGATATGATGTCTGATGCATAACTCGATACTTAACTATCTGATATCATACATAGTGGAGGTTGCCCTCGCCAGAGTGGAGGATTCCCTCGCCCAAATGGAGGTTTCCCTCACTTTTCCCGATCACATATTCCCATACCATGGACACAATGATATGATTTAAAAAACATAAATCTAAACTCTTACGAGTTTCTCATTTTCAAAATTCGATGCTTAATTTAAAAACACAATTTAATATGGCATGCATGCTGTTTCAAAACATTCTCAAATCACAACTCATATGATAAATCAAGCAAGAATAAATTATCATTTACAACAAGTATGTAGCACTATAAGAAACACATCTTAAGCAACAACAACTCTAATGTCGAAAAGGACGCGTCTCAGACTCAAATCTAGCTGAATCAGAACCTACGATGATAACTCTACATTAATAATTATTTTTATCACTACGCCACAAATAAAAGCATAAGTGTAACACCCCAAATTGAAAGCTATAATTTCAGTTATGTTTTAGTGATCAAATTGTGAAAGCTGAAATTTGGGTGACCATTATGATATGCGGATATAGTTTGGGCCCTTAAATTGTGATTTGCCCTTTAGAACAAGGTATATAACCATGTTTTCAGCCGTAAAACGGATTCATCGCCCACTTTGTTTTCTGCAGCCGCAATCCCATATCTCCCCCACCCTTTCGATATCTGAAAGTAACCCCTCACCCACTGCTTCTCCGATCAGGCTCCGGTGGGCCCTTTGCCGCCACCTGTGTCGCGCACCGCGACCACCATTGGGTTTCCCTTCATCTCGCCTTTAAAACCCTACCTCCGTTTCCCATCGTCATCCACCGTTCAGAAGGAACACTTGGGAAACCATTTCGATTTTCACTCGAGTTTTGTGCCATCACCGTCTCCTCCTTCATTGTAGCAGTGTTGGTAAGCCACTGTTTACCGCCTCTTTCAGATTTGTGGCTTTTGTGTTGTGTTTGTGAGTTTTGAAATCTTTGCATTCTCTTCGTGGTTGTGTTCGCGTCACCGAGCATGTCCAAGTGGTTGTCGCTGTCGTCGATGTGTAACCATGGCCGCCGTTGTTTGGTTTGCTCAGCCGCCACTGTCGATTAGGGTTAACAACCCTAATTTTTGATCTGAAGTGAAGAGATAAAGCAATTGGGCTGTATGTTTGTTTTGTCGAGCCCGATCTATGTGCCCCAGTGTGGGAATAACCATGTTGAGATTCTGGTCTTCTTGAGCCCAAGAGAGGACCCCCTAACTGTGTGAACCGGCCAAACTGGGTTGACCCATTACCATCAGCTGAACCGGACCAGTGAACCGGTTGTTCTGAACCTCTCTGATGAACCGAACCGGATTGACCTCGATGTAGCACCCCTAACCCAGCTTAGGAGGTGTTTCAAAACAAATATAAACAAACAATCAGCTAAGGTGAATATTCAAGGCATACTAGCAAAAATTAAGACCATTTTTAAGGACTACAATTTTCAATTGATCGCAAAGGTAACTATAGATTTGATTTATAGAATGGCAAACCAACTTGGTTGAATACAAGTCATTCGGAAGTGAGACACCTTAGGTCCCTTACCTTATTTATTACTAACTTTTTTACCACCAATTTTTTTTGATCGAAAAGAAAAGGATTTCATTACTAAACATCAAAGATACATTAGAAGACATGAGGGGAGATGGGGTCCCCACAGATGTTGACAAGCTAAGTCCTTAGCATAAAAAGCAAGCCGGTCGGCTGCTTGGTTACAAGACCTAGGAACAAAAAAGAAAGAACAACAAACGAAGGATTTGGCAACTTTCCTTATATCCTCTTCGACGGTGGACGACAAGCAATTGGATTGGACTCCCAATCGAATACCATTGACAATGGCTTGACAATCCGATTCAACGATGATGTGGGTGAGATTGTAAGACGAGGCCATGGATAGGTCGAGTCTAATAGCCAAAGCTTCGACAACCTCTGCTGACAGGGCGAGAAAAGGGGCTGAGATTCCCTGCACAGAGGCTCACGGACTATCGCGAGGGATAGCCACCCCGATAGCCTTTCCTGTGCATCGATCAAAAGCATCATCGCAGTTAATTTTAAGAGATCCAATAGGAGGGGGTTGCCAATGACTCGCCTCACTATGTTGGGAGATTCTAGCTTTTGCTGAAGACGAAGTTTCCTAGTTGAATTCCTGAAAAGTACAATCGGCGCTCAGCCACACATCCCAAGGAAGGTCCCTCCTGTTATCAAAGACAAAGGCATTGCGAGATTTCCAAATCGCCCATAAGAGGAAGGCAATAAGGTCACGACCCTTCGCGACATCTCCCAGTTTTCCAGAGAGCCACCACTTGGTGAAGTCAGGAAAACCTGTGATAGCAGGTGAGTAGCTGAATCCAAAGGCTTTCCAAACAGCTTGTGCAAAGGTACAGAAGAAAAGGAGGTGCTCAATGGTCTCTTTTTTCGTTCCACATCTTGGGCAATCAGCGGATTCGTGAAAACTTCCGTGGAAACGTGAGGCGAGGTTTCCTTTTGAAGGGATTATATTATGGCAAAGCTTCCAGAGAAAAGAGCGGACTTTGGGTGGCACTTTGAGTCCCCAGATTGAGTTTCAAAGGTCTTTGTTTCTGCCTGGATCGTTGCTTGACGACGAGTCTGAGAAAGCTGATGTCCTATCCTCTATGAATCGGTAGCCCGACTTCGTCGAATATTCTCCATTTTTTGTTCCAGCCCAAACAATGGAATCCTTAACATCAGAACCCCCAATTGGAATAGATCTTATAGCCTCAGATTTAGATTGCTGGAACATGAGATTAAGTTTTGATTGATTCCAATATCTTTGATCAGATTCCATTAGGCTGCTCACTGAAGAGCATAGGTTGGATTGTGGTAGGGGCGACCGGATTCTGAAACCAGGGATCTTAGGGACCCATTTGTCTTCCCAGATAGAAATACTTCTCCCGTTACCCACTCTCCAAAGTGACCCTTTTTTGATTGTTTGAATCCCTTCCCGGATGCTGATCTAGGCCCATGATGGGTTTTTGCACTTGGGGGCCTCGAAGAGATTTCCATTTGGATAATAAATTCCCCGTAGGGTTTGTGCTAGTAGGGAGTTCGGGTTCTTAAGAAGCTTACAAGCCACTTTAGCAATAAGAGCTTTGTTGAAGGATCGTAGGTTTCTGAAACCTAGTCCTCCTTGGTCTTTGGGTCGACAAAGATTTCTCCAGTTTAGCCAGTGGATGCTTTTCTCTTTGGCATCAGAGTTGTTCCACCAAAACCTGGCCACTTGTGAACTAATCTCACAGAAAGTGACTGGAAGAAGGAAGCATTGCATGACGTAAGTGAGGATTGCTTGGGCAACTGCTTTAATAAGGACTTCCTTTCCAGCTTGGTTAAGGAATTTGGCTTTCCATCCTCGTAGCTTGTTCTGGACTCTCTTCTTGATGAATGCAAGAGCTTTCTTTTTGTTGCGTCCCCAAAAAGAAGGTAGACCCAGATATCTGTTGTCTTCCTCAATTGAACAGAAACCCAAGATGTTAGAGAGATGGGCTCTCAGCCGAGGACTGATATTTGGAGAGAAGAAGACTGAATATTTCTGAATATTAACTGTTTGGCCCGTTGATCTTTGAAATAAGTGTAAGATGTGTAAAGCTGTGTGGCAGTTTTCCTCATTTGCTGTAGAGAACACATGACAATCATCGGCAAACATGAGGAGGCTAAGAGTGGGGCATCTTCTTCTTATTTTAAGGCCTTCAAAGCGATCTTCTTCGATCTCCTTCTCGGTTATCCAGGATAGGATACTGGAGATGAATGTAAAAAGAAAAGGGCGATAGGGGGTCTCCTTGTCTTAGACCTCTCCTAGGGCGGAACTCTTCGTATTTTTCCCATTTAGGACCAAGGAGAAAGTTGTTGAAGAGACACATTTCATGACCCTATCAACCCACCAATCACTGAAACCCATCTTGTTCATTGTAAATCTAAGGTCCCAGTCCACTTTGTCGTATGCCTTCTCTAAATCAATCTTCAGAGACATTATTCCTTTTCTTCCTCTTTTGGATCGCTTTATCGCGTGAAAGGCTTCATTCGCAATAATAATATTGTCGTGTATTGATCTTCCCTGATGGAAACCGATTTATGATGCGGGATGAGATCCGAGAGAAAACCTTTCAGGTGAGAAGCTATGATCCTGGTTATGACTTTAAGGGAGAAGTTGCATAGACTGATAGGACGAAAATGAGAGACTTCACATGGATTTTGTTTCTTTGGGATCAAGACTAGGTTAGTTTTGTTCAGGCCATAGTCCAGAAAGCCGTCCTTAAAAAAGGTCGAGACCATTCCTACCAGGTCTTCCTTTATGGTGTCCCAGAAATTTTGATAGAAACACCCAAGGAAATCGTCCGGACCTGGAGCTTTTGTCGCTCCAAGGTTGAACACCGCTCTCCTAATTTCTTCTTCCGTGACATCTTTCCTGAGGTCGGAGTTCATCGCATCGGACACCAGGTAGGGAATGTAATTTCCAATGCTATTGAAATCCACCGCTTGGTCCTTGGTAAAGAGGCGTTGGAAGTGACTAAGTAGGTTATCGGCTATGTCCCTGGGTTCCTCAAGCCACGACCATCATCCTTCTTAATTTTGAGAATGGAATTAATTCTTCTGTGTTGAATGGTGGTAGCATGGAAGAATTTAGTGTTCTTGTCGTCCCAATTTAGCTAGTTAATTCGAGACCGTTGGTGCCAGTATCTTTCTTCGCTTTCCCATTCAAGGTCCAAATCTTTCTGGAGCTGTTTGTATTCTCCCAATTCCGCTCTGGATAGTTTCCTCCCTTGAAGCTGCATGATTTGATCTGTCAAAGATTGTTTCTTTTCGTTTTTCTGTCTCTGCTTGAGTTTACTCCATTTTATTAGGGTTGTTCTTGTTCTTTTTATTTTCTTCCCCAGGCGAAGAGAGATATTGTCGTTTGAAACTTGGTTCCACTCTTTCCGGATGGTTTGAGGGCACTCCTCATCTAGATGCCATTTGTTTTCGAATTTAAACTCTTTTTTGTATCTTCGCATTTGACCCAGTGGGAAGAGGATGATCGGGGTGTGATCAGAAGCCAGAGCGATGTCCAACATTCCCAAAGCTTTTGGGAAAGATAAACTCCATTCATTTAAAAACAGGACCCGATCAAGTTTCTCCAGAATAGCATCCTATTCACTTCTTTGGTTATACCAAGTAAAACAGCCCCATTTTAATGGCATCTCTAACAGTCCATCTGAGTCAACGAACTCAGAAAAACACTTGGCCTCTTCCGGGTTGAAAAGACTTCCCCCTTCTTTGTCTTCCTGGCACGTGACAATATTGGTGTCACCTATTATGAGCCATTTTGCATTTGGGGATGCTCTGAGCTGATTTAAATCCTCCAAGAAAGCCTGTTTCTCATCTCTATATGGAGGACCATAGATGAAGGTTCCAAACCAATCCTCACCTTCCTGGATTGACACAATGGTATCAATAAGATTCTTGTTATGTTTCAGGATGTTAATTGTTGTTTCTTTGTTCCACCACAGAGCCATTCCACCCGCTAAGCCTTGCGGCTCAACATAAAAGGACGATTCAAACTTCATCTTCATTTTGCTTTTTTCAAGATATTTAATTTTTTCTTAGTTTCGCTTAGGAATATAATGGCCGGCTTGTGCTTCATAACGGAATCTCAGAGGGCCCTTACTATTTTTCTGTTTCCCAGGCCTCATACATTCCATGGGATTATAGACATATCAAGATGAAAACATAAGCACAACTCAATGGCTACAACAGATACAAGAATTAAGAGGATGAGTAGAGCAGACTCAAGCACGCTCAAAATAACCAAGAAGAGTGAACTAAAATGTCACCGCAAAAACTTCAAGAAGATAGAACCGTAGTAGAGATAGACCGAAAATGTCAGATGAAACTTCCCGAAATATCACCAAGGAAACCAAACAATGCAACTAGATATACAGAAAAATTAAAGCACCAGGCCACATTAGAACGGGAAAGAGCAACCAGAAAAAGGGCACAATTAGAATGCACGGGGAAGAATGGGAGGAGTAACCAGAAAAACGGGATCGATAGACGTTCATAAAACAGGGAAGAAACCTGATAGGAAGTGTCACCAGGGCTGTCGATAAGTTACCCTCTAGAAATCATAAACACATTTCTTACCAAGGGCTCGACTGTTTGAATCAGAGTTGTCTGTCCTGGAAGCACGGGAATTTTCAAAAGCTCGTGGCTGCTGGATAGGACATGGAACTGAACGGAGTCATTTTTCGGATGACAAGGTGATTTCCGGCGAGCACGACTGAGAGCGGTTGTAAATCCAACGCTGGGAAGGATACCTTCACGAAGCTTTCGAAGCCACCCGACAAACTCACCCGCCGCAATCTCCTTTGAGCGATCCACCAGCCATAGGTGTTCAATGCGATACATCGGAATCCGTCCGCCTGAAAGAAAGGGCAGCACCGCACCTTCTTCAGCTTCTCAACATTACGGGGGCAGGAGACAACCACCTTGTCTGAGGCTCAAGGGTTTTTGCGAGGGAGAGAAATTGGGGGCGCGTGAACGGTGTGTGGCGAAAGTGGGGATTTTTTCTTTTATTACCACCAATTATATTTAACCAAACCAGGTCTTTTAATCTAGGTCTGAAAGATATCTTTACTTCAATTTCATATGAAACAAGGATATGAACCATGATTGTATACATTGATGATTCGAACAAAAACTTTGAACATATGAGATTCATTATCATCAATTTCATAACATTCAAAGATAAATCGATTCAACCAAAGCATGGATAACTCATAAATCATTACAAGGGTTTGAACAATAAACAACCATGTTAAGCTTATACAAATGTTTGATATGATCTAAAAGCACTAGAGGTTGTCCCAAAAATTATCTAACATGGCATATTGTTAGGATATAGAATTTCCTTAGGTTGCAAGATCACGCACGCATTAAACACTTAACACGACATCATACGAACTCTCAAGCATCATAAAACTCATTATCACTCTATTTAATCCCCTAAAAGAAGATGCAAAATTTCACTATAAATCAACTTATGTATCGCATTCAAAACTACTAACAAGTATCGTATCCATGTAATTCAAGAATTCACCATAAGTGTCGAAATTTCAAGGATGATCTAAGGTCTCCTAGGCATGACAATGGCTTCTAATTACTTATGCATTCCAACAATCATTTCCATATCACGCTATTTGTTTCATACATATTCAAATAACATTCAAAAGCCATCCATAGATAGCGACATGATAATCT
The DNA here is from genome assembly GCA_958450335.1 of Hibiscus tridactylites. Taxonomy (NCBI): domain Eukaryota; kingdom Viridiplantae; phylum Streptophyta; class Magnoliopsida; order Malvales; family Malvaceae; genus Hibiscus; species Hibiscus tridactylites. Next base: position 15,302,558 of record OY288282.1, on the reverse strand, counting down.
AACTTCTATACACACATATACATGTAAATTATTGTTGGGTTTTTAGGTGCTCGATTCCTTCAACCGTTCTTGCTCGCCAAGTGGTGGAGAAGTGGAATAATGGGTGATAGAGGTGTGGAAGCTAAAAAAGATAAAGACAAGATGATTTATACTGGTTCAACCTTCTAACCAAGGTCTACACCCACCACCTTAGCTTCCCACTAAGGATTTCCAATCAATCCACTATTGATTCGTCCCCTTTTCTAGGCTTAGGAGGAAACCCTTACAAAACCGATCAAGCTTTCTACCCAAATCTTTGATCAAACCCTCTTTAAAAAGAGATAAAATAAGCAAACACAAATCCCTCTAATAGGTATTTGTTTGCACAATTAAGCTCTCACTCAATCATAAAACACTTGAGCAAATATAACAATTTTGGCTCACTAGTGTTTGTCTATTACAAAAAATTGAACAATAAAGCCCTAAGACAAATTCTTGATCATAGCGTTGTTGACAATTGAAGCATTAGTCATTACTTGATGCTTGGAGGTCCCTTTTATACTCCTAATTGAGTTTGTAGCCGTTACTAGTCGTTGGGGTTGAATTGGCGCCGTTGGAGACTTTATTTCCCACCATAAATGCAATTCTGCAGCTCCCTATTTCGAAACGCCCGACCCTATTTCGAAACATCCTTGAAATAGAAAGTGCCATTGCAGTCTGATGCAACACCCCTTTCGGAACACCCTTGGACGTATCGAAACGATCGTATCAAAATGTTGATTCCTATATCGAAACATCCTACAATTAAAAGGTAGTTGGGAAATAGCCTTTGGGGGGTTTATGACCGTTGAGGTCATGCCACATAGGCGTATCGAAACGATGTGCAAAATTCTCACCCAGATCAAGCCCCATTTCGAAACAGACGATGTTGTATCGAAACGTTTTGCCACTGTAAAGCCCCGTATCGAAACCCCTAGAGGCATTTCGAAACGCCTGGATGGTTTTGTTAAATTTGGCTTTTAGAACACATAAAACCTTTTTGAAATATCCCATAAATATAGTTTCAAGTTGTTTGGACTTAGAAATGATTTTGAATTATTTTTAACGTTGTTCAAAATATTTTTCAATTATTATATCAAAACATTAGTTCTACAATCTCCCCTTTTTGATATAATAAAACCAACTTGAAAAATTGTTTGGGATTCTCCCCCTTTAAGTTTAAAAATGTGAATAAGAGATGAAATTTTTTAGAAGTAAGTAAAGCTCCCCCTTATTCATTTAAAAATACATTTTCCAAACCAAACTCTCCCCTTTTTGTTATATAAAAAAGAATTCAAAAGACATTAAGTTCAAAATAACTTAGGAGGTTTGAAAAGATGAAAAAAATAAGAATTTTAGCTTTAAAATGGCTCCCCCTTACTCAAAGCATCATCAAAAGATGTTAGTCCAACACATGATAATCTTGTTGAATTACAATAAAATAAATCAAATTAAACAAACAATAGCAACTAGATTTTACCAACACTTAAATTCAAGGGAGGATGTGAAACCTTCCTCTTCAAGTGTCTTGCTTTGTGTGCATGGAGCTCTCCCTCAATGTTTGACTTGTTGATCAATCTCCATCACACCTATCATAAGGCAATCAAGTAATTTTTGGTATCCAAATTGCTTTGGATCCATAGACATTAGTAGCACAAAATTTAGCCCCCTTAGGAATCCATTTTTCAATTTCATCCTTTTTAGTTGAAGTGGTTAGTCCTTTGGGACCAAACACTTCTAAAACATTTTCCATTTATGAATCTAGGGGCACTAGATTGTCTTATATAAAAATTTGATTTTCCAACATTAATTTTCTTTTCAAGCTCTTTGGAAATCAAATCTTTTTCTTCTTGAACTTTATGAAGCAAATTTTGTAAATCAAAACATTTTTGTTCAAACTCATTGAGTTTTGCTTCAAGTTCAATTTTGGTTTTAAAAATCAAGTCATTTTGAATTTTCAAATTTGAAATCACTTTCTTGTTTTTCAAAATGTGATTTTTAAATTCTAAAACCAATTCGTCATAGGCATCTTGTAATTCATCAAAAGAATATGAACATGAAGTAGATGAATTAGAAGTTACCCTTAAATCTTCTTCGATGGTCATAAGGCAAATGTTGGCTTGTTCATCGTCGGTGGAGTCCTCATCACTCCAAGTAGCCACATATGCCTTCTTCTCATGGCTTGAAGTGTTTGCCCTCTTCTTTTTCATGGATTCTCGTTCAAGGCTTTCTTCATGTAAGGGGCACACTTCTTGAAGAGATGAATTATCTCTTCTTCTTCATCCTCCTCTTCACTTGAATATACATGATGGCATGTGGAGGATTTGAGAGCAATGACATTTGTGTTGATGCCAAGCCCTTTGAGCTTCTTCTTCCCCATAGAATCTCTTCCTTCTTCTTCTCTTCTTCTTTGTTTTTCTTCATTATTTGGTGAGTGAGAAGTGCCCCCATGAGCTCATCAAGCTTCAAAGTCTTGAGATTCTTGGCTTCAATGATGGCGGTCCTTTTTGAGTCCCATGACTCAGGAAAAGAGTAGATGAGCTTTCGGACAAGCTTCTCTTTTGGGATGGCTTCTCCATAACCTTTGAGTCCATTGGTGATGGTGGAGAACCTATCGAACATCTTCTCAATGTTCTCTTTCAGATCCATCTTGAAGTTTTCATACGCTAGGTTGAGGAGCCCAATCTTGGTCTCCTTTACTTCGTTTGTCCCATCGTATGTAACTTCGAGTTTGTCCCAAACTTCCTTGGCACTCTCGCAAGAAGACATCTTCTCGTAGATGTTGAGGCTAAGTGTACAAAAGATGAAGTGCAAAGCCTTGCAATTTAGCTCCATCTTCTTGCGATCGTCGGCATTCCACTCCGCCTTGCTTCTTTGTGGTACGAACGGGCCATCTTCTATGATATCCCAAAGCTTGTAGTCTTTGGATTTGACAAAGAACATCATCCTCGTCTTCCAATAAGCATAATTGGTCCCGTCGAAGAATGACTGTTTGTCGATGGATTGCACCATGAGCCGGTTGTTTGAAAAGTTGATCGAGCTTGTTGGATCGCCTCAATAGAATGTTAATCCTATTCAATTGAGCCAAGCTCTGATACCAATTGTTGGTTTTTAGGTTCTCGATTCCTTCAACCGTTCTTGCTCACCAAGTGGTGGAGAAGTGGAATAATGGGTGATAGAGTTGTGTAAGCTAAAAAAGATAAAGACAAGATGATTTATAGTGGTTCAATCTTCTAACCAAGGTCTACATCCACTACCTTAGCTTCCCACTAAGGATTTCCAATTAATCCACTTTTCATTCATCCCCTTTTTTAGGCTTAGAAGGAAACCCTTACAAAACTGATCAAGCTTTCTACCCAAAGCTTTGATCAAACCCTCTTTACAAAGAGATAAAAATAAGCAAACTCAAATCCCTCCAATAGGTATTTATTTGCACAATTAAGCTTTTACCTAATCCTAAAACACTTGAGTAAATATAAAAATTTTGGCTCACTAGTGTTTGTCTATTACAAGAAATTGAATAATAAAGCCCTAAGACAAATTCTTGATCATAATGTTGTTGAAAATTGAAGAATTAGTCATTACTTGATGCTTGGAGGTCTCTTTTATACTTCTAATTGAGTTTGTAGCCGTTACTAGCCGTTGGGTTTGAATTGGAGCCATTGGAGACTTTATTTCCCACCATAAATGCAGTTCTGCAGCTCCCCGTTTCGAAACACCCGACCCTGTTTCGAAACATCTCTAAAATAGAAAGAGCCGTTGCAATATGATGCAACACCCGTTTCAGAACACCCTTGGCCGTATCGAAACGGTCGTATCGAAACGTTGATTCCCGTATCGAAACGTCCTGCAATTAAAAGGTAGTTGGGAAATAGCCATTGGTGGGTTTATGACCGTTGAGGTCATGCCACATAGGCGTATCGAAATGGTAGTGGCCGTATCGAAACGCTATGCAAAATTCTCACCCAGATCAAGTTCCATTTCGAAACAGACGAGGCTGTATTGAAACGTTTTGCCACTTTAAAAGCCCCGTATCGAAACACCTAGAGGCGTTTCGGAACGCCTGGATGGTTTTGTTAAATTTGGCTTTTAAAACACATAAAATCTTTTTGAAATATTCCATAAACATAGTTTCAAGTTGTTTGGACTTAGAAATGATTTTTAATTCTTTTTAACTTTGTCCAAAATATTTTACAATTATTATATCAAAACATTAGTTCTACAATTATCACTCAAATGATCATAACAACTAACACAAATCAAAACAACCATTGAATATAGTAAGGGACTTTACACATCATGATAAATACTTAATTAACTTAAATTTATACAAGACCAAAAAAGATAAATTAGATGCCTTATGCATATATCATATATGTGCCACCATCTAAGAGTTCTTAAAGTAAGTTTACAAACATACTTCTTGACCCTTGTGATCTCGTCCATGCTCTCAAGGTACTCAGATGCAAGTATACACTGAAATGTTTGAAAGAATTGAGTAAGCAATTACTTAGTGAGGTAGCTTAAATAGCCAAAAACAAGAATCAAAAGGTCTATGATGTAACTCCATTATTTCTTCAAGTCTAATGGATTTAGGCATGCAACACGATTGATCGTTTTCAAGTCATTGTAACCACAAGATTTCGAACATGGCACTATTTCTTAATCCACTTATGCATAAAAATCAATTAGATGCACACAAGTTTTCATGTTGATTCTTTAGAATAACTTATGACTTCTTAACCAAAACATCACTTGAACATGGCTACTTAACACATAAGTAATCCTAGACTTGAATTACTTGTCACCTACAACATCAACATATCATCGACATAACATATCTTATACTTTTTTACAGCATTAAACTATGTAATTCTAAACCATCCAATACACTTGTATACATATTCTACTCGTCAAAACAGTCTAGCATGAACTTAATTATACTCAAAACAACCCCGTAATCATGTTTATACAAACATGTAATTAAAATAGTCCAGTATATACTCAAAACAGCCCTATAATAATGTGTATTCAAACATGTAATTAAAATAGTCCAGTATATACTCAATTATACTAAAAACAACCTCATAATCATGTGTATTCAAACATGTAATCAAATGTAATACCCAAACTTTGGCTTAGGAGAATGTTATATTAGAACCCTATGTTGATTTTTATAGTTAATAATTCAATTAAACCTATTATGATCAATGAGATTAAAATTGGAATAAGGAAACTTGAGTAGCTATTTACCAAATGGCCAAACTGAGAACCTTTGCAAATATTTAGATTGCATGCTAATAATTAAACAAAACAAGGACTTGATGAGGTGTTAAGTGTGTAAGGGGGCAAATGTAGGGGTCGGTGGAGGATGAGAGAAATCACACAAAACTTAGATTCATCATCTTTCTTTCTCCAAAATGAGCCGAAAGTCTTGGTAGAGAGAAAGAGTTGGTAAAAAAAGCTTAGTTAAGATCAAATTCAAATCAAGTTCCTTTTGTTGGAGCCTTGAATTGAATTAGCTCTTGAGGAAGGTAATTACTTAGCTCTTTTCTTTGTTAAATTGAAGACTATGTATTTGTCTGTAAACAATTTTGTGACTATGAGGATGATAGAGGCATTGGAGTATTCGGATATATAGAATATTAACTAGGTTGGATCATAGCTTGATTGTAATTTAGTGATTGAGGCTGATTTGTGATATAAAAACATGTATATAAACTGTTATGTAATTTGAGAACTGCTCTAGAGTAGATGGACAAGTTCAAAAATGTCAAGAACAGTTTTGCTATATATATGTATTTGGAATCTGTTTTGAAGAGAGAAAAGTAGATGTTTGAAAATTGCCATGTTTTATGTGTAAACGAAAGTAAATGGACTGTTTTTGGTTAAAAATGTACATGTGTTTGAAAGCTGCCCAGTTTTGATGAATCTAAGTTGAGAGTAGAATGCTTTGAAGAATAAAAAGAGTACATGTATGGACTGCCATGTTTCGTATATGTATTAATGAAAGTGGACTGCTTGTAGGTATAAGAACATGTTAAGGGCTGTTTATGAAAGTTTAAATGTTTATACAAGTAATTCTAGGAACTCTTTTGTGTATCAAAATGTAAAGAGGGTTGTTTTGTCGAACTTATGAAATCGGTACTTGTTTAAGTGAATTAAGATCACATAAGTATAATAGGGAATCTACCTTGATGTATATAGTTGTGTATGAAAATGAACTGAACAGTTTGTTTGGATGAATGTGTATAATTGCAATTAGGTAGCTAAACTTAATAAGTGATAAATCAAGTTCTAACACATGAGTGCATGTTTGTATATCTAGACACACAAGGTTATGAAGATGGAAAAGCAAATATAGATCACCTAGGAGATAAGTAAAAAGGGATCGTTATACGGGAGCAAACTGAGCTCGAAAAGAACTGTGAGTGTAGTTAAAGTCTCGAGATAGGCTAATAACCATCTCGAGCATTTCTTATTAATTCCTATTTCCTTGTTTTAACTTAACCTATAGCATGCATAAGCAATATTGGATGAGAGGTAAGTCATTATATTTTATGCTTGATGAAGTGTTATTCATGTTCCTAATATTTTACATGAAATTGTTGAAATGTTGTGATGAAACTGTGTAAAATACAAGCTTTGGGAATTCTTGATATGGTACCTTTCGAAACAAAGGGACTGAGTCCTTATGAAATTCACATGAAGTGAATATCTGCTAATTCGAGAAAAATGATAAGTGAATTATGGAATTATTTTGATAAGGAGCTATGCTTGCATAAATTGTAATAAGATTTGATAAATGTGGAAGCCTTGGATTCGAGTCACTTGTAGGTATAGTTGGCATGTCGTGGAGTCCACTGAGCTCGTGATTAGGGTGGACTATGGTCCTTATTTGGTGATAGTAGGAGGGAAGTTGTGTGGTCACTAGGCGACAGTAGGAGGGATTGACCGGTACCTAGAGTACCAATTATTTGGCGACAATTGGTTGGAGATTCGTGTACCTAGGCTGTTACTTGAGTCTCAAGGCTATATTAATAAGGAAAAATGAAATTATGAACTAGAACAATGAAGAATTATGAATGTGCCAAAAAAAGATATGTTTTGGTCGAAAGTTTTCATGTTAGTGTGATGTGGTAGATTACTTAATCTTGAATTAGTTGAGTATCAATATAAAAAATTGGGGACGGTGTTGGTGGAGCCGGAGTGGAGAGCGAGAAGGCAGAATCAGAGAGCCGATGATCTCAATGGCAGCAGGAATGGTAAGCGATCTTCTACTTTCTCTAGCGACTGGGTAATCTTTATAGACAACCTTAGTAAACGGGTTTCATGCAAAGCTCTGTGGGAACTCTTTGGTCATTTCGAGAAAGTTAAGAAAGTCTTTATCCCTTTCATCAACAAGAAACCTAACTACATGGAGAAGACTTTCGCTTTTGTTCATCTCGGCAGTAAAGAGGATATGGTCCGGGTGATTGCTCACTTTAACAACACAAAAATTGATGGTCGAGTGACCGCTGTCTCGCAAGCTAGATTTAGTAGAAACAACTTGCGTTCGCAGAATGATAATCTTCAGAAAAACAAGATTTGGAGGGCAAAGGATGTGGCTTCTCCGTCTTCTCCGAGGAATCGTTTCGCTGCTAAGAGGGATGGTAGATCTTATCGTGAGGCTTTATTAAACGGCACAGGGCAGCCACCATCCATACAACTTCTAAAGATCCTTTGGTGAATGATAAGTTGAACTCGGAAGCCAACTTAGAGGTGGTTATTCCAAGAGAAGAGTTGGCTTGGATTGATTTAGCGATGACAGGTATAATTAAGAAAAACTTTAAGCTTGAGTTCATTGAAAAAGCGCTGCAAATGATGGTATCCATGTTCAAATTATTAAATGAGGGGTTGCTTTCAACTCATGTCTTGTTCTTTTCCGATCAACGATAGAGAAAAAGGAGGTATGGGAAAGGAAAAAGGTGGAGTTGTTGTTCTGGTTCGAGTTTCTAGATGAGTCGGTGAATGTGGATGGCATACCGCTTTTATATGTTTCGGTATCTATTTACGGGGTTCCCCTGAGCTGCTGGTCAGAAGATTTCTTTCTGTCCATCGTCAAAAATTGGGGGAAGGTAGTAAAAATTCATGAAGCCACTCTCAAAAAATATGATTTATCAGTGGCAAAATTAATTATGAGGGTGGATAGTCAGTTCAACATCCCGGAAGATATCCGAATTAGATGCCTGGGTCATTCTTATCCTTTAAAGATCAAATTGGGTGAGTCGCTGCCGGATTCCCGATCCCAGGATCTTCTTGGGTCATCGGAAAACTTTGATGATTTTTGGCCGGAGACGCAGGGAGCTTCTAAAGAGTTGCCGCCGGATATTCCTACAAATGATGTCCCGTCGAATAATATTCAAGAGGCTGTTAAACTTCCATGCAATAATAGTGCCAATAATAAGCATGCAATGTACGTTCCGGGCACAAGTTCCGAGTCTCAATCTAGGGCGGTCGCTGGTTCCCTAGGTATGGGAAGATCGGACTTCATTCTCAGTGGCCACGTGGATAATCATTTTTATAATGGCTTTGGACCTGGCCAGGATGTCAGGGTAGATAGTCCTAATATTGGGCCTGCCCCTAAATCTGATAATTTGGACCATTCGATTTCAGGGCCGAATTTGCCGGGTAATGAGGAGGTTTCTGATCTGTTTGGTCTCCAAAATGTAGTGGTTGACGATTCTCTCTCTGCTAAATTTACTGCCCTTGCCACGTTTCCTTCAGTTGACTTTGTTCCAGATAGCTTTGAAGGCTCTTCGAACGAATCCATCCCATCTCCCCCAATGGATCATGCATGTTTCTCCGGGCTGGAAAGAAATGTCTCCGCTCCTCAAATCCGCTTATCGTTGTCTGTGGGGCTTCGGGGGGATTTCTACAAAGCTAGTCATCGAAGGGTTATGAGAGGGAAAATTCTAGAAGCCATTGAAAATGGGAGACAAAGTGAAGTATCGAGCAGATTAGGGCAATCAAATGAGTCGGTTCATCTCAATCACATTGAAGAGGCGTTAGCGGTGTGGGGAGTAAGTCAAATTCTAGGTCTTTCCTTCAAAGGGGGAAAGAAGGCCTTTGTCGAGAAGGTTGTGGAGTTAGAAGCGGGTTCCCAGTAAGCTCTTTTCTTTTGAATCGTGCTTGGTCATTCTAAATTTCATGGACTTGTCTATTATTTCTTGGAACGTGCGTGGTTTGGGGAAAATGGAGAAACACAGGGGGGTTAGGGAGCTACTGTCTCGTCAGAAACCGAAAATTATTATGCTTCAGGAAACCAAATTAGCAGTTTTCAGTACTTCATTATTGCGTAGGTTGGGGTGCAACGAGAAATTCGAATATATCATTTCCCCAGCTTGTGGTTCTGCCGGGGATTTAATTTCCTTTTGGGATCCCTCTTATATTAACGTTTATGATTCTCTGATTCACCATAGATTCATAGTCTTATTTGGCAATATCCGTGGGGTTGAGGCTTCCTTTGGCTTCATGAACATCTACGGTCCATCGGTTGAGGCTGAGAAAGGCGAGTTCTTTAGTGAGTTACTCATTTACATCCAGAATTATCAGGTTGTGTGGTGCTTAGGGGGCGACTTTAACGTTTATTGCAGCAGTGATGAGAAATTGGGTGCTAGGCCGAATTTTACCTCCATGGACTTATTTAGATCTTTTATCTATGATACTAACCTCGTTGACCTTCCCTTAAATGGAGGTTTATTTACTTGGTCGAACAACAGGGAGGAGCCGTCCTTTGCTAGACTGGACCGTTTCCTTGTGGACTCTGACTTTCTGGCAATTTTTCAAGAACTAATTCAAAGTCTGTTACCAAGGGCCCTGTCAGATCATAATGCTATCTTGTTAAAAAATCAAGGCTGTAGCTGGGGTGCTAGGCCTTTCAAGCTGTTTAATTATCTGATGGACGAAAAAGGATTCGAAGACGCGGTGATAAATTCATTGAATAAAGCTAAAGTCTCGAATAGCAGGATTGACATCCTAAGTTTACTGAAGCATTGTAAATCGGGTATCAAAGCTTGGTCAAACGAAATCCAGTTTGGGAGTAAGTCTTCTTGCGCAGAGATTGAACTGAAAATTAGCTCGTTGGAAGGTGCGATCCAGCTTGGCTCTACTGATGTATCTACAGGTAGGGAACTGGCAACATTAAGAAAGGAACTTTGGGTCCATACTAGAAGAGAAGAGCGTATTTGGCTGCAAAATTCGCGGCTTAAATGGTTCACGGAAGGGGACAAAAACACTCGGTTTTTCCATTTGGTAGCTTCTAATCGAAGGAGGGGTAACTCCATTCACTCTCTAGTTATCGAGGAAGAATTAGTGTCCGATCCCTCTCAGATTAAGGAACACGTTTTCAAGTTTTTCTCTGAGGCTTACAACTCTAAAAATACACTGGAAATTGACAAGTGGGATCTCAACTTCAAGAAAATTTCGGCTGCACAAAATGAGATACTCGAAAGGAATTTTTGTGAAGAGGAAATATGGGCTGCAATATCTTCCTTTGAGAATTCCAGTGTTCCGGGGCCGGATGGTTTTAATCTGGGTTTCTTCAAAAGGTACTGGTCTGTGCTCAAGCAAGACTTAATGAAATTCTTTAATGAGTTCTTCATAGGCAGATCATGGGAAGCGGGAGTGAACCATTCCTTTATAACGCTTATACCGAAAAAACACGGGGCTGAATCAGTTGAAGACTTCCGCCCAATTAGTCTTGTTCACGGAATCTATAAAATTCTTTCGAAAGTTCTCTCTAATAGGCTGAAGATGTGCATAAACGACATTGTTAGCAAATCGCAATTTGCCTTCATCAAAGGAAGACAAATCTTGGGCTGTTCTCTTATGGCTAACGAGGGCATTGATTTCATGGCTAAAGCTGGTCGACAAGGGGCTGTGTTCAAAATAGACTTCAAAAGGGCATACGATACGGTGGACTGGTCATTTCTAATCCGGACTATGAAAGAAATGGGCTTCGATGAGCGTTGGTGACAATGGATTTTCTGCTGTATTTCGTCTGCCTCTATTTCTATTCTAATCAATGGTGTTCCAACTCCTAGTTTCTCCATCGCTCGCGGCTTGCGACAAGGTTGTTCCCTTTCCCCCTTATTATTCAATCTCGTCGGTGAAGCCTTGCATCTGTTATTCGAAAAGGCTACAAGCTCGGGGCTGTTTCAGGGTTTTGTGATTGGTAAAGAAAATAACTCGTTTACTCTTTCGCATTTGCAATTTGCGGATGACCTGTTGGTCTTTTGCGGTGCCTCCGCGAGAGAGGTTCTTAATGTCAAAAGAACGCTTCGGGTGTTCGAAATCGCCTCGGTCTGCAGTTAAACCTCAGCAAAAGTCGTTTATTTGGTATTAATATTGAAGACAGTGTCCTAGCTAATTGGGCAAGGAGAGTGGGCTGCGTGGTAGGCCAGTTCCCGTCCGATTATCTCGGTTTGCCATTGGGGAACAAAAGGAATTCGCTGGCCATTTGGGACCCGGTAATTGAAAAATTTCATAAACATTTAGCCGCATGGAAAGGAAAATCTCTATCAATCAGTGGGAAAATTACACTAATCAAATCTACCTTATCTGCGTTACCCTCGTATTATCTTTCGATATTCAAGATTCTCGCTGCAATTTACAAGAAACTGAACAGCATCATGGCTGGGTTTCTTTAGGGTGATTCGATTGAGCATATGTATCTTCACTGGGTAAATTGGCAAGCAATTAGCAAGCCGCTCGAGCAGGGGGCTTGGGAATCCGAGATTTGGCTGTGCACAACCGCGCGTTGCTCCTAAAATGGGGCTGGAAGTTTGCGAATCATCTCGATTGTGAGTGGAAGAAATTGCTATGCAGTAAACTAAACTGGGAGCACTCCTTAATGTTACCGGAGGACTCTCCCCATCGATTTTATTCTTGGATTTGGAGGGGCATCTCTTCCGCTTGGTTCAATCCAGACGAATTGGGTGAAGCCTTCCGTGGAAATGTAAATCTACAACTTGGAGATGGGAATAGGATTTCATTTTGGTCTGATATTTGGGTTCTGCTGGCACCTTTAAGTGTGTTGTTTCCGAGGATATTCGCGCATGCCATTAATAAAACAGGGAAAGTGTATGAATTCGGAACTAAATCTGGAAACTCGTGGTCTTGGGATATTCCCTTGAGAAGATGTTTATTCGACTGGGAAAAGTCGCAATGGGAACAGTTGATGAGGGGTTTGGATTCGATTAAGTCAGAGGGGTTCTCGCATGACTGCCTTGTCTGGTCCGGTCCTGGGGACGGCGATTACTCAGTAAACTCTTGTATCAAGTCATTTTACTCCTATAGTCTCTCTACTTTTGATTGGAAAAAGTTGATCTGGACCGGCTTGACTCCACCTAGGGTGGAGGTTTTTATTTGGCAAGCTGTTCAGGGAAAACTAGCAGTGCGGGTTGAATTAAGGAAAAGAGGGGTTGTGGGTGATTCGGTGGTGTGTTGCCCCCTGTGTAATTCTGCCCCCGAAACATCTTCTCACCTATTTATTCACTGTAAATTTGCTTGGGTTCTCTGGATGATTTTCGCCTCTTTTTGGCAGGGTATATTAATTGTCCCTAATTCTATAGGGGAGCTGTTAGTAATCTGGGACAATCTGGGCAGTAATCAGGGGAAGTTTTCAATTTGGAAATTCGTCCCGGCAGCGATCATGTGGTCCCTATGGTTGTTCAGAAATGAGGTTATCTTTCGAAACTCGTCATTTGATTTTAAACAACTTCTGTTTATCGTTAAATTCCGACTAGCTTCGTGGTATAAAGCCAAGTATCAGTGGTCTTCCGCTTCCATTGACGAGATTATGATGAACCCAGCCGTAGCAGATCGGGGAGCTTATGAAGGTAGTCGGAAATCTCCTTTCGTTAAATTGGAGCCTCCTCTGCTCGGATTCCTTAAATTAAACATTGATGGAGCTATGCGACTTGACTGTAGTGCTGGGGGGATTGGCGGCTTGGTGAGGAACGATAAAGGTCAAATTATTCTGTCTTTCTCCGAGTCTATCGGTCCGGGGCCTCCGATCCTGGCGGAATTGCTGGCGGTTAAATCAGGTATTTTACGAGTATATGGGGACGCTAGGTGTAACAACTTCCGTCTAATGGTGGAAAGTGACAGTAGCAATTTTATTCAATGGATTTCAAACCATGTGACTTATTCTGGTCTGTTTAAGAACTTAGTGAAAGAGGTTGCTGAATTAGGTGCGATTAGAAGCTGTATCTACAGGCATATTAGCCGCGTTGGGAATGTAGAGGCTGACGGATTGGCTAAGGCTGGGATTGGTTGAATGTAGGGTGTTGGGGCCTTCGGGATTTGGATTAAATGGGTACATGTCTTTTGTAAGGATTATTTATGTTCTGTAATTCCGTTATTTATTAATAAAATATATGTGACACTCTTTTCCTCCTTCCGCTGTTGATTGAGTTTCCTTTTGGAACCTCGATCATTACGACGGGAGGTTTTTAACGAGGTCACCAACTTCTATCAAAAAAATTAGTTGAGTATACATGTTCATTGACGATCTATTCGAATGTCTTGTGTTATAAGTGACCAATTCATGCTTCTTGATAAATGAATATAATAGACTTACCTTGAGTATCCTTTAACCGGTTCAAGTTAGAATACCATGAATCTTTATTTCTTTTATGTGAAAAGATGTTTTGATTGTCTTATGCCTTTTAGTACCTCAACTACCTCACTAAGTATTGACTTACAAACTCTTTTCACTACATTTCAGGATAAACTTTGTAAGCTTAACCCCGCTTGGAGCTTAATCGGATCACAAGTACCTCATAAGAGTATGTTTTGCTACTTTTTTGCAGAACTCCTAGTAAGGTGTTACAAAGGTCTCAATTAGTGCATATAATTATTCATTTTGGGCATATATAACTTATAACTTCTAATTTATATGTTTGCAAGGCCTATATATATTTTGGTGTTTGGTTACTATTAGATGATTAAAGCTAGTAGTAGATAATGTTGTAGATGTATGGAAGTATAAAATTGAGAACTTGGTCATTTATATATATATATATATATATATATATATATATATATATATATATATATATATATATATATATATATATATATATATATATATATGTTTGATATTTTCGATTAGGTGATTACTTTGCTTATGATGTAAGTTATGTATGGAATATAATTGCTTATTTGGAAATTCTAGAATTGCTTAGTTAAGTTCACAAAGATTTGATCGTAGAGTTCATAAATGTCATAAGTAGTTTAGACCTATTAAACAAATTCTAAGTCAAGAATGTTTAAATCATCTATTAGTAGTTACATGGTAATTATAATGAGATCATGCTAAAAAATGTAAGGTTAAAAATAAATAAATAAATGGCTATATTTGAGCGTATATTGGTATACATATTATGAATATGCTTATGTAGTAGGAAAATCTTATAAACCTGTTTCTTTAAAAAATGAATATATAAAATAAAGAAGATATTCTCTTTAATCTTTGGATCCTATGTACCATTTCCTTAAGGTAGGAAGTTAGCAAGTAGATTATAAAAGGAATCTTAACTCATGCCTTGATTTGTTTGAATAGAAACCAAAGTTTAAAATTGTTTTTGATGTTTGAATAATTGTAAACTGCTCACAAGTCTTATATTTTTTATGCATTCTATCTCATATTATTGCTATTCTCAAGTGCATTTTAGGCATATTTAGGTGCATGCATGCATTATTTACAATATTCTTTGCTTTGCCTTGTTTTTATTGAATATCTTTGATTTGGTAAGAAAATATACTCTTTTAGTTTAGTTTTAGTTTCAGATGCTAGAAGCTGTCAGGAGGAGGAGGAATCAGAGGAGCTGATGCTGAGACAGTAGACCAAGAAGCTGTACTGAAGTAGTTCAACACAGAGAGAGATGCTGCCGAGTAGCTGCCACCGCCATACCTGCCGCCCAGGGCAGCAACTTGAGGTATTGTCAAATTGGAGTGCGATAGGAAAACCATAATTTTCTAAGTCCAATGAGCCCATCCACACAATTTACTGATGCCGAAAACAGCGGACAAGCCGCGAAAGGAGAAGATCAAGGCTTGCTTGCGGCATAAGGCAACGACAAAAGGAGTCCAAATTCAAGTCAAAGAAGTCAGAATTAAAGGATGCATTCAATGCAAAAGCTACTTTATCAAGAGGAAGACTTCTACTCTAAGGAGGACTTAACCTAGGCCATGCCCTATATACTTGATCATATTTTGTATCTTAGGAGACGATAGTCGGCATAGCTTAGTTTCTCTTGTGTTTTCTTGCCGCCACTATGTTCTAAATTCTCTAGGGTTTGGGTTGTGTTGTAAAGTAGTTGTGAGAACGAATGTTTAGGTTTAAGTTTGTTATTGCAATAAATTCAAGGTTTGCTGATTTCATGTTCTTCATTGTTTTCAATTGAGTTTGAAAGATTGATTGTGAGCAATCCATATTTTTGGCATCGAGAGAGTCAAACTCACAAAATAAGTAAGCACGATCTCATCCATACCAGTTGTTGATTAATCCATCCTAGACATAGGTTAGAGTTTAAAGCAGCTAAAAGAGGACGAACCAAAGGTTGCTGTTCATTGCAAGATTCTCGCCAACGGGTATTATCTGTAGTGAGCATCAATATTATTCTGACTTAGACATAAGCAAAATCATTCTCGAAGCGTTCTGCCGAGCCTTGAAGGCCTGTCGAGTTTGCCGACGAGCCGATCATTCGTTCCACATGCCGAGGTAGCAAAGTCTGGTAGTGCAATACAACTTGACTTATTAAACCCAGTTTCACTCTACGAAGTAGCAAAACCTGACCCATTCCATCAATCTGATCTCTTCTCTTAATTACTTGTGTGTCTTTAATTTAGAATCTCTTACAAACTGAAATTGACTTGTGCATGTAATATTCTTTGTGCATGAATTTATATTCGAATTAGCTATCCAATTCTCGTGGGAGACGCTATATTTTATATTATAACTTGACAAGAGTGTGAAGTTGCGCTCATAATTGGAGAACACCCAAATGCTCTACAAGTTTTTGGTGCTGTTCTGTGGATTGGCAACAGTAAATTCGTCTTTATTTTTTTTGCACTTTTATTTTATTGCATTTAATTTCAGTTTCTATTTTTTCCTTTTTATTCGAAAAAAATAAAAAAAAGGAATTTTACAGTTTTCTTGTCTAGTGTATGACCAAAGCCAACCCGTAGTTCGAAATCATTTACATAGACGAGAACAAACGAAGAGCAAGAAAACTAAAGAAAGAAGCAAGAGAAGCCCTCAGAAAAGCTAAGGAAAAAGGAAAAGTAGAGGCAACCATGAACGGCCAAGACGACAACCCTGCCAACAATGCTCGAAACGACATTAATGGGTAGCAAGATCCGCCGCATGGGCAGCTGCCCCCAATTCAGCCCAGACAGCAACAATATGTGCGCACAACTAGGGACTACTTGGAGCACGACTTCAGGGGATTTGATCCAACTGTGGCAGAGCCTGAAATTGAAGCAGATCACTTCAAGCTGAAACTATTGATGTTCAACATGATAAACATATTGAGGCAACTTGGAGGAATTGCCACGGAAGATGCTCGACAGCACTTGAGGGGGTTTCTTGACATTTGCAGATCTTTCAAGATACATGGAGTCCATCAAGATGTGCTTAAGCTGAGACTATTTCCCTATTCACTGAGGGATATGGCAAAATAGTGGCTAAACAACCAACCGACAGGATCATTCAACACTTGGGCAGAGTTGTGCAAGGACTTCCTTGACCGTTTTAGCCCTTCAAACGTAACAGACATATTAAGAAACAAAATCACTGCCTTCCGCCAAGAAGATGACGAACCGATGTATGAAGCTTGGGATAGATACCAACAGATGCTAAACAACTGCCCGCTTCACGATTTCCCCACCTGGACTCAAGTGTCGATGTTATACAATGGAGTAAATCAACCGACGAGAATGATGCTTGACGCTTTAGCCAATAGAATCATCCTAGATAGACCACCCAAGGAGGCACTACAGATTCTGAATAGAATTGCAAAGAACGACTACAAGTTCCCTACATCCCGTCGTGGTGGCATAAGGCGGTCAACTGTTGTGAATGAAGTAGAAGCCATCGAATATGTCACTGCTAGCCTATATAAACTGACACAACTGGTTATGAACATGGCCAAGCCTACCGGGAAAACATATGAGGCTAAAGCCGTGGAGCCCTTTTGTGATGAGTGTGGGGCAACCATGATTCCTCCAAATGCAATGAATCCGCCAACTTCACGGGGACCTATGAAAGGAACAACAGACCCAACACCAACACATACAATCCGGGCTGGAGAAACCATCCAAATTTCTCCTAGAGTAACCCTAACACGACTGCAAATCCAACCCAACAACCAGGAGGATATCAGCAGAACCTGTCCCGGCAGCAACCTTAATAGCAACAGAATACGGACAATAATTCACTCGAATCTACTTTACATACTTTTATATCTCACACTATTGATTTTATTGTTCATACTAATAAACTTATTGACAAGACTGAATCTTTCATGGACATGAATAAGATGCGGTTGCAGAATCAAAAGGCAACAATAAAAAACTTTGAGACCCAATTCAGGCAGTTTACTCAGATCATAAACAACAAGTCAATAGGTGCATCATCCAGTAACACAGAGGCCACAACAAAATCCACTTATGAGCAGTGTAAAGCAATAACAACAAGAAGTGGGAAACAATTGGATGATCCCAGAGTTGAGCAGCCAAAGGAAAAGCAACCAGAACCGCCCGATGCAACAGCACACGAACAACCTACTGTGGCAACAAAACAAACTGATGCCCAGGCAGAAGAGATAGGTAGCAACCTTGAGACAGATGATCCTGAACCCCCACAAATTAGATTTCCCTATAAGGAACACATCCAGGGCATCCGTTTGCCGCCACCCTTCCCCTAAAGACTAAAATAGCAAAAGCAAGAGCACCAGTTCAAGAAATTTCTAGATATACTCAAGAAGGTGCACATCAACATCCCACTCGTGGAAGTCATACAAAACATGCCAAATTATGCAAAATATTTGAAAGATATGGTTTCAAAGAGAAGGAGAGTTGGGGAATTCAAGACAGTGGCAGTAATTGAAGAGTACATGGCAATGCTGCATAACAAGGTGCCGCCCAAAAGGACAGATCCAGGCAGCTTTATCATTCCATGCAAGATAGGAATCAACCATGATATGAGAGCTCTATGGGACCTAGAAGCAAGCATTAATCTAATACCCAAGGCTGTCTTTAACAAATTAGGAATTGGAAAAGCAAAACCAACCTCCATCATGCTTCAATTAGCTGGCAATTCCTTTGTGCAACCGAAAGGAAAAGTTGAAGGCATCCTTGTACGAGTGGGCAACTTCATTTTCCCACATGATTTCTTTATCTTGGATTGTGAGGAAGACGAGAACTCCCCCATCATTCTTGGGTGATCATTCTTAGCCACGACAAAACATTAATAGATGTAGAGAATGAGGAACTCATAATGAGGGTTGACAATCAGAACGTAAAGATACATGTTTTACAACCCATGAAACCAACCAAGAAAAAAAGTATGCCAAGACACACATGCCTCCAAGGTCAACACAGAAACAGAGCAAGGCAACAACTGCCAAGGTAGAAATCAGGGCTGCAACAAAGATCCCGAGGAGCAAGATGACCCACCTGGACGAAAAAGCAAATCACAACCAACTCAGGAAGTGGTTATGTTTGGGAGATGCATCTCAATGCACTCCAAACATAACTTAATTTAGTTTTAATATCTTTCTTTTCATTTTTATGTTTTAGGTTTAGATTTTAATTTATTATTTTAACGTTTTTATTTTTCAGATTTTAAGTTTTCGTTAGATAATTATTTTTATTTCAGGTTTAGGAATAAATAAGCATGACCAAGAAGAAGGTCCAACAAGGAGCCCGCCAACCATGCCGTTGAAACAGATGAGGGCAGCTCAACGACAAAATGTGTAACGGCTAGAATACCGCTAACGGCTAGCTGCCAACAGCTATAGTGTAATGGGCATTTAATTCCGTAACGCGCGCTAAAAAATCTGCCCATTGGGAATTTAATGTCGCCACAGTGTAAGTAGGACAATTTCATTCATTTTCTTCACTTCATCTCCTTGTTTAAACCTCTTCTTCGTCAACCTTCTTTCTTACTATTTTCTATTTTCAGTTTACTTTCAGACTACAACCGTCTCACCATGGCATCATCACAATCTAAGCTCTCTTTCCAGCGATTCTTCTTTGAGTTACATCAAAAGAGGCACATGACGCAATTTGCCAATCGATTAGTATAGAAGGAGCAAGGGTTCCAATACACACAACAAACGAGAGATTTAGGGATTGTTATACGGGAGAAAATTAAGCTAGAAAAGAACTGTGAGTGTAGTTAAAGTCTCGTGATAGGCTAATAACCATCCCATGCATTTCTTGTTAATTCCTATTTCCTTGTTTTAACTTAACCTATAGAATGTATATGCAAGCTTGGATGAGAGGTAAGCCAATATATTTTATGCTTGATGAAGTGTTATTCATGTTCCTAATATTTTACATGAAATTGTTGAATTGTTATGATGAAACTGTGTAAAATACAAGCTTTGGGAATTATTGATATGGTACCTTTTGAAACAAAGGAATTGAGTTCTTATGAAATTCACATGAAGTGAATATCTTCTAATTCGAGAAGAATGATAAGTGAATTATGGAATTATTTTGATAAGGAGCTATGCTTGCTTAAATTGTAGTAAGATTTGATAAATGTGGAAGCCTTGGATTCAAGTCCGTTGTTTTTACAGTTGGCATGTCATAGAGTCCATTGAGCTCATGATTAGGGTGGACTACAGTCCTTATTTGGCGATAGTAGGAGGAAATTGTGTGGTCACTTGGCGATAGTAGGAGGGATTGACCGGTACCTAGAATACCAATTATTTGGTGGCAATTGGTTTGGGATTCGTGTACCTAGGCTATTTTTTAAGTCTCAAGGCTATATTAATAAGGAAACATGAAATTATAAACTAGAACAATGAAGAATTATGAATGTGCCTAAAGAAAGATATGTTTTGGTCGAAAGTTTTCATGTTAGTGTGATGTGGTAGATTACTTAATCTTGAATTAGTTGAATATACATGTTCATTGACGATCTGTTCGAATGGCTTGTGTTATAAGTGATCAATTCTTGCTTCTTGTTAAATGAATACAATAGACTTACGTTGAGTATCCTTTAACCGATTCAAATTAGAATACCATGAATCTTTATTTCTTTTATGTGAAAAGATGTTTTGACTGTCTTATGCCTTTTAGTACCTCAACTACCTCACTAAGTATTGACTTACAAACACGTTTCACTACATTTCAAGATAAAGTTTGTAAGCTTAACTCCGCTTGGAGCTTAATCAGATCACAAGTGTAATACCCCAAAATATGACTTAGAAATTTTGATATTAATTCGAATGTGACTCAATTGATTGAAACATTTATAGAATAATCAATTAGGAGTTTAGGACTAGATTGGAAACCTAAACAAGTAAGGAGTCATATTTAAAGGACTCAAACGAATGCATAACATGATTTGGAGTTTACATGTAAAATTTCTTTTAATTAGGGGACTTAAACACTTGTCAAATTATGAGCAAGTGAGGTGTTGTGAGGATGAGTCAGCTAAAGAAAAATTTAGGGAAGATGAGCAATTATTTATCATCTTCCTCCTTTCCTTTCTTTCTCCATAACCCAAAGTGGGAGCTAGTGTGAGAGAGTTTGGAACTGGTTCTTCCCAACTAAATTTCAAGCCTTGATCGAAAGGATTTTCTAGGAAGGTAATCATTTTTATTTTTCCTTCATGTATAAGTAGAAATTATACTTGAATTGTAGAGATTTTGAGTGTGTAAATGAATGAAAGCATGCTGGAATTTTGATACGTTGATGATTGAATTGAGGATGAGTTGTGGGTTGAATTGGTTAAGTTTGAAACACTTAAGTTAGCTATAAACAAATGCAATCTTCCAAGGGGACTCTGTTCTGACAGTGAGTTTAGAAATTCATAGAAAATTTAAAAAACTGAGTTAGAGGATGAATTTTATATGTGTAGAATCATGTGTGAGTCTAGTTTTGTTTCCAATAAACGGAAATTGATTTCGAGTTCTAAATGAAAATATATGATTTTTTAAGTGAAGGTAGTGCAGAAATTCTGGAAGCAAATTCTGCTCTGGACAGTCTATGTTTCGGGGCTTTTAGGAATTTTCATAATTTTTGTGGATTTTATTTAGTTATGTGACTTATATCTTTATATCTGTATTCTAATCTAGTTTTTAACGGCGTAAAGAAAAATAAATTCCGATGAGTATCCTGTTCTGTAGAAGCAATTCTTTGAGGGTAGTGTATGTTACCAAATTCTGGAGATAAGTACGCAGAAATGCTAAATTACTAGGCCTCTAATGGTTGCTGTTTAATTGAGTTAGAAAAGTCTTAGGTTGTGATTTATGAATTTAATTGGTTAATGTTAAAAGTAATATAGATTATATGTTAAACAGTAATCATGGTGGTCTATATAGATTTGGATTTGTAAACTTTGTTCCCAATTGTGTGTTTGGGAGAATTGTCATGTTTAGATTGTATCAATGATGTCTAAGTTTAGTGGTTGACATGCTATTGTTGTTCGAATGAGTTAAATAGCTGGTAGTCATGTTAATGCTCTGTTCGTATATGTAAGTCATTTGATAGATGTTTAAACATGTGTACATATATATATATATATATATATATATATATATATATATATATGGTATAAGGCTGTTTTGAACACATAGAAAAAGTATAGACAATTTTGATACTTGAGTATGTGTAAACATGAAAATGAAATTGTTTTGCTTGAATATGATATTTGTTAAATTGTTTCAATATATGAATATGTATACATATGAGTTATGAGTTGTTTTACTTAGAAAAGGACATTAAAGAACTGATTTGCATGTACATATATATGCGTGGAGGGTTGCAATGGGAATGCTAGTAAATGAATTGAATTGATGTTCATGTTTTGATATTTAAATTTAGGGTTCATAATATGATTAGGAAGAGGATTAAGACATGAAGGCTAGAAAGGGAAATTTTGGACGTATGGGAGAGTGGATTCAGGTATCCTGTAACTCCATGATAAGAGGTGAGTGCAGTTTAAAGTCTCAGGATGGACTGATAACCCTCCCGAGCATTTCTTATTAATTATAGTTGTTTGTATTTTTCAAATTATGCTAAATGAGCAAGCTTGGATACAAGGTAAGTACTTTAATGTAAAGTACTGTTTGGCATGAAATTTGGCTGAAAAATTTATATGTGGCTGAATTTTGTGATCAATCTTGAAATAAAAGAAAATAAGCTTTTGTACATGGTGCCTTGATACTGGTTAAATATGTTTGATATGCTATGGTAACTTGTTAGATTTGACAGCCACCTATGGAAGAAAATGTGCGTAGTGAAATGAAGTATAACTCTTGATCATGCTGAATTCTTGTGTAATGGATAACTTAATGTCTAAGTGAAATACATGTAAAATAACTATCGAATGTGAACTTAGCTAAGATGCTACTTGATCAAGAGATATTAAAGTAATGAAATCCACATGACGTGAATATGTATACCCAAAATAAAAGGGGTAATGAAATTCACATGAGGTGAATATGTATATGCCCATAATAAAATGGGGTATTGAGACATTGATATGGTACTACGATAAGGAGCATTGCTCACCTTGTGTTAAAAAAAAAGATGCTAAAATGTTAAATACTTGATCTCGAGTCAGTTTTAGGTATAGTTGGCATGCCATAGAGTCCATAGACCTCAGTGTTGGGGTGGACTACGGTCTAGGACAATGGTCCTTATTTGGCAACAGTAGGAGGGATGTTTTGCGATCACTTGGCAACAGTAGGAGGGATTGACCGATACTACGAGTACCATCTTTTTACGGGCGACAATTGGCTGGGATTCGTGTACCTAAACTGTAGATTCGATTCTCAAGGCTATGTTGTTAATCAAGCAAGAATGTTTAAGTTAAAATATGACAGAAGTTGGTAACTTGCTTATCAAGAAATGTATGCATAAGGGAACTTGGATGATTCTTATTTTGAGAATATGTTTTAATTGAATGTTTACATGATAATGAATTCATGGGTGAATTAATCTTGAGCAAGATGAATATACATGTTTTGATGATGCTATTCGAATGGTTGGTATTGAAGTAACTTGTTCATGTGTGATGTTTGATTTGATTTGAATAGTTTATCTTGGATATCCTTAACTTGATTAAAATTAATCCTCATAAATCTATGTTTGTAGTGAAAGAAATATTGAGTTAGAAGTAATACATATCCTTGAGAATGTGCTTTGATAACTTGTATGCTAAGTAAATCTGTCCCTGATATGTTACTTGATTTCAACGTTATGTTAAATGGACTGTTTTGAAGTGTTTAATTGAGCATACATGATAAGTGGACTATTTTGTCTATAAAAGATATAGTCATGGACTGTTTTGAAGTGTTTAAATGTGCATACATGATAAGTGGACTGTTTTTCCTATAAAAGATAAAGTCATGGACTGTTTTGAAGCGTTTAATTGAGCATATATGATAAGTGGACTGTTTTGGAAATAAAAGTGTAATACCCTAGAGAAGGGTCTAGGAGAATGTTATAATTTAATTAGAATTGTAGAAGAACCTCTAATTTGATTAAAATAAATCCTCGAGGACTAAATTGAATTCTAGCATAACCGAGTGACCACCATTGAAAGGACCATAATGTTTTAACCATTCATTTATGATTTTTCATGTAAAACATTAAGAAAGCTAAGGACTATTCATAGGTGTCTTATTGTGAGGCTCGGTCAATGCATGTAGACCATCTTCTTCCTCTAACACTTTCCACCCGATTGCTAACTAGTGAGAGAGAGATAATTCATAAAAATCTTTGAAGAGAATCGGTAGAATCAAGCTTTGGTTGGAGGAAATTTACATGCTAGAGTGATCTTGTTGAATGCCAAGCAGGGTAATGCTTATCTTTGTTTCTTGCTTCTTGAATTGCTTAATAGTAATTTTGTTGTTGAAAGAGGCCACATTGATTGAACTAGGCTAGGGTTATGAACTATGAGATATCTAAATGAATTGAATGAAAGCATAAAATTCCTTACTGATTGTTCATAGATATCACTCGACAATTGTTGCTAGAATGCGAAATTGGGTTGTTTCAGTTATAATGGTAGTTGTTATGTTCTAAGACACTAATTGTGGTGAGTCCTTAAATAGTTATACCCAAATGTAAGACATAAGAATGCTTGAAGGATTATTAAAATGATATGTATGATCTTGATAAACTGGATTTGAAATCACTTAAGCTGCCTTGTTAATTTTAATGCCACCGAGACTGTTTTGGTTCAGATTTTGAACAGTCACGGGACTGCCCTATTTCGGGTTAAATACATGAAAATGTAAAGGTGAAATTAGGCTGAAATGATTCTTCAATGGATTGCTAAGTATGCCTGAAAAACAATAATATTGATCAAGTGGATAATGGATTCTAATGAAACAATCAAAGCTGTTTTGATACTATTTCAGAACTGCCCTGTTATAATTTAGGTGTTTAGTGGACTAGTTAATTTGATTATAGGCCAAAAATTTAAAGATAAACCTTGAATTGCTTCCTTTGAATGAATATGTTTGAGTAGTTAGAAGGTTACCTTTAAAAGGGTGTTGATCTTCATTTCGAACCTCATTAGAGATATGGACGAATGAATTAATTCTTGATATTAACGAGACCCTTGTAATGTTACATGTTAGAAGATCAAGAGGATTTAAGAGACAAGAGGGCTGTTGTAGATCCAAACAATGATAGGAAAAAGGGAATCGTAATTCGGGAGCGTAACTAGCTTGGAATATACTATAAGTGTAACCTAGTTTGGATGTGTGAATGTTGCTGCCTAATTCTAGTTAATTGTTGGAAAATTTCATTGAATAATAGCTTGACTAAAGTGAGTTGAATGCTAATTGAGGTAAGCATCTTATGGTAAGCTAAAATACTTGATCTTGTTACACTTTACTATTTTATGTGAATCTAGATGTGAATAGACAACTTCATAATACTTATGAATGTTAAAAAGGCACTTAATGCCTCTCGATTTAGCCGAAAGTAAACTTGAATAAATAAGCCTTGATTCGAGTTAGTTTAAACACAATTGACATTCCATAGAGTCCGTCGAGCTCACTAGTTAGGACTATGATCCCTTGTTATTAAGATCAAGAGATCTTTTAGTACCTTTGGCACTCTTGTTCAAAACTGAAATCGAATTGGTACCTTGTGTGCCTTTGTTTTGGTACTAAATGTACTCTTGATAATGTTACACTTGTTGTGGATTCATGTATCTAGTAACTTATCAATCAAGGCTCAAGATAATGGAATTAACCAGATTAATGAATCTTGTTGTTCATAACTTGAATTGAAGGGCTAATCCTTTTAGTAATGGATTAATTTCGATCATGTTGAGTGGATCAAATGATTGATCAAAGCCAAGAGGGGGTGAATTGAGTTTTTAAAAATTGGAAGTGAAGTGGAATGAATAAAAATGAAGAACAAGACAATTATAGTGGTTCATGTTCCAAATGAACTCTACATCCACTACCTTAGCTCACACTAAGGATTTTCCAACAACTCTACTAGTTGATCTTCTCATTTTTCTAGGCTTAGGAGGAAACCTTTACAAAACCAGTCAATTTTCTACCCAAAATTGACCAAACCCTCACTTGGTTACAAAGAAGAAATTGAAGGAAATAAGAATATCTCTCAATACAAATTTGCCCATTTGAATACAAGCACTCAACTCAAATTGAAGATACAAGATAAGATTTACACTCAATACAATTTGGGATTTTACAAGAATGAGAATTTTGGCACTTGAGCTTGAATTTTGTATATGGATGTTTCTCTTAGATGCAATTGTTGTTGCTGGTCTTCAATGGCTTGTTTTTATACCTTTTCCATTAATTCTAGCCGTTTGAGTGGTTAGGGAATTGATTATAGCCATTGGAACCCTCTCTTACCACCAAAAATGCACTTCTGCAGCCTACCGTATCGGTACTCAAGAAAGCGTATCGATACCTGTCTCAAAAAAGAAAGAGCCGTTGCACAAATATAAGAGAGGCGTATCAGTACGAGTTAGGGAACTGTTTCTATATGGGTAAGACCGTATCGATGCAATTTTTTCAACATAGCTCACTGGAAAAAATCGTATCGATACGTTCTATAGCGTATCGATACCCTATTTAAAATTTAGTTACCTACCAACTGACAAGGCAACGTTCGAAATATTTAAAGCCCTGATTTTAAAAATATTTTAAACCATATCGATATGGGTGAAACCGTATCGATACTTGATTCAAACTCCTTGGGATTTTATAGAGAGAGCGTATCGATACAGATGAAATCTGTTTCGATACCTTGTTTCGATACGGTAAGGAGCGTATTGAAACGTTTGTCTCCAGTAGCCAAGTTTCTAAAAACGGTATCAATACCCTTAGGGGCGTATAGATACTCATAGACGTTTTTGAGCAATTTGGCCTTGGAACACTTAAAAAAAGTTTAGGAGTTTGACTTTTTCAAACTAGAGCAAAGCTTTGCTGATTTGAAACCTTTTGAGGGACTTAAAAATTCATTTCATGTTTTACAATTTGGTCCTTAAAACACTTTTTTATATCAAAATCAAACATAGGTTTTACAATCTCCCCTTTTTGATATAACAAAAGCAAAGCTTAAATTTTTTAAGTCTTTTGAAAAACACTTTC
This sequence comes from Hibiscus tridactylites, assembly GCA_958450335.1. Taxonomy (NCBI): domain Eukaryota; kingdom Viridiplantae; phylum Streptophyta; class Magnoliopsida; order Malvales; family Malvaceae; genus Hibiscus; species Hibiscus tridactylites. The sequence goes on along the minus strand of OY288282.1, from coordinate 15,275,664 downwards.
GAAAACAATTTCCCCCATTAATGTTAGCTAGATAAATTTTAAGTTTAAGTTTAGTGAGCTTGTGAACTTCCTCTCCCCCTTTTTGTTAGCTCAAAATAAGAGACATAGGCTATAAAGGGAATAACAATAAACCAAGCAACGTACAATAGATAATCATAAAGTTTATAAATTAAAGAAACATCAAACTAAAATCCAAACAACATAAATCAAAGCATAGGTTTTAAATGATAAACTTAATCCTAAAAGCATAAAACAAAGTGCATAAATATAAATCCTAAGATGACATGAATGAGATGCAAAGACTAATCTAAGACTCGTCTCCATCACCATCACCATCTTCATTATCTTCATCTTCATTGGCATCATCGTTCCTCCTTGATTGACGCATTCATCATGGAAGGCTGTAAGAGAGATATTCATAGAATTATGCTCGACCTCAATAGAAGTGATACGCTTCTCCATATTAGTCATGCGATCTTCCAAGCTTGTGAAGCGAGTATCAATGGCGGCAAACCCGTAATTCATGACTTGATCTATAGAACCAATTCCCTTGCGTAAGCTTGTTAATTGTTCATTAAGATAGGTCATGAGAGAATCCATGGAGGGAAGAGGTGCTTGAGGAGCTACGAGAGGATTTGCAATCTCTTCAGGTATAGCATCACTAGGAAGCTCGAAAATGCGAAGCCAATTACCATTGAAATAATGAAACTTTCCCCGAGATAGAGACCTCTCATCAATCGGATCGGTGAGATTCGTCGGATAATCATGAGAAATATTGATATCCTTCTTAGTGAAAAAGTAGCTCAAAGTCGTGCCATAGGTGAATGAAGTAACAAGAGTGGTGTGACGATGTTGAACGAGGAAGACTATCTCCATAAACATAATGCAAGCAATGTTAGGATGTCTCCCCTCTGGAAGGCCTAAACCACCAAGTGATCATCAAGTGTAAGATACGTTTATGAGCATTTAGAACGGTGACGGATCCCTCCAAAACATGTCTAAGAACACCTTCATCATCAATACCCTCATCCTCAAATCCAAAAACATCACAAAGGGCCTTGACATTGATAATAATCTTCTTGCCCATAAGATAAGAATTTACGACATTACCTTTGGCATTGGCGACACACTTTGCATTGGCATAAAAGATTAAACCCAAATTTCTAAAGAAAAACCTCGGAATTGGAAGAAATCCATAAACTTACATTCTTGGAGCAATGGTCAATAAGCAAACTTGAAACGCCCCGAATTGAGAAAAGGAATGGAAATTACCCTCTCCGGTCGAATCTTGTAGTTTTGAAAAGATCGAAAATAGTTGAGTTCACCGGGAGTTCGAAAGCACTTTTGATAGATCAATGTTAAATTCGGACAAGTGCCATTGCCGGGATTTGATCCTTCGCCAACTTTGCTAGGGCGTGCTCTCTTTTTAGGTGCCATAGTCTAAAAAATTGATTAAAACAATGTATGCATCAATATCATATTCAATCCCATTGTTGAATCAATAATCAAGGTAAAAAAATTTTGTTTTTGAAAAAACGTTTAAAACAAGATTTTGAATAGAAAAAAGAAAAACAAAAAACCAAAGGGAAAAGTTTAAATGAAAATAAAAAAGAAAAATAGAAAGAAAAGAAGATTTTATACCTTGATATTGAAAGGGGATGAATAAGTGATGATTTTGCACCAAATTGATGGAGAGCCTTAGACTTGGCTTGATTTTGAAAAACCCTAAAGAAACTTTAAGTTTTATGGTGAAAATATGAAGGATTGAAAGGCTTTTTATAGATGAAAACCAGTTAGGGTTTTGAAAAAGAGTTTTGGTAAAAGTGAAAGTCTTTTAAATGCCCGATTAAATTTCCCGCGCGATCGCGTATCAATACGCCTAAAGGCAGTATCGATACGAGGGTACAAGAGTAATTTCTTGGAAACGCGTATCAGGACATCGTATCAAAACGGAAGACATCCGTATCGAAACGCTCACAACTCGTATCAAAACATATTTAACTTTATCGATACCCACAAGAGAGAAAATGCAATCTGGAAAGCTAATGGAGTACGCGTATCGATACACATAAGGCCGTATAGATACCCTATGCCCAGAAATGCATTTTTGGTCACAAGAATAACCAAAGGCTCGACTTTAACATCTTCTAAATGTATGCAAATGATGAATGAGCAGATCTAAGCATGTTCTAATAGAAGCATACCCCCTAGCTACAAGCATGGTTACCATCAAGATCAACAACACATAAACATGAATTTTCATAAGATCAAGCAATTTTAACCTCAAAAAGAGTCCTAAAGGGTAAAGAAAGGCTAGTTAGGCCTAACTCTTCTAAAGCATGGTTCTAGCCATTTCTTCTAAAATTCGATTTTTCCTCTCAACTACCCATTTTGTTGAGGAGTGCGAGGTGCGGAAAAATTATGGCTAATCCCATTTTCATTTAAAACTCTTCAAAACCTAGATTTTGAAACTCGATTTCACGATCACTTCTAATGTGAGAAATTTTAAGCTCAAGATCATTTTGAGTTATTTTAGAAAATGTGATGAATTTTTCTAAAGCCTCATCTTTTGTACTTAAGAATAAAACCCAAGTAAACCTAGAATAGTTATCAACAAGTACAAAAGCATATGATTTACCACCCAAGCTCATAGTCCTAATTGGCCCAAAAAGATCAATATGAATCAATTGTAAACATATACTAGTAGAGACATCATTAATGGATTTAAAGGATGATCTATGTTGTTTACCCTTAGAGCCTGCATCACATATTTTATCATTTGTGAACTTAATCTTGGGTAAACCTCTAACTAGCTTTAAGGAAACTAATTTTTCTAAAACACTAATGCTAGCATGTCCTAGTTTCCTATGCCTTAACCATGCATCATTTTCATTTTGAGCAACAAAACATGCATGTGATGTATGAATGTCATCTAAATGCACCATATATATTTCCTATGCGATGACCAAAGAGCATTATTTTATTAGATTTAATGTCAATAATTTTACACCCATTTTTATCAAATAAGATATTAAACCCTTTATCACACAATTGACTAATGCTCAACAAATTATGTTTTAGACCAATTACATACAACACATTTTCAATGAGTATGGTAGAATGATTACCTATGGAGCCAATACCTTCAATGTGGCCTTTGGAGTTGTCACCAAATGTCACCACTCCTCCACTTTTTGGCTTTAATTCCATGAATCGACTCTTGTCTCCGGTCATGTGCCTCGAGCATCCACTATCAAGGTACCATGAGTTTTGGCTTTGTGCTTTGACCTTGTAGCAATGCTCCCCTTACAAACAAAGAATTTAGGCTTTGATTTTTGGTACCCAAATCATTTTGGGTCCACGAGTGTTAGCTCCCAAAAGCTTGGTTCCCTTAGGAATCCAAGGTGACATGACATCGACATTATTAGATTTAACAAGTTCCTTAGGAACCCATATACTTCTAATTCTTTTAGTTTTAGTATGCCTATAGGAGCCACTTTGTTTGTAGTTAAAATTCTTTCTCTTAGGTTGGTTAGTTCTAGATGATTCACCTATTTCATTTTACAAAGGACCAACACTCTTGAAAGAATTTTTGAGCTCATTGAGCTCATCTAACACCTTTTGGTGTTCAATATTACATTGATAAATAAGATTATTTAGATCTACATTTTCTTTTTGAAAGTATTCAAGTTCATCTTGTATACCTAAAATCTTTTTCTCAAATTCCAAGTTAGCTTGAGAAATTAAATCATTTTTAGCATTCAAATCCAAAATGACTCTTTTATTTTTCAAAACAGACTCCTTATACTTCTCAACTAACTCATCATACACCTCTTGTAACTCATCATATGCTTCATGCAATTCATCATATGTAAAATCAAAAGTAGATGAGTTAGAGGTTACCATAGAATCCTCCTCAATAGCCATGAGGCAAAGGTTGGCCACTTCTTGTTCCTCATCCTCGGATGACTCCTTATCACTCCAAGTAGCAAGCTTGGTTTTGAGCTTCTTCTTCTTATCAAAACCCTTCTTCTTGAGTTGAGGACACTTAGAACGGATGTGATCTGATCTCTTGCACTCAAAGCATATGATCGAATCCTTTTCTTCCTCTTTGTTCTTTGTCTTAAAGTCCATCTTTCTTTGAAACTTTCTACCTCGGTTGGACCTCATGAACCGTGAGAATCTCTTGGCTATCATAGCCAATTCTTCAAGATCTTCCTCCTCACTAGAAGTGCTCTCTTCAAGTAGAGAAGCTTTGAGAGCTACTCCTAGTTTCTTCTTCTTGTCTACCTCGAGCTTCTCTGCACTTCTTTCTTCTTTTCATCTTCTCTTCCTTGCTTCATGATTTCATGAGTTAGGAGAGAACCAACTAGCTCATCAAGCTTTAGCGTCTTCAAGTTCTTTGCCTCAATGATAGCGGTTCTTTTCCCATCCTAAGACTCGGGAAGAGAGTAGAGTAGTTTTCGGACTAGCTTGTCCTTCGGGATGATCTCTCCAAAACCTTTTAGCCCATTGACGATGGTTGAAAAGCGATCAAACATCTTATATACGATTTTGTCGGGCTCCATTTTGAAATTCTCATAGCTAAGATTGAGAATTCTAATCTTTGTTTCCTTCACATCGCTTGTCCCTTCATAGGTTGTCTCAAATGTATCCCATACTTCTTTCGCACTTTCGATGGAAGAAACCTTGAAGTAGATATCTGGTCCAAGAGCAAAAAATAGCATGTGAAGAGCCTTGTCATTGATTTGAAGCTTCTTTCGATCATCTTCACTCACTTCTATTTTTCTTTTCGGCACGAGTCTTCCTTCATCGTCTCTCTTCATCGAAATGATGGGACCGTCTTCTATAGCATCCCAAACGAGGAAATCACTTGACTTTATGAAGAGGCGCATCCAATTCTTCCAAAATGGATAGTTATCACCATTGAAGAAAGGCAGTTTTGTGATCGATTGGGACTCACACATGCTCGAGCCGGAGGTAGATGCCATGGCTTGATTTGTTGATGATCACACTCTTCCTAGAATCTCCTCTTTCAGTTGTTAATCCTTCAAAGAGGTAGGCTCTGATACCAATTGTTGAGTGGATCAAATGATTGATCAAAGCTAAGAGGGGGGGGGGGTGAATTGGGTTTTTAAAAATTGGAAGTGAAGTGAAATGAATAAAAATGACGAACAAGGCAATTATAGTGGTTCAAGTTCCAAATAAACTCTACATCAACTACCTTAGCTCCCACTAAGGATTTTCCAACAGCTCCACTAGTTGATCTTCCCCTTTTCTAGGCTTAGAAGGAAACCTTTACAAAACCAGTCAATTTTCTACCCAAAATTAACAAAACCCTCACTTGGTTACAAAGAAGAAATTGAAGGCAATAAGAATATCTCTCAATACAAAATTTCCCCTTTGAATACAAGCACTCAACCCAAATTGAAGATACAAGATAAGATTTACACTCAATACAATTTGGGATTTTACAAGAATGAGAATTTTGGCACTTGAGCTTGGATTTTGTGTATGGATGTTTCTCTTAGATGCAATTGTTGTTGCTGGTCTTCAATGGGCTTGTTTTTATACCTTATCCATTAATTCTAACCGTTTTAGTGGTTAGGAAATTGATTATAGCTATTGGAACCCTCTCTTACCACCATAAATGCACTTCTGTAGCCTACCATATCGGTACTCATAGTGGTTAGGCGTATCGTTTCTATATTATACACGAAAGAGCCGTTGCACAAATATATGAGAGGTGTATCAATACACCTTCAGGCGTATGAGTACGGGTTAGGGAACCGTATCGACACAATTTTTTCAACATAGCTCACTGGAAAAATCGCATCGATACGTTCTATAGAGTATCGATACCTTATTTAAAATTCAGTTACCTACCAACTGACAAGGCAACGTTCGAAATATTTAAAGCTCTGATTTTAAATTTTTTTTTAAACCGTATCGATATGGGTGAAACCATATCGATACTCGATTCAAACTCCTTGGGATTTTATAGAGAGAGCGTATCGATACACATAAAATCTGTTTCGATGCCCTGTTTCGATACGTTAAGGAGCGTATCGAAACATTTGTCTCCAGTAGCCAAGTTTCTAGAAAAGGTATCGATACCCTTAGGGGCGTATCGATACTCATAGACGTTTTTGAGCAGTTTGGCCTTGGAACACTTCGAAAAAGTTTAGGAGTTTGACTTTTTCAAACTAGAGCAAAGCCTTGTTGATTTGAAACCTTTTGAGGGACTTAAAAATTCATTTCAAGTTTTACAATTTGGTCCTTAAAACACTTTGTTATATCAAAATCAAACATAGGTTTTACAGATCCCTTGTAGATAAATTGGATTTCATGTCCCATGTGTTTGCCTAGTTTAGGCTTGATTTGATGATACTTGGATGCCTATCAAAGGTTTTTGAACAATAGATTAGTTAACATGGAAAGTTAAAGAAATTGAACTGAATTGTCTTCATGAATACGAATTATACAAGTGTACCATCTTCATGCTTTCTTGAAAATATAGATTAAAATCTACAATAAATTCAGAAACCAAGCATAATCAAGCTAGATTTAATTGTTAAGGAAACTCTCGAAACACATTTGGGGATTAGTCTAGTAATATGATTTCAATTTGTGTATAATTCTTGGCTTGAACTTATTGGCTTTCTCTCTTTAATGTGTTCCTGGTTAAATTGGCTCTTGTAGATCAATCAAGGAGATAAGCAAGATTCTAAATGCTTAAGTGTATGTTTCGTTTTGAATTTCTTTTTGACTCCTAGGATGGTGACACTTTTATGGCATGTAATTTTGTTTGTTTAAATTCTATGGCATGTAATTATAACTCTTGGATGACTTGTTGGTATGCAAATCCTTAATGCTAGCTTTTGAGTGTTTTAATGACTTGACCTTGGTAGTTGTATGATGGATTTTTATGATGGGTTGATAATCGAGATTATCTATGAGTTTAACTAGTTAAATTTCAATTCTAGAAGCATGCCTTATTAGTGTTTTAATAACACTAGAATCATTACATGAAAAGTATGTATGATGATTGTCGATCGGTTCATGTCTAGTAAAACTTTTATCAAATTGGAGTTGATAGAAGTCTTGAATAATCATTGTGATGCATTGAGGAATGCGTATATTTAGATGTTTAATTTGGTGTACATTCGAATGCTTTGAACCTTCCCATGCTAGCTTGTTTGTTAGAAGCTTTCATATTATGTTAAACCTGAACTAAACAAATAATTGTGGAAGTATGTGATTGTTTATGTCATGAAAATCTTATGAAATGAGTGATTATGTGATTGATGAGGATTGTAAATGCCATAATGATTCATTCTATATAGATTTAGCAACATTTGTTTATAACAAATTATGATAGCCCCTTGTTCTTTCTTTAATTGCTTGAATATCTTAGAAGTAAAAGCATCTAGTTTCAATTCGTTGTTACTAACTTGGGATACAAGTTAGATTGTTTGCTTGCTTGTTATGTGTTCATACATCCCTAGTTTCGGTTTACCACTAAGCCGGGCTAGGGGTGTTATAAATTGGTAATTAGAGCTAAGGTTTAGTCGATCCTAGGACTAAACTAGAATTTATTGTATTATTTGTCATATTGTGCCCCCTAGGAGCCAATTTCAATCTATACTTGTGATCTTGCTTATTAATGTCTCCCTTGAATCCTATTGATAATTACAGAAGTCTAAAACACATATAGGAAGGGAAAAAGATAGCCTTGCTGCTTCCTCTTATGAAAGAGAAAGTGTGAGGATGAATCAAGAACAACATGATCCTCAAAAGCCCGCTGAATCTCAACCTGAAGCTCCTCAAATGAATCCAATTCAGAAAGAATGTTTCTTGAGCATGACCAAGATGTTCAGTCAATTTATAGTCTCCTTGAAGCAAAACTCTTCTCATGCACCTGCAGTGGGACAAAGTAGAGCACCCATAGATAAGTTGGCTCAACATCGAGCCTATACCTTCTCGGGAACTGATAATGAAAATCCCGAAGTAGCTGAGTACTGGTTGGAGACTACAACAAAAATCTTAATCAAACAACTATAGTGCTCAGATGAGCATAAACTTGAATGTGCCCTAGCCCTGCTAGCTGATGAAGCCCTTACTTGGTGAGAAACTACAACATTAACTGCTCCAGCACATGCCATTAATTAGGAATTCTTTCTCCAAGAATTCTGTAAAAAGTACATCTGTGAACAATACTTGCCAGAATGAAGAAGGCGTTTCTTGCATCTTAAGCAAGCAACAATCCTATAGAGTAATACGTGGGCAAATTCTGCAAGTATTGTAAGTTTGGATCAGAATACATAAAGAAGGAAGAAGAGAAATGTTGTATGTTCATTGATGGACTGAACGATGAGCTAAGTCCAATGTTTACGGCTCTCGGGATAACTGATTTTCAAGAATTGGTGAACCGAGAAATTGCCACCGGATCGAAGTGGAAAGCAACTAATAAAAGAAAATAAAGTTATTCCAGAAAGGACAAAAGGAAAAGAAGTGATAACAAGCCTTCCTGGTCATCCAAGAAATCGAAACACCAAGAGGGAAACTCCTCAAACTATCCTTCTCCTCCAAGAGGAAACCTCATACCTATGCCTAAACCGTAATCAAGACTTCTACACCTATTGTATCGGTGAATAGCTCGGGGAACTTTGGTAGAGAAGCCCAGTCCCGACTTTGCAAATTCTGCGAGAACTATCATATGAGACTTTGTAGAAAACAAAACTCAAACAAGACTCCTGCTCGTGTACCTTCCAACATCAATTCGAATCAACCATATCTAGGGAAAGGATCGAAACAAGCTCATTCTAGGAAATCCAGAAGAAATCGAAACTAAGCCCCTACTTCTACTCACCAAGAGTCTCGGGCCCCTGCTCGAGTATATCATGTTCGGGGATGTGAGGAAGAAGACTCTACTGATGTCACCGCAAGTACTATATGTCGCAACGCTTTCGAGCTCAACTTTTTGAAAACTTTAAAAACACGGAGTCACCACCAATCCTTTTGAAAAAGTGTGATTGGACAACTTTAAAATGAGGTCATTTTAATAAAACGTTTTATTTTATTAAAACAACAATTTTGGTCTGTGAAAACAAAAAAATAGGTTCAGGGGTCGGTTACGCGTGGGGAAGGGTTAACCCCCCACAACACCCAAAAAATGGTACCTAATTGATTACAAAAACGTTTTCAAAACTGGAATTTGCAAGTTCACGAAGGTTTAATTTTATTTGTCCGTTTAATGAATATCAATCTATTTTAACGGCCTTATCACCCAGGAAATGAACTTTAATCACCGCTAACACTTCTGGCGCTAACCCGTCATTCCCGTTCGATAAGACATTGCATTAATTTAATTTCACTTTTCAAACAACAAGTAAATTTGATGTGTTGGTGTTTATTTATTTATCCTAAGTTGAAATTTATTAAACTTAAGAATCTCTACATTTTTATTCCTATTTTGGGTTTAAATTTTATTAAGTGTGTTTTATTTTTGTGAAGAGAGTTTTTCAACAATCAAGTTTGTAATCTAAGTTTGAAGGACCTATTCCTAAAGTTGAATCTATCACTAAAGGCAAACAAGACAAGGTAATTTTCAACTTTACATTTCCTAATGGATTTGGATTAATAATATTTTGGAAAATATTTCTAACATTTTAAAACTTCTTTTGTTTTGTGCTTTAAAGACTTTTATTTGTTTTTTTTCTTTTTGTTAGAAAATTTTCGTTAGTTTTTAAACTATAACATTTTTATGTATTTTGAAAAGTTTTTCCTTTTAATGTTTTGAAAAAAAGTTTGTATTTAAGAAATTTTATGTTTTTATTTTTCTAAGAAGGGAATTTTTATGTGATATTAAACCCTTTTTATTTTTTTAAAGAAAATGCTTTTTAGATTTAACATAAAAACTCATTTTCTAAAAATTCTTTTAAAATTCCTTTTGTTCAGAAATTTTTTAAAGCTTAAAAAAAAACCTTTTTTATTCTTGGAAATTATTTTTGCGTTTATTATTTGGTCTTTTTCTACTTTTTCTAAGAAGCTTTTTATTCTCAATACCTTAAACTTTTATTTTTTTTCAAAAGTGAATTAAAATTTTATTTTAATTCTCTTCAACTCTTAAAACTTTTATTTTCAACAACACAATCTTTAATTTTTCAAAAATGGATCAAAAATTTACTTTTCCCTTCAATTTTAATTTTCAATAACACATTTTTTAGTTTTTAGAATGAACATGAATCAAACAAAGTTTTATTGTAAAAACGAATGATATTTTAGTTGAAACTTTTTTTTATCATTTTTTAAGTTAAAAGATCAACATAAACAACATAACACAAAGCACAAAATTCTAGCCACAAACATCAAATGAATCTAAAAACATGGACAAAAAAAGCAAAAGAAACTAATTCGAAATAAAAAGGAGAAAAGAAATTATACAAATAGTGAAGAAATTACAAGCTTTTCCTTCAAAAAATTCCACCCGGAGCTACTTCAAAACTCGAACAATTTCCAGCAACCGATATCGGAAAAGTGCAAGCCTTTTTCTCCCGGAAAATTAATTCCAGTGCTGCTCCAAGCTCGAGTGACACTTCAAGATTTTTTTCAGAATTTTTAGAAGTTTTTTGGATGATTTTTGAATGGATTTTCCTATATTTTTTTGGTGTCTAACAATGAAGCATTGGGGGGGGGTTATAGGGTATTGGGGGTGGGGGTTTTAATGCAATTGCGGACAAAATCCCTGAATCTTCCCCCTAAAAATCATCTTTTTGATCAGCCAACATTATTACACTAAAATTCTATATGAATTTCAACAGATTTGGCTCAAAATCAGGGAATTTTGCCCCCTAATTTAATTAGGGCTCGAAACCTTTCTCCCACAAATTAACAAGTTATAGGCGACGATAAGAAGCAGGGTTGGCGGCATAAAGTTCGACCGGCCGAGATGAGTTGAACAACACCGGTCTCGCTGGCCGACTTGATCCGTAACCACCACAACCATGGACGGTAGCCTTCCAACCACTGTTTCGAACGGGATTTGGGGCACCAGCCCCGTGTGCGTGGCGACGAGGGCTGGTACCCATTTGCCCTTTTTTGTTTTGCTTGATCCAATCTTGGCCCTTTGATCCCCTTTACCCTAGATCTAACGGTCTACATTAAATCTGCACATGGAAATAAAAAATGGGTTAGTTAGGCTCAACATATTTATTTTTTGGGCTTTTAATAAATTAAAATGGATCCTTTATTTTATTTAAAGTGGGCTATTATTTGAATGGGCCCTTTTTTACAAAAATGGGTTTATTATTTTTATTTTTAGAGATGACTTTATGAACCTTTTTTAATTTTATGGCGGGAAAAATGAGTTTTATTATTTATATATTTTTGGGCTTTTAATTCTAATAATACACTACATGATGATGACGATGATGGTGATGGTGATGATGATGGTGGTGGTGATGATGATGATAATTTAGTGACAACAACTACCCCTCTTTGCTCATCTCTGTGAAACAGGGATGGAGCAAAGACCAAATGATACCGATTTTCACCGATTTGCTGCTTGGTTCCATTCTCCTGATGCCCGAACGAATAGGCAAGGTTATATTCTCTAAATGCCTGAATAGATGAGTAGGGTTCTATTCTCCAAATGCCCAAATAGATGAGCTGGGTTCTATTCTCCAAATGCCCGAATAAATGAGCAGGTTCAAAAGGGGTTCCATCTTCCTCATGCTCAGATGAATAAGCTGGTTCTGAAAAATGGTTTTATCCTCCTCATGCTCGGATAGATAAGCAGGTTGAAAAAAAGGTTTCATCTCCCTCATGCTTGGATGAATAAGGAGACTGAAAAAAGGTTCCATCCTCCTCATGCTCGGATGGATAAGCAGGCTGAAGAAAAGGTTCCATCCTCCTCATGCTTGGATGAATAAGCAGGTTGAAAAGGGATTTCATCCTCCTTATGCTTGGATGAATAAGCGAGTTCTATTCTCCTTATGCTCGAATAAATAAGCAGACTCCAAAAAGGGTTTCATCCTCCTTATGCTCGGATGAATAATCAGGTTCTATTCTTCTTATACTTGAATAGATAAACAAATTCCATTCACCAAATGCCCGAACGGATAGGCGAATTCTATTCTCCTTATGCTCGAATAGATGAGCAGATTCCATTCTCCAAACACCCGAACGAATAGGCAAATTCTATTCTCCTTGTGCCCAAATAGAGGAGTCCTTCGTGTACTTGAAAAATACGATATTCAATGCAATTATGATGTGCATGCCCCTAGGGATGCCTATGTATGCATGTCGATTTCTTTTGATTTTTAAATTCTTTTCCTCAAAATTAATTTTTCCTTTGGTTTTTGAATCCATACGTTTGCTCGCTCAGTCTAGATAAACAATTGGGTTTTTTTACTATATTTCTTCGACTCATGGAAAACATATGATCTTTGCAATTTTTCTCACTTAATCTAGTGATCTTGCATTCCTGGTTGGAAGGAAAAACTTCTTCAACTGTCTCTGCTTTGCCATTCTCTTTTTTTATATCTCTTTGGTTCATCGAAAACATCTGATCTTCGTAGGTAAATGTCTCAAGATCTACTATCATTGTAGTTGATACATCAATATTGAGTGAAAGGCTTCCTTGTGTGGTCTTGAAAACTTCAAGTCTTCTTATCTCCCTTATTAAGCATTAATCCCCTTCAGTGCATCTTGCGAGTTTTCAAATTCTCGTCGCTACAGGGCACCTTGAAGTGCTTGCATATAAATCCTTGCAGCAAAGCTTATTTCTACCTTGAATATCTTCGAATGATGTTGGTGCTTTAATCTCTTCCTCTCGCGCCTATTAACACTAAGGGCCTTAAATTATTGGCCAACGTAGACTTCCCCAATCTGATGGCATCATTTCATATAAAGTGCAATTTTATCCCTTTTTCACGCTTCTGAGCTTTTACATCTTATATGCGCATCTTTCTTGACAACACGGCCCACTTAAAACTCTTCAACGCATGTGCTTCTTCTTCTTTTCTCTTTTTACCTTTTCATGCAAGGCGATGCCCCCGTTCAAACTAAGGTTCAATTATTGACCACTTCATTATTTCCTGAAGCGATGTAAACACTCGTTCATGGTTTTCCTACGGTTGGGATCAATACCAAGAAATCTTTTGCTTTTCATGAATCTATGTCAGCCTACTTGTAAGATGTAAGAAAAGGCTAGAAATGATTGTTCGAAGGAAGAAGTCATAGAAAATGCAAGAAAGGCTAAAAATAGGGATTTTAAGAAAATTGTCATGACAAACACAAGAATAGGGAAAAGTCAGATGTTCCAAATTCATCGTATGAATGATTCAAGAATCCATCAACCAGATAACGCCCCGCTTTTAGGTGGCCCTCTTTTGCTCACACACTCCCTAAATTTAAATTTTCCCACTTTTCTAATCTCAATCAGACATTAGAAGTTTTGAGGTCCTTGAAGAAAGGTTAACTCAATAAGGCGGAATGTGTTCTAAAGACAAACTCCTTTTCTCAAATATTCATGTGTGATCCAAGTGGTCTTTTAAGGCTTGTAACGTGGGCTAGGCTCGGGTTGCCAAAAAAAGATATATATGCTCAAATACATGTTTCAAGGGCAATTAAACCAATGATCAAATTTTCCTGATAGAATCTTCATTATTTTCCCTTGGATCACTCTAGACTACCTGTAACGCCCCAATTTTGGGCTTAGAAGTTTTGGGTTTGGACCGGTTCGGTCAGAGTGCGGTTCGAATATAAAAGGTGATTTTTAGGAAAGCCTAGTTTGGGTTGCATTAAAAATATGGAAAAATATCTTAAAATCCCCTTTTATTATAAACAAGGGAAAGGTGAAATCAATTTTACAAAATGAGGTTTGGAAGAGCGACATTTTGGGTTAGTGACCAAAATGTAATTTTTGAAAATTGGGTGACTGTTTTAAAAAGGATTGAAACTTTGAATCTTTAAGGTGCTATTTACCAAAAAGGAGTTTCTCCAGATTTTTCTTAAATATTAAATGATTTATTATTGGTTTTAAATAAAGGAAAAGGGAGGGAAGATATTTTCCTAAGTTTCCAACTAACTTTTCTACATTTTCCATTTTCATTTTCTCTCATCTTTTCTCTCAAACCAAACACATTTCTCCAGAGCATTTTCCTCTGATTTTGACATCCAAACATGAGATTTCAATTCTCTTTTGATCTCTAATCATCTCTTCAACAAAACCTTGGCTTTAGCTTATTGAATTTTCAAGAATCTTGGTTCCAAAAAGGGGAGAAACTCAAGTTTAGAGGTATGAACGTCCTTCTCCTCTAAATTCTCAGTTCTTTACTGAAATTCCCAAGTTCTCAATCCTTGATTTATGTTTTATTAAAGGTTTTACAATTGTATTCTTAATCTTGGCTCTAAAATGTAAGATTTGGTTAATTTTGATGAATTTTCGTATGATCTGATTGGGCATTGTTTTGAGATGCCTTTTTAATGTTAAATGAATGTATAATTGATGAGAAGTTGAGGTTTAATCAATGCAATCCCGAATAGGTTGATTTTCCTAAGTTTTGCTTGAGTTTTTGGTTATTTTTGGAGTGTTTTTGATGATCTGTTATTGCTGGAGGTATAAGGACGTGGTTGGGATCATTTTGGATGTTAATTGATGTTTATAAATGGTTAGAAGTGATGGATCTTGGCTGGGTTAAGTTTTGGAAGTGTTTGGAGGTGATTTCGGTTGTATTTGGTAGCCGAAATGTTGGATTTGCAAAGAGCAGCGAGTTTAGGTGTGTTGCTGGCGTTTTTAATGCATTATGATGCATTAATCCTCTGTTGTTATGTGCTTGAAACAGGGGAGAATGATCCGTGAGCAATAAAGGTGGTGTTGAAGGTTTCAGATGCTTGGAAGGCTTGTTGGCTAGCCTTGTTTTGTGCATCGGTGAGTGAAGTAGGGTTTTCAGCTTTAAAACCAAGGTTTGAAGGTTTTGGGAGCTTAGTTTAAGTCTAAACAACTTAGCTAAGCTCAAGAGTAAGTAAATGGAATTTCTCTCTTGGTTGTGTTATGAAATGGTTTTTAAGGCATTTGTGATTGTTGGATGCAATGCATGTGATTTGCATGTTTTAAATTCTATTTTGGAAGCATATTTTAGCATGGTTTAATGCTGGTTTTGAAAGCCATGTGTGAAGGATGCTCAAGGTAAGAGTTCCTTGGTTTTGGTGCTTTGGATTTGTGGAATTGATGCATAGTGTTGCATGTTGTTTAATGGCTTTGTTTAATGCTTCAAAAACAGTGGATTGATGATGCTAATTGGTGGTTTTGGCATTCTGGTTATGTTTGTAAAACAATGGATTAATGTGGTAAGAAGGTTATATTGGCAAGTGATGTAAGTGGTTCTTGGTTACTTTAATCGGATATAGTTAGCCGGCTATAGGATTGGGTGCACTGTGAATAAAGTCACCTTGGATGTGGAGTGGTTATGAGTGAACCGGTAACTCCATCCAAGTACACTAACGAGATGGTTAAGAACACCATGGTGGTTAAAATTCCATGGGTGGGTCTTGTGTTAAGGTCATAATGGTCGTTAAAATTACATTTGAGGACCTTGTGTAAGCAAAGGTTATAATGGTGGTTAAAATTCCATTTAAGGACCTTGTTCTTGTTAAGATCACAATGGTGGTGTAAAGTCCATGTGTGGATCTTGTGTTGTATGTCCCGGATCTCGTTAGTGATGTTATACAACTACCAATGGATGATGTTAAGGTCATATGGTGGTTAAAATTCCATATGGGGACCTTGTGAATGTTAAGGTCATATGGTGGTTAAAATTCCATATGAGGACCTTGTGTATGGTAAGGTCAAATTCCATTTGGAGACCTCGAGATTGGTAGGGTGTATGAAGCGTGGGGACAACGCTTGTGATCCGCGTATCCGATTGGATGTTGAGTTGAAAAGTGAATATGGTTTATCACTTGGAAGCCAATATAAAGTTCTTGAATATAATGAAGCATGAGATGCTTGAAATGATGCATGGTTGCATGAGAAGTGTGTAATGCTTTATGAATGCATGTATTGCTTGTTAGCTTGTACAAGTGTTTATTATCTATTGAGAATGTTGCATTGTGTGCATGGAATCTCTTTAGTGCATTGAAGTCTTGTGAAGGCTTGTTTAAAAGGCATGTAATGCAAATGTTGAGTTTGTGGTTCATGTGTTGCATTTGTTAATGTATGTGATTAATTGAGGGGGTAAGTGGTTTTCAAAGGTTTCTTGCTTTGAAAGGATTTTCAATGTATGAGAAAAGTAAGATGTGAAGTGGAAGTGTTTTCCAAGGATCTTGTATTTAACCTTGCTTATGATGTTCAAGCATGGAATGGTTAAATTGATGGTTTTGCAAGTTTGTTCTTTAAAAAGGATTACTTAGCTTTCTAAGCTAAGGGTTGATTTTCATGCTTGAGCAATGCATGATTTGAGCATGTTGTTGAAAAGGGTTTTCAAACATTGCTTTGGTTTACCGAATTGTGTTTACTTGTAAAAAGAGGTTTTATGACTCGCTGCATTGATGGTGTTTTGGTTTTGAGCATTCCTCGCTAAGCATTATGTGCTTACGCTCCTTTTTGTCCATCAATGCAGATATTTAAAGTTGGAACAGCGAGAAGCAAGGGATTCAAGGAAAGCTCCACTTGAGATGTATGTCTCGGTAAATAGCTATAGATAATAAAGGCAATGGGGGGAGAATCTCTTATGATGATGTTTAATGAGTTTGTGTATGATGGACAGGTATGGTTTATGTTTTTGAACCATGTGGTTAACGCTTGCAATGTTTGAATCCTCATATTCCTAAGTCGTTATGTTATGCTTCTTGTTTTAAAAGCATGTATGAGATTTGGATGTGTTGAATGTGTTGATGCACCTAGGGGTGGTCTTGTATTTAGAATTTGATGCACTTATGTCCCCTGAGTGTTCAATGACTTGCTGGTATGATTTGGTTGCCTTTGGAGCATGTTTGACGGGTCGAATGTGTGATAAACCAGCAAAATTTCTGCAATATGGGCAGCCTGTTTCGGAACAGGAGCTACCGTATCGGAACGGGGGCCTGAAATGGCTTAGGCGTTCCGAAACGGGTAGAACCGTTCCGGAACGATTTTGCCACTGCCAGGCTCTGTTTCGGAACTGGTTTCGGAACGGTCCCGCGTTTCGGAACGGTTCATCCCTGTTCCGAAACACCCGACCGTTGGGCACTGAAATTGTTGGTTAAATGTTTTGAAAACCTTGCGTTTTGGTCCTGAACTTTGTTAATGCAATTGAATGAGTTTGAGATGTCCGTTTGAGCTGAAATTTGGCAGAGAAGCATGAAAGATGATTAACTTCATATTGGTAACCTTTAATTGGGCTACGTCCTTATAATTATCAGAATTTACAATTTGGTCCCTAAAGTTGTAATTTGTGCAATTGAGTCCCTGAATGATCTTTGATTGTTATGATCTTTGAGTATGCTGATCGTATGAACGTATCTAGGGTTAATGTGCATTTAGATAAGATTAAAAAGAAAAAAAGGGTCGTTAATCAAGGTTGACTTTCGGGTTGACTTTGGTTTTCCCCGTGTAATCCTCTTAATTCGGGTCAACCGTCTAGGCCGGGTTAAGGGGGTTACATTTGGTGGTATCAGAGCTGAGTTGCGAATGCTTTGGGAAATGGTAAGTTGTTGTAATATGAGTTTGATGTTCATTCTGATGTGTGGGTGAAAGTAGGTTGGAATGTGTGTTTTTAAGCGAATTGTTGATGTTTTTAAGCATGTTTTTTTTGGTTATGAATCTTCATTGAGCTAATGTGGATTTGTGCTGATGTTATGCTGGTGTTGTGAGCTGATTTTATGAATGATGAAAGTGTAATGGGTATGACATGTTGATTTTATGCTATTTCAAGTGAATGTTGTTTGATGAAAGCATGATCGAAGTATGTTGATTGATATGCTTGATGTTGTGATATACATGTTTTATTGACTGTTATGTCATGTGAATGGGGAGGATTCGGGATACTCATTGCCTTATTATTATAGCTATTGTGTTATTTTGGAGTTGGAGTTTGAATCCTTGCTTAAGGCTGGTCTGATCGATTTGTTTGTTTTGTTGTGATTGTTTGTTGTTAATAGCATGGTGAAATCGATGAAAGAGTGGCAGTTAGGTGAGATGGTTGCTGCTTTAGAGCAGGTTGTTAAGGCGTGGAATTCACCTTTTAGTGGAGGTGTTTCGTCTCAGTCTTTAGTGCCTGGAGTTGAGGTAGTAAGGCAGGAGGAAGAAGTGGGTTCTGTGATGAAGAATTCATCACCTATAGTTCAAGAGGTGTTGGGAACATCTCAGGCTGTGGAAAAAGTAAGGTCTGTAGACGTGCTGACCATGGGATGCACAGGTTTGTCGAAACAGCGTTTGCTTGATTTGGGAGCTGTAGAGTATCATGGTTCAACACCTGAGACGTTCGAGGCCTGGTTGGCCAGTGTAATTTTGATTTTGGATCAGGAAGGTTGTGATTATGCTTGTAAGCTGGGAAGTGCTGTTTTATTGATGTTGGAGGACGCTTGTGCCTGGTGGACATCTGTGGCGGTGGCATCGCACATCCACGATATTGATTGGGACTTCTTTGTGTCTGCCTTTTATGAAAGGTACCTTGGAAGGAAATTCCCAAGGGGTAAGCAATGTGAGGGTGTGGTTTCTGTTTATGAAGGTGGGAAAAGTTTAAACGAGAGAGTTGTGGATACTGACCTCGGGAGCGGTCAGCGTAAGAGGCTATATGGTGGAAGGTTTGGCTTGAATCGAAGCTTGGATGATAGTGCAGATCTGGGGCAAGTGCTGCTTGGTCAAGGAGTGGAAGCTCAGCTACCGGTGTGTGACCGTTGTAGAAGGCGCCATGTTGGAGGTTGTTGGGGCGCAGGTGTTTGTTGGAACTGTGGTTCTAAGGAGCATGTGAAGCGAGATTGTCCTCAAGTGGTGAGGTCAGCTTCAGTGGTAGTAGAGGGGTCTCTGAAGGGTCGTGGGCACGGTCGAGACAAGGTTTGAAGGTGGCAGGAAGAGCAGAAAGTTGTGAGGAGCTTGGAAAGTGAAATCTGCTGGAATTGTGGGTCTGTTGGACATATGAGACGTAATTTCTTGAAGTTGGCTCGGGGTAGCCAGGGTTCTGTACCGCTGGGAGATGGTGATGACCTTGGTGTGTTAGCTGATGCTGCAGCGGTGCGGCTGGAGTATGGTGGTTCTGCGAGGAAGAGAGCTCGTCTGTTGAAGCTCCGGGGCAGTGAGGTGTTTTCAGGTAACCTTGTTAAGTAACCTTTGCTTTAGTATCTTAGTTGGTTTCAGTTGGGTTTTCCTTGCGTAGTGGGTATGGTCTCGTTGCTACCATGTTGGGTAATAGTTGTTGTTGTTTGAAAACAACTTTAGTGTGAAGAGGGTATTAGTGAGTATCTTGTGGATAAGGGTTGCTAGAATGATGGAGTTGGTCAAGTTAGAAGTGAGATAGGAGGTTGTTTTTGGGCGGACTCTGAGGATGTTATTGGTGGGTGTGAACCGACATACATGCACAGTTAAAATCATTTGTTATATGCTATATTATATATGTACTGGTCCATGCATACATGTGACATGACATTAGAGGTTTTGCATACATGTACATCAGACATTTATAGGGCATATAAGTGACCATGCATACGAACGTTCACACTCGCTAATAACTAATCGGGTCTGTTAGTGTTGTGATGGTGTTAGGTTTGATGATGGGTTTTAAAAGTTGTTTTGGTGATGGGTGAATGTTAGAAGTAATGGAGGGTATTAAGCGAGCTGTTAGTATTAGTGAGTGCGGAATAGCCTGTTGGTAGAAGGAAAGCGTTTGGCGCTTAAAGAGTTTAGTGGTGTGGTGTTGAGGAGATTACCGGTTGAAGTTAGAACTGGTCAGGTGGCTTTGAATAGCTGGTAGAAGTGGAAGTTCCTTGGAGTTTAGTGATGTTGTAGGTTAGTGGATGTGTTCCAAAGTGCTGAGGTAACTTGGCATTGGTGTTGTAGTCGAAGGGTTGTTTTTTTTGTAGGTGAGGGTTCGTAGCAACCTTTGAGGAGTTGAGAAGATGTTGTGTTGTGGGTTGTAGAAGAGGGTTAACCTGGAAGAATAGAAGTTTAGTAACCTAAATATGTGTGTATAGAATGGGCGGTGTCCTGGTAAGGCTAGTGTTGTAGTTAGAGTGTGAAGTGGAAAGGCAATGTAGGATCAAAGGCCATTGTTGGTTGGACGGTTTCTTGTGGGAAGTGGTTGGCTAGTTGTGGTTAAGTGAATTCCGTCTGAGGACAACTGGTGGTGTGTGGAACGGCTGGCGGAGTCAAGGTTGGGGTTTTTTGATGTGATTCTCGGATGTTGGGTGAGTAGTCCTGGTGAGTCGTTATGGTAATGATAGCGGCGGATGTGAAGGAATGTCAGCAATACGTTGAGAAGTTTGGGTAAGCAGTTGGTGCTTAAGAATTCTTGCTTGATGTGGTAACCTTTGGAAAAGGTTGAGCAGTTGTGCAAGGGGTTTTGGAAGCGGTGTAGGTTGTGGGTT
Source organism: Hibiscus tridactylites (assembly GCA_958450335.1). NCBI lineage: Eukaryota > Viridiplantae > Streptophyta > Magnoliopsida > Malvales > Malvaceae > Hibiscus > Hibiscus tridactylites. Next base: position 15,255,099 of record OY288282.1, on the reverse strand, counting down.
ACATGGTGGCTGAACTGGATTGGTTGGTGTCACCGTGTGTACGATTCTTGGGAGTTTTGAGTTAAGGTGGTGTATGCTGTAAAAGTTGGAGGTTCTTCAGGTTGTTGATGGGGCTATGTGCAGTCCGGAAGCGTGAAAGGTTAAGAGGTGGTTAACATTTGAGTGTTCAAGAATTTGTGAACATTATGTGGTGGTGTTGGGTTTGGTGAAGTTTTGTCTGGAGAGTGTTCAGTGGTGGTTAAGTCTCCTGTGTTGCCTTGTGGGTTGTTTTGAGAAGTTTGGTTGTGCTCTTTTCGCCGGTTGAAATTTCGAGGACGAAATTTCCTAAGAGGGGGAGAGTTGTAACGCCCCAATTTTGGGCTTAGAAGTTTTGGGTTTGGACCGGTTCGGTCAGAGTGTAGTTCGAATATAAAAGGTGATTTTTAGGAAAGCCTAGTTCGGGTTGCATTAAAAATATGGAAAAATGTCTTAAAATCCCCTTTTATTATATATAAGGGAAAGGTGAAATCAATTTTACAAAATGAGGTTTGGAAGAGCGACATTTTGGGTTAGTGACCAAAATGTAATTTTTGAAAACTGGGTGACTGTTTTAAAAAGGATTGAAACTTTGAATCTTTAAGGAGCTATTTACCCAAAAGGAGTTTCTCCAGATTTTTCTTAAATATTAAATGATTTATTATTGGTTTTAAAATAAAGGAAAAGGGAGGGAAGATATTTTCCTAAGTTTCCAACTAACTTTTCTACATTTTCCATTTTCATTTTCTCTCATCTTTTCTCTCAAACCAAACACATTTCTCCAGCGCATTTTCCTCTGATTTTGACATCCAAACATGAGATTTCAATCCTCTTTTGATCTCTAATCATCTCTTCAACAAAACCTTGGCTTTAGCTTATTGAATTTTCAAGAATCTTGGTTCCAAAAAGGGGAGAAACTCAAGTTTAGAGGTATGAACGTCCTTCTCCTCTAAATTCTCAGTTCTTTACTGAAATTCCCAAGTTCTCAATCCTTGATTTATGTTTTATTAAAGGTTTTACAATTGTGTTCTTAATCTTGGCTTTAAAATGCAAGATTTGGTTAATTTTGATGAATTTTCGTATGATCTGATTTAGCATTGTTTTGAGATGTCTTTTTAATGTTAAATGAATGTATAATTGATGAGAAGTTGAGGTTTAATCAATGCAATCCCGGATAGGTTGATTTTCCTAAGTTTTGCTTGAGTTTTTGGTTGTTTTTGGAGTGTTTTTGATGATCTGTTATTGCTGGAGGTATAAGTACGTGGTTGGGATCACTTTTGATGTTAATTGATGTTTATAAATGGTTAGAAGTGATGGATCTTGGCTGGGTTAAGTTTTGGAAGTGTTTGGAGGTGATTTCGGTTGTGTTTGGTAGCCGAAATGTTGGATTTGCAAAGAGCAGCGAGTTTAGGTGTGTTGCTGGTGTTTTTAATGCATTATGATGCATTAATCCTCTGTTGTTATGTGCTTGAAACAGGGGAGAATGATCCGTGAGCAATAGAGGTGGTGTTGAAGGTTTCAGATGCTTGGAAGGCTTGTTGGCTAGCCTTGTTTTGTGCATCGGTGAGTGAAGTTGGGTTTTCAGCTTTAAAACCAAGGTTTGAAGGTTTTGGGAGCTTAGTTTAAGTCTAAACAACTTAGCTAAGCTCAAGAGTAAGTAAATGGAATTTCTCTCTTGGTTGTGTTATGAAATGGTTTTTAAGGCATTTGTGATTGTTGGATGCAATGCATGTGATTTGCATGTTTTAAATTCTGTTTTGGAAGCATATTTTAGCATGATTTAATGCTGGTTTTGAAAGCCATGTGTGAAGGATGCTCAAGGTAAGAGTTCCTTGGTTTTGGTGCTTTGGATTTGTGGAATTGATGCATAGTGTTGCATGTTGTTTAATGGCTTTGTTTAATGCTTCAAAAACAGTGGATTGATGATGCTAATTGGTGGTTTTGGCATTTTGGTTATGTTTGTAAAACAATGGATTAATGTGGTAAGAAGGTTATATTGGCAAGTGATGTAAGTGGTTCTTGGTTACTTTAATCGGATATAGTTAGCCGGCTATAGGATTGGGTGCACCGTGAATAAAGTCGCCTTGGATGTGGAGTGGTTATGAGTGAACCGGTAACTCCATCCAAGTACACTAACGAGATGGTTAAGAACACCATGGTGGTTAAAATTCCATGGGTGGGTCTTGTGTTAAGGTCATAATGGTGGTTAAAATTCTATTTGAGGACCTTGTGTAAGCAAAGGTTATAATGGTGGTTAAAATTCCATTTAAGGACCTTGTGCTTGTCAAGATCACAATGGTGGTGTAAAGTCCATGTGTGGATCTTGTGTTGTATGTCCCGGATCTCGTTAGTGATGTTATACAACTACCAATGGATGATGTTAAGGTCATATGGTGGTTAAAATTCCATATGGGGACCTTGTGAATGTTAAGGTCATATGGTTGTTAAAATTCCATATGTGGACCTCGTGTATGGTAAGGTCAAATGGTGGTTAAAATTCCATTTGGAGACCTCGAGATTGGTAGGGTGTATGAAGCGTGGGGACAACGCTTGTGATCCGCGTATCCGATTGGATGTTGAGTTGAAAAGTGAATATGGTTTATCACTTGGAAGCCAATATAAAGTTCTTGAATATAATGAAGCATGAGATGCTTGAAATGATGCATGGTTGCATGAGAAGTGTGTAATGCTTTATGAATGCATGTATTGCTTGTTAGCTTGTACAAGTGTTTAATATCTATTGAGAATGTTGCATTGTGTGCATGGAATCTCTTTAGTGCATTGAAGTCTTGTGAAGGCTTGTTTAAAAGGCATGTAATGCAAATGTTGAGTTTGTGGTTCATGTGTTGCATTTGTTAATGCATGTGATTAATTGAGGGGGTAAGTGGTTTTCAAAGGTTTCTTGCTTTGAAAGGATTTTCAATGTATGAGAAAAGTAAGATGTGAAGTGGAAGTGTTTTCCAAGGATCTTGTATTTAACCTTGCTTATGATGTTCATGCATGGAATGGTTAAATTGATGGTTTTGCAAGTTTGTGCTTTAAAAAGGATTACTTAGCTTTCGAAGCTAAGGGTTGATTTTCATGCTTGAGCAATGCATTATTTGAGCATGTTGTTGAAAAGGGTTTTCAAACATTGCTTTGGTTTACCGAATTGTGTTTACTTGTAAAAAGAGGTTTTATGACTCGCTGCATTGATGGTGTTTTGGTTTTGAGCATTCCTCGCTAAGCATTATGTGCTTACGCTCCTTTTTGTCCATCAATGCAGATATTTGAAGTTGGAACAGCGAGAAGCAAGGGATTCAAGGAAAGCTCCACTTGAGATGTATGTCTCGGTAAATAGCTATAGATAATAAAGGCAATGGGGGGAGAATCTCTTATGATGATGTTTAATGAGTTTGTGTATGATGGACAAGTATGGTTTATGTTTTTGAACCATGTGGTTAACGCTTGCAATGTTTGAATCCTCATATTCCTAAGTCGTTATGTTATGCTTCTTGTTTTAAAAGCATGTATGAGATTTGGATTTGTTGAATGTGTTGATGCACCTAGGGGTGGTCTTGTATTTAGAATTTGATGCACTTATGTCCCCTGAGTGTTCAATGACTTGCTGGTATGATTTGGTTGCCTTTGGAGCATGTTTGACGGGTCAAATGTGTGATAAACCAGCAAAATTTCTGCAATCTGGGCAGCCTGTTTCGGAACAGGAGCTACCGTATCGGAACAGGGGTCTGAAATGGCTTAGGCGTTCCGAAACGGGTAGAACCGTTCCAGAACGGTTTTGCCACTGCCAGGCTCTGTTTCGGAACTGGTTTCGGAACGGTCCCGCGTTTCGGAACGGTTCATCCCTGTTCCGAAACACCCGACCGTTGGGCACTGAAATTGTTGGTTAAATGTTTTGAAAACCTTGCGTTTTGGTCCTGAACTTTGTTAATGCAATTGAATGAGTTTGAGATGTCCGTTTGAGCTGAAATTTGGCAGAGAAGCATGAAAGATGATTAACTTCATATTGGTAACCTTTAATTGGGCTAAGTCCTTATAATTATCAGAATTTACAATTTGGTCCCTAAAGTTGTAATTTGTGTAATTGAGTCCCTGAATGATCTTTGATTGTTATGATCTTTGAGTATGCTGATCATATGAACGTATCTAGGGTTAATGTGCATTTAGATAAGATTAAAAAGAAAAAAAAGTGTCGTTAATCAAGGTTGACTTTTGGGTTGACTTTGGTTTTCCCCGTGTAATCCTCTTAATTCGGGTCAACCGTCTAGGCCGGGTTAAGGGGGTTACACTACCCGTTTTTTGGGTTTTCACCCTAGAGTTCATTTCATTTTCTGGCACACATCTCGTTTGAAAGATTTATTTCAAATTTTCATTCGCATTTCTTCTTTCTTTTTCATCTTTTCTTCTATTTTTCTTCTTTTTCTTTTTCTTTTTCTTACTTTTTCCTTTTCCTTTTCCTTTCTTTTTATTCTCTTTCTTTTCCTTGTTTTTTCTTTTTGTGTTCCTTTCATTCCGGAACATTTTTCCTCCTCTTTGCCCCTAGTGCGGGGAGTGATCTTTGGTTAGGGTTAAATCACAAGAAAAATATCAGGCTCAAAGGGGAACAATAATGGATTTTTATTTTCTTATTCGTGAAGGAAAATGAAGGAATGTCAAATGTCATTTCACACACAAACATCGTCGAAGAGAAGTAGTATTCAGTTGGTAGATGTTTTAGAGTTATCACTTCATTCAAAGACCCTAACAACAATGTCTGAGAGGAAAATTCACTCATAATATATATATATATGGGGTTTGTCCATTAAACCTGAACACACTTTTTGCCTCTCTATCTCGGAATTAGATTCAAAAGTCATTCGTACAATTAATAATAGGAGATCTGCCAGAAAGATGTATGTTTAAAGAGTAATGGATGAAAAAGGAAAAGAAATAAGAAATGAGAAATGTTTTCCACTTGAGAGAAAATAGAGAATGCATCTTTAAACAAGTAGATTAACATAAAAGCCCTTACAAAAGATCCCTAATGCTCGCATGAAAAAGAAAAAAGGGTTGGTTCTAAGTATGATCCCAATCGTCTAGAGAAAATTAAGCATTATTCTAGGAAAGCATGAATTCCAGCCAATCTTGCCTCCATCTACTCCGTGACAAGATTCCTTTGTTCAGGTTAGAGGTGCTCGCCATATTCTCCTTCCCCGAGTCTTCCAGTTTTGAAGGCTGCCAATATCAATTCTCCATTCATGACCATTTCTTCAAAACCTTCGGTGGCATGGTTTAATATATAGTCATAGAAGGGACCATTTAAAGTCTCCACAAACATTGGAGTAACCTCATTTTCCGACAGTAGAGGTTGAACTTGGGCTACCATATCTCGCCATCTCTGGGCATTATGGCGAAAACTATTGTTTGGCTTTTGTTTCATATCTTATAGTACGATCCTACTTGGGGCTATATCTTTCACATACTCGTACTGTTTGAGGAAAGCTTTTGACAGATCTCTCCAAGTGCATATGTTGACATGACTCAGTTAAGCATACCATCGAATAGCTGGCCTTGATGGACTGTTTTGGAAACAATGGATCAACAACTTCTCGTTTTCTAAATGTTGTGACATTTCCAGTAGTACATGGTCAAGTGTGTCAACTGGCATGTAGTTCCATTATACTTTTCAAAGTAAGGGGCCTTAAATTTTTTTGGAGCCACCAGGTCAGATACTAGGCTCAAATCTCTAGCATTTATGCCACCATAAATGCTTCCTTCTTGAGAAGATTTAATCATTTCCTCCAACCTCTTGTAGCATACTTCCCACTTCCTCTCGACCTTTGCCTTGTCAGTTATTTCATCGAGGTCAGGTACCTTGTGAACATTCTCAGAATTTTCCTTCACCTCATTTCGGGCAAAGGGTTCAATAGAATAAGGCGAGATCTTCACTTTAGGTGAGGCCGTTTCCTTTTGATGGGCAAAGGCCATCCCCTGAAACTTAGGCGGCAAATTAGTTTCTTCACCAGCTTCTAGTGCATCTGGAACCTTAAACCCGAACATTGTTGTAATCGAGCCAATTGTTTTCTGGTGTGATAACTCAATCTCTTTCTTTAGATCATTTTCTATTTTCTCAAGCTTATCCTGAATGCTCTTCTAATTTGCTTCTAGAGTTGTCAACCTTTCCTCAGTGTTCATGGCTCGAGTCTGGGCACGTTTACCTTGTGAGATATTTTGCTATTTTTCGAGATTCTATCATGCGATTGTGTGAATGTATGCACAACATAAATGCAAGCAGCAATAAAAAAGACAAGGAAAAAAATGCAAATGCGTGAATGCAAATGTATGAATGAAAATGTATGAATGCAGGCGAGGGGCCATCAGTTCCATTAAAATTTTGCTCTAGAAGCAGCTTCCATTGAATGCCAAAGGTTCTACAAATACGTCTCGGTCTGGGCACCCATTTCTTTGATCAATCTTTAGAGCCTTGGTCCTACCTCCTCTATCGGTCTGAGCGTCACATGCTTAGCTACGTCTTCAATTTAGGATGTGATGCTCGTCTCGCTCCTGGGTTCTTTTGACATTTCCCCCTAAGCCGAGTAGACCAATGATCATATTTAAATTCTGCTTGGTTGGACCGTCGAAGTGGTCCTATAATACATGCGCGATATTCTGCTTGGTGTGAGCATACTTCAATGTTTCCTCCACGTGATTACTCGTCAAATTCTCATTTCTTGATGGTGGAACTTAGATAGGAGACATACATCCACATTGCCTTCTTCTTTTAGGTACCTTCCATCCATGGCAAAATCTTTTTCTAATTGAGCAACATGTTTTAGAATCGTTCCCCTCTAAATATTGGATGTATGCAACAAATAAATATGCCAAAAAACAAAACAAAACACACACATAAAAATGTTAGTACGTTTTTTCAATAAAAAACAGAAATAAAACCCTAAAGGTCCAAAATAATTTCATTGTACGAATAATTCTGGGCAGCACATTCCAACACTCCAAGACATGTCTCCACGGATTACCCTTACAAAAGATTTTTGACCAAACTATAAACATAAGGTTCTCCACATGGCTCTATTGGGGTAGACTCTAGATTCTCAAACTTGGTTTAGTTCTAAAAGGGTACCTGAGCTGTCCTTGCTGTCCCCTACTAATGGTAGCAAGGCCCTCGATTCTCACCCATTACAGGCTTCAAACGAATCGAGTTCAACTCAAGAGGACTCACCACCTATGCCTTCTCGAAGAATCAATATCCTTATGAAGACAAAGGGAATGAGTCTCGAAGGTACTTGATAGGCTCATACGAAGAATCAGTATTCTTACATGAGCAAAGCGTGTCCCCCCCTTAAACGAACATGACAAAGCTCGGGTATAGAGCTTTCCTTAAAGAATTTTAGAATGCGTAAAATAAAATTACATTTTTAAACGGACAAATAAATTGAACCTATTAAGAACTTGCAAATTCCAATTTTCTTTTCTAAAAAAAAACCTTTTTTGAAATCAATTCGTGACATGACCCACTTTTGTTTAAAAAAAACAAAAGCATTCCCAGCGGAGTCACCAAGCTGTCGCAACCCTTTCGAGCTCGACTTTTTGAAAACTTTAAAAACACAAAGTCGCCACCAATCCTTTTGAAAAAGTGTGATTGGACCACTTTAAAACGAGGTCATTTTAATAAAACGTTTTATTTTATTAAAACAACGATTTTTGTCTGTGAAAACCAAAAAATAGGTTCGGGGGTCGGTTACTCGTGGGGAAGGGTTAGCACCCTCACGACACCCAAAAATTGGTACTTAATTTATTTCAAAAACGTTTTCAAAACTGGAATTTGCAAGTTCACTAAGGTTCGATTTTATTTCTCCGTTTAATGAATATCAATCTATTTTAACAGCCTTATCACCCGGGAAATGAACTTCAAACACCGCCAACACGTCTGGAGCGAACCCGTCATTCCTGTTTGATAAGACACCGCATTAATTTAATTTCACTTTTCAAACAATAAGGAAATTTGATGTGTTAGTGCTTATTTATTTATTTATTCTAAGTTGAAATTTATTAAACCTAAGAATCTCTACATTTTTATTCCTATTTGGGGTTTAAATTTTATTAAGTGTGTTTTATTTTTGTGAAGAGAGTTTTTCAACAATCAAGTCTCTAATCTAAGCTTGAAGGACCTATTCCTAAGGTTGAATCTATCACTAAAGGCAAACAAGACAATGCAATTTTACACTTTACATTTCCTAATGGATTTGGATTAATATTATTTTGGAAAATATTTCCAACGTTTTAAAACTTCTTTTGTTTTGTGTTTTAAAGACTTTTATTTGTTTTATTTCTTTTTATTCGAAAATTTTCGTTAGTTTTAAAATGTAATATTATTTGTGTATTTTGAAAAGTTTTTCCTTTTTATGTTTTAGTAGGGATGGAGTCTTGTGTTTCAAGAGTAGAATAGTTGTTTCGGAAGATATAGACTTGAGACGCACCATCCTAACTGAAGCTCAGAGTAGTCCGTTTGCTATGCATTCAGGAAGTACGCAAATGTATCGAGATTTGAAGAATAAGTATTTCTGGGTTGGTTTAAAGAAAGATGTTGCCGAGATTGTGAGTAAGTGCATGGCCTGTCAGCGAGTTAAAGTCGAGCACTAGTTTCCTTCAGGTTTGTTACAACCGTTGAGAATTCCCGAGTGGAAGTGGGAGAGAATTGTCATTGATTTCGTATTGGGTTTTCCGTTGACACCTTCTAAGAAGAATTCTGTTTGGGTAATTGTTGATCGTCTTACGAAATGTGCACACTTTTTGGACGTTCACACTTCTTATACTTTAGATAAGTTGGCCGATTTGTACATCAGTGAGATATTGAGATTGCATGGTGTTGCGTGTAAAAGTGTCTATCGCAATGTAGTGCAAGTGTACACGACGCAAGTAGTAAAGTGATACATAAGTATCGGATATCGTCTCCACAGAGACTGGGCTAATAGCTTCAACCTGGAATTACTGCACGAGAGGAAAAAGAAATAGTTTAAATGTTTGTCACGAGATAATAAAGAATATTGATAAAAGAGTAAAGGATTCAGAATAGAGAGAATGGGCTGGTATTGAATTGCTCAGTAGAGTAGGTGTTTCAAAGTCTAGGAATATATGTTCTGTCGTTGCGCCTGTCGCGACAGCAGTCTGTTGTTAGTCGCGGCAGCGATCACACAACTCTGTACTTCAAGCTTGACAAGAAACCCTGTTGTGCCTTGGCCTATCCCTAGGTCCAAGTCTGTCGATGAACACGTCTATGATGATACCTCCTAGCGTGAATCGAAGGATGAACACCGATGTTGTTGAATTCTTCCTTAGCCACTTAACCTCATCATATCCCTAGGTCCAAGATAGTTCAACCATAAACTGGAGAACCTGTACTTATTCCTTTCGTATACTTAACTCTCCTGATATTAAGTAAATGAGTAATCTCACAATGCTCTTCCGATACTCTTGCAAGATGTTAAAACCAGAATAAGCAAACTTGAAGTCTATTTTATTGAACAGAAAAATTCCTAAAACAAATGCAATTCTTGCAACTACTTTACAAATCAACCCGTAGCCCTAGGGGAAGTTTAGAACATGATGAGGAGGGGAAAACGACAAAGGTTTAGAAGAGAAGGCTAGATAGTAAGATATCCTTCCCTAGGTCGAATTACATGCCTTTATATAGGCCTTGGGTTCAAGTTTTCTACTATGGCAAGAATAAAAGTTTAAACTAAAGTACAACTCTATTAAAGACTAAATCTTCAGAGTATATGTCTTTAATTCGTCCTTCCTTCTTGCTTGGAGTTTCTTCCTTGAACTTTGGGCTTGACCTTCATTCTGATCTAGGGCTTGGAAAAATATAAGGGTGCTCCACGACAGACCGGCTTAATTTTCTCTTTCTGTCGAGGCCCACATTGCTTCTTCTCTTCACCACTGCTGCCATCCTTGGCTGCCACGACAGCGGCCATGGCAGCATCGTCCTCCTCGTCTGCACATCCAGTTCTAGCTCTGCTTCTTCACTGCCCAGCGCCCACTTCTCCACTGCCCTCCATCTGCTACAGCAGCTACCTGCAAAAGCAACCAATTTCAGTAGAAACTGTGCCATTTGATATATTTGTGATGTATAAATGAAATCTAACTTCAATACAATGAATTATGCTTGAATGCAGCAGAAATATGGGTTAAATAGGGGGTAAATTATAGAACTTTTACACACTCAAAACACCCCCAAACTCAAGTTTTTGCTTGCCCTCAAGCAATTAGACCTAAAAGAAAAACAATATTTTTTTTTGTTTGGCTTAAAACAATGAACTTTTCCTTACCTACCATTCATTCCCTATTGTGAGCAACGCCTTGTTGGATAATTCAGGATTTATCCGGAACCTTGCTATAATTCTCGTGTAGTGTGTGCATGCTTGTGAACAATTATATGCCAAGACTCCCTTAGTTTACTAGAATAGTTAAGCTTCTAACTTGAATTTTTATGCCAATTTTTCATCTTTTTGGAGGCAATTCTTAGGCTCCTTTAGTTTTTATGCAGACTCGATTCTATTTTCTCAAGCTTAAGTTTGACTAGAGCCGATTTCGAGCACCTCTAGCTAACTTCCTAGAGCCGGTTTCGGGCACCTCTAGGTGTATTGAGTCTATTTTTCTTAACTTCTTTTCCTAGAGCCAGTGTTAGGCACCTCTAGGGGCAACTCAAGTGTTAAGCTTTCTATTCTAGTTTACTATCAGAGTTCTAGGCAGTATAAAAGTCACAAATGGTGATTAAGATTTAGAACTATAGTAAGGTTCTAAACTGCTCCTAAAACTATCCTAAAGGCCCTGCCACGACAGAAGCTGTCACGGCAGGTAAGTTCAGTTCAAAGACTTAAGCCAAATTTTCATCATTTTTTTAGCAAAAATAAACTAAGTAAAAGACACAATTTTTTAAACTTAAAAAGACTCCATTAATGGAGGGATGCCACCCCCAAACTCGAGGGTTGCATTGCCCTCAATGCAAATGACAGATAAGAAAAAGAAAAATAAAAACTACATCACAAAATATAAAAAGGCAGACAGCAATATAAGATAAGAAACTTAAAATTTCAAGCGCTGTCGTTGCCGCTGCTGCTGCTACTGCTGAGTTGAATCTGCCGACGGGCAATGACTTTCTTTGCTGGTGCTAGCAGACGGATGAGAGAGGCATAAGTGTTCTTGGTTTTGGCCTCTCGTGGAGGTTGGATGCGTGTAGGGGAGATATGAGGTGGTTTCTCCACTACCTGAACTTCGGAGCTGCTGCTGCTCTCGCTGCTGCTACTACCGCTATTAGATTTTTCTTTAACTGCTCCTCTTTTCTGCCGTTTCTTCAGGGTGAACTCCTTGGACAAGTTCCTCTTAACAGAGGGCTCGTTATCGGATGCTGCCCAGATTTCAGAGGAAGAGAAACTAGCAATATACATATCAAGGTCGGACTCATGCTCCTTTCTCTTGGTTCCCCGAGCAGATGTGTCGGCTGTGCGGCTGTAGCCTGCAGCTGTTGTGGCAGGGGTTGGATTGGACACGGTAGATGGCGTTTTTGGTGTGGCAGCAGGGGTAGGGTATGGGCAGGGGTGGGTGCAGCAAAGTAATGGTTGGGGAAAGTAGGGAACAGTACATCGGGAAAATTAAGAGAAGTGTGGATGAAATGTACCGTGGCGGTGGTGAAGTCTCGGATGAAACTCATGAAGCTGAGCTGCCGTTCCTCCATTTTTTGTATAGCAGCAAGGATTTGTGAGGAGGTGTGTAACCCCCTCGTCCCGGTCTGGCCGGATGACCGGTCCGAGTGGGCCACACGGGGAAAACCGAAGCGAAACCCGTTAAGGTTCCCCCTCGGTTAGCAACCCTATTTTTTCTTTTATTTTAATCTTGTCTAGAGGGATATTAAGTCCTAAGTGATTCACAACAGCTGAAAACATCCAAAGAAAGACCACATTCGAACCCCGACCAAACACAAACAGTCCATTTTTAAGCTTACATGGTAGACCGTATCGGTACCCTAGCTAGGGGTATCAATACTCCCTGACCAGGTCAACCCAAAGAGTCAACTCCGGGAAGACCGTATCGATACAGCCCTTGAGCGTATCGATACGCCCTTCTCGGTCAAACCTTCTTGGTCAACAGAGTAGACCCGTATCGATACACGTGAACCCCGTATCGGTACACCCTACTCTAACTCAAAACTCCAAATTCTAGTAACTTTGGAGGGTATCGGTACCCTTAGGGTATCGGTACGCCAGGCAAAATTCGTGGCCTTTGGGCAAGGCCGTACCGATACGGCCCTCAGGCGTATCGATACGCCCTGCTCTGCAATTCCACCAATTTCAACTTGGTGACCTCAAACACGACTCTAGATGCATTTTTAGACTCTCCTATGCACATACAAACATTTAAGCAATCATACTTGAGCCAAAGGAAGCATTCAAACATGAGACGAGGCATCCATACATGGCATTCCAACAAGAGAGCAAATTAAGCATTTAAGGTCATACATGAAAGCTCAAAAGGCCAAAATGGCACAAGACAACATATAAGAGGTTTGCACTCACACACAAGGCAACCTAAACATCTAGAGGGTATGCTACCACACTCAAACATTAATCATAGCATAACATGCTTTACAAACCAAAGCCAATCCAAAACATCAACATACATGAGTCATACATAGCTCATACAAAAACCCTTGCCACATTGCTAACTAATACAAAATTAACCACCGTACTTGAGCCACAAACTTGGAAATCCCTTCTTGCCTTGCTCCGAGCTAACACCACGCTAATGATCTGCATTGTTGAAAATTGAGAGCGTAAGCTATAAGCTTAGTGAGGGTGCTCTAAAACGAAAAGCATCAACAATGCAGGGTTCAAGCATGTAAATCCTAATCTCACATACAACATACATTTGCTAAGTAATCGAGTAGACCTAGCTAGTCTTTCAAGTGGCATAATATGGTTTCTCATATCTTACCAAGCTCAATCATCATATAACAACACCATATATCAACATCATATATCACAAACATATGAACAAGTTTAATTGGGCACTATTAATTACCCGGATGTGCGGATTTAACCTCAACAATCACTTTACCTCGGTGGGATTACACTCATCACCGAACCTTACATGTGCGAGATTCCACTCATCGCCACATGCCCTACAGATGGGATTCCACTCATCATCTCGTAGAAATATATAAAAGCTTTCGGTGGAATATTACATCACCGTACTCCTCCTTGATGACTTAACACCATCAAGGCCACATACGTTTTGACTCAATTTGTGTGCACACTAATCCTAATGATCGATCATTTACAACCGGTAATTTATTTAGTGCCAATTTTCATAACCACATCACATATCATCAACCACATCCCATGCTCATCACATATATACATATCATGATATACATGCACCAATTAACCACATTTCACAACAGCATATATAGGCAAACACAATAGCATTTAATGGAATCAATGGCTAATTAACAACTTGAAATAAAGAAATGGCCTACCAAGCACATTCCACACACACACTCTACACACACTCGAACCAAACTTTAAAACAAGTTTGAAACCACTCACCGCCCTTCCTTAGAAACCGAAACAAAACTCCTATGAACTCGGATTCGATCCCGATGCCTCTCCAACGTTTCCTCTTGCTTCTAGCCAAACAAAACACATTCATTACTTCACAATTCAATGCTAAAACTCAATCACCATCTCACATCACAAGTACAAGCCAACTTCAACAAATTCCCAATTCACATAATCACCCAAAATACCAATTTTCGTGCTTCCCCAAAACCTAGCCGAAAACTCCATTTCCAATCATCCAAAAAACTCCCATATGATCCCAAAACATCCTCCTAACCTATATAAACCATCAGCCCTTTGTTTTCAACCTAAAACCCACTAAAAACCAAGTTTTGACATCCCAAAATGGCTCCAAGAACCCATTTTGGGTTTTCAATAAAACTCAACCAAATTAACATATGTTGTATATCTTGATGTGATTAAAACAAAACCTAACTTACTATTTCAAAACAAAATGAAAATCACGACAAAAACCCAAACTTTAACCAAACCCTAATTTTCAAAAGTTCATAGTTTTAAAATCTGAAGCCATGGTTAGATAAAGGATGAAGAGGAGAGTGAGAATATGATTTTACCTTTCAAAATGGTCTTGAAATGAGGTTGAAAATCAATGGAATAGTGTTTTCAAGTTTGAGAGGGTTTTGAAAGGGGGTTTGGGTATTCCAACGTTAGAAAGGGGTGTGGGGGAGAAGATGACAACTTTTATTTTAAAGTTGTCTTGCTTTTAAAAACTTTTGGGTCAAATTACCCCTTTAGTCCCTCCTCTTTTACTAAAGCCCAAATAGATCTCAATTTAGGTCGAATTGATTTAATTTAATTTTGTTGACTCGGACTATAAACCCGACTAACTCCTAACCCCAAAACACGGGCGTTACAAGGTGTCAGCTGGAGGAGCTGCTGCGGTGGGCTGCCTGGGTTCTGTGGCAGCAAGCTCGGTGTCGGTGGGCTCTATCGGCTCAGATGTCGTGGCAGTAGGGTCAAAAGACGACATGGGCGTGGCAACTTTGAGTTCCATCAGGCTGAGTATGTTTCTATCTGTCCAGCCTTTCCCTCGAACTCTTAAATCCTCGATAGCTTCCGGTAAATTGTGGCCGCGACAGAGGGCAGTGATGAGATAAGGGTACAAGAGTGGTCCTGACGGCCGGTATGCACAATCCAGTATACCCTCCCAAACGTATCTGCCAACGTTAATTGGCCTCTCATTTAAAATAGAATGGATGAGGGCTAACCTTGGTTGGTCGACGGTTGTGTTGTGCGAGGAGGGCATAATCCGTTTCTTGATAAACGCATTCCAAAGTTTTGCCTCTAGGGTATGCTGGAATCTTTTCACCGTCCCCGAATGTTTCGGATCGATATTCCACTTGGTACCCTCATCTGTGAGTTCTGCCATCACAGCATCGTAGTCGGTAGGCTCTAAACGCTCGAGAAATCTTTGGTGGCCATCTTCTTTTCTTCCCACATAGAACCCGTAGAGTGTGTTGATGTACTCGGGCTCGAAAGGTACCTCTTTCCCTCGGACTGTAACTGCTATTGCGTCTCTGCTGCCGATGGCAGCAAAAAATTCCCGGACGAGTCACATTCATCTCCGCTGGCTGCTCAGCGAATATCTGCCACTGCAGGGCTCTGATTTTGCTGGCTATGAACGACTGCAGCCCCAGGTTTCTCGTTCTGGAAGTGTAAATGAAACCTCTCTCCTCCCACATATCACAGATCTCGAAGGAGCTAGGAGTGGATGCTGCTGGGGCAGATCCCGAGGCAGAGCTTCGACAGGTATTTCTAGTACTTGTTGAGTGTGTAAAAGTTCTATTATTTACCCCCCATTTAACCCATATTCATGCTGCATTCAAGCATAATTCATTGCATTTAGGTTAGTTTACAGTTACACATCACACATATATTAAAAGGCACAGTTTCTACTGAAATTGGTTGCTTTTGCAGGTTGCTGCTATAGCAGATGAAGAGGCAGGCGCTGGGCAGTGAAGCAGAAGAGCTGGAACTGGACGAGCAGTCAAGGAGGACGATGCTGCCATCGTTGCCGCCGTGACAACAGAGGACGACAACAGTTTTGAGGAGAAGAAACAAAGTGGACCTCGACAGATAGAGAAAATTAAGCCCGTCTGTCGTGGAAAACCAGTATATTTTTCCAAGCCCTAGATAAGAAGGAATGACAAGCCCATAGTTCAAGGAGAGAAAATCCCAAGCAAGTAGGAGGACGTGTAACGCTCCGGTTTTGGGCTCAGAAGTTTTGGCGTTGACCGGTTTAGTCAAAGTGCTGATCGAATATATAAGAGGGAATTTAGGAAAACCTAGTTCGGGTTGCATTAAAAATATGGAAAAATGTTCTAAAATCATCTTTTAATATATAAAAGTGAACTGTGAAATCAATTTTGGAAAATGAGGTTCGGAAGGTTGACATTTTGGCTAGTGACCAAAATGTAATTTTTGAAAGTTGCGGGACAGTTTTATAAAGGATTGAAACTTTGAATCTTTAAGGAGCTATTATTCCAAAAAGGATTTCTCCAGATTTTTCTAAGATATTTTAAGTCTAAAATCTGATTTTAAAGATTAAGAAAAGAGAGGGAAATCATTTTAACCAATTTTTAACTAATTTTTCTATTTTCTCTCAAATTCTCTTTTCTCTCATTTTCTCTCTACCCAAACAAGATTTCCTCAGATTTCTTTCTCTGATTTTGACTTCTTAATCTCTCATTTCAACTCTCATTTGATTTCTAATCATCTCATCATCAAAACCTCACAATTTACAAGTTGATTCATCAAGCTTTTTGGCTCTAAAAGGGAGAAATTCAAGTTTGGAGGTAAGAACGTCCTTCTCCTCTAAACTATCAGTTCTTTACTGAAATTCCTAAGTTCTCAATCCTTGATTCATGTTTTATTAAAGGCTTTTCAATTGAGATCTTGATTTTTGGCTAAAATGCAAGATTTGGTGATTTTGGTGAAAATTTCGTGTGATCTGTTTAAGCAGGGTTTTGAGGTGTTAAATTGATGTTAAATGAATGCTAAAATGATTAGAAGTTGAGGTTTAATCAATGCAATCCCGGATAGGTTGAATTTCCTAAGTTTGGCTTGAGTTTTTGGTTGTTTTTGGAGTGTAATTGGTGATCTGTTATACCTGGAGGTATAAGGACGTGGTTGTGATCTTTTTGCATGTTATGTGATGTATAAAAATGGTTAGAAGTGATGGATCTTGGCTGGGTTAAGTTTTGGAAGTGTTTGGAGATGATTTCGGTTGTGTTTGGTAGCCAAATTGTTAGATTTGTGGTGAGCAGCGAGTTGTGTTGTTGTTGCTGGTGTTTTAATGCATAAGGATGCATTAATGTTCTGTTTTTATGTGCTTGAAACAGGGGAGGTTGATCCTTGAGTTTTGGAGGTGTTTTCGGAAGGTTTCGGAAGCTTGGAAAGCTTGTTGGCTAGGCTTGATTGGTAATCGGTGAGTGAAAATGGATTTTCAGCTTTTAAACCAAAGGTTGAAGGTTTTGGGAGCTTAGTTTAAGTCTAAACAACTTTGCTAAGCTCAAGTGTAAGTTTTCGGATTATTCTCTTAAAGTGGTGGCCATGTTTTGATGAAATGTGAAATGATGATTTTGCATGATTTGCTACTGTTTTGGAAAGCATGTTTGAGCATGTTAATTGCTGATGTTTTAGCATGATTTATGCTGATGTTTTAAGCCATGAGTTGAAGGTGTCTCTAGGTAAGAGTACCTTGTTTTATGCATTGTTAAATGATGATTTAATGCTTTGAAATGCATGATGAAATGGCTTGATTTAAATGCTTTAAAACAGTGGGTTACATGATGTATAAAGTGTGTGTTGGCAAGTGATGGTTTGTAAAAGTGAAGGTCACTAAGGTGGTTAAAAGTCCTTGAGTGAGCCTTGTTATCTAAGATCATCAAGGTGGTTAAAAGTCCTTGAATGAATCTTGTTGCGGACACTAAGGTGGTTAAAAGTCCTTAGGTGCTCCTTTCCATGGTGGTTAAAAGTCCATGGGGCCAAGGTGTTTAAAAGTCCTTGGGGCCAAGGTGTTTAAAAGTCCTTGGGGTATTTCAAGTTACGGACACAAAGGTGGTTAAAAGTCCTTGTGTGGTCCACTCATGGTGTTTAAAAGTCCATGGCCAAGGTGTTTAAAAGTCCTTGGGGTCCAAGGTGTTTAAAAGTCCTTGGGGAAAGTTGTTGAACTTGATTTCTAAATGAAATGTATCACTTGAGCCAATATGACATGTTTTGTACATGAGATGCATGAGATGCATGATTTGATGTTTATGTTGAAGCATGAGATGCTAGTTTAAATGAAATGTGGAAGCATGTTATTGCTTGATTTAAAGTATGCTTTGAGCATGTGTAAAGGTTGTTTACAAGCATGATTTACAAATGGTTTAAAATGCATTATTGAATGGTTTTTAAAGAGCACTCCTCACTAAGCTTTGGCTTACGCTCTCTCGTTTTCTTGATTCAATAATGCAGAGCATTAGAGTGCATTGAGGGCAGCAAGAGGAGGCAAGCAAACAAGTACAAGTAAAGCTCAATGTATGAAGGTTTTATAAGTGTTTTAGCTTTTGTATGTTTTTGGCAATGGGGGACCAATGTATTTGTTTTGGGAGGTGTTTATGACTCCCTAAATATGTTGTATGTGGTTGATGTTGCTGGTTTTTGGATTGAATTTCTATTGCTTGCTTTTGAAGGTTTAAGGCTTGAATGTTAGCTTGTGTAGGAAGCATGACCTTGAATTTGGGGCTTTTTGCATGAGATGTTATCTTGCTGATTTGATGATGCTTGGATGTCTTAAATATGTTTAATTGTATGCTGGTAAAGTCTGGTGATGTTTGGAATATGTTTGAGTGTCCAATTGCATGATTTAGTATGCTTGTTTGCTGGTTTATGTGCAGGCGTTTCGGAACAGGGGTGTACCGTTTCGGAACGGGTGCCTTGCATGAACCCAGGCGTCCGAAACGGTATGCACCGTTTCGAAACGGTTTAGCCTCTGCCGAGGCCATGTTCCGGAACCCGTTTCGGAACGGCCCGTGTTTCGGAACAGGGCTAGCCTGTTTCGGAACGGTCGACCGTTAGGGGGCTGACATGGTAGTTATATGTTTTGAATTGTTTACGTTTTGGTCCTGAATTTTGTATGATCAATTGCATGAGCTGTGGATGTCCGTTTGAGCTGAAATTTCGCAGAGAAGCATGAAACCTGACTAATTTCAAGATGGTAACTTTAATTTGGGCTGAGTCCCTTAATTTATCAGAATTTACAATTTGGTCCCTAAAGTTGTAATTTGTTCAATTGGGTCCCTGTTTGATCTCTGGTGTTTGTGATCTTTTGATATGTTGTTTGTATGATCACACTTAAGGTTAATATGCATCTAGACAAGATTAAAAAGAAAAAAAAAGGGTCGTTAATCAAGGTTGACTTTCGGGTTGACTTTGGTTTTCCCCGTGTAATCTTCGTAGTTCGGGTCAACCGTCTAGACCGGGCTACGGGGGTTACATTTGGTGGTATTAGAGCCGAGTTCTCGAGTAATTGGGAATGTGTGAATGCATGATTGAAGCATGGTTTGGTTGGTATGCTTGTTGAGTGAAAGCATGTTCAATGATATGATATGATGATGTGTATGTGATGCATGTTGTGATGATGCATGATGAAGGTACCCATTGCCAAACAAAAGCTAAAGGGATGATGTTGTTTTTGAAAGAAATTGAGCTTGAATACTTGGAATTTGCTTACCTTGCTGGTCCTGACTTGTTTCATTTTGTATTGTTATGCATGGTAAAAGTATGGCACCACGTAGAGAGTTAAGGAGTAGCGCGAGAGCTACGACCCCGGAAGGGAATGTGAATGATGAGCACACTGGTAGTGCTGTGTTACCTCCTCCTCCACCTGGTGGTGGTGGTGCGGAGAGGGAAAGAGCTGGAGCTGAGGCAGCTGGTGCTGGAGCTGCAGGACCTGAAGCTGGTCAGGGGCAAGCGATACCTGACATGTCTGTGCTTGTACAAGCTATTGCGGGTGCGTTTCGAGCAGCAGTAGCTGGAGCTCAAGGAGCTGGGCATCAAGGAGATGCTGGTGCTAGACTACCCTTGGAACGTTTGCGCAGTCTTGGTGGGACTGAGTTTAGGGGTATGTCAGCTGAGAGGTCTGAAGCATGGTTGGAGAGTACCAAGCGTGTCTTGGGACAAATGAGTTGCACTGACGTGCAGAAGCTGGGATGTGTGGTGTCACTGCTGCAAGGTGATGCTTATACGTGGTGGACGACCACAATCTCTGGGATGGCTGATGCTGATGTTACTTGGACGTTCTTTCAGCATGCGTTCAAGAGGAGATATCTGGGAGTTAGATATCTGGATGAAAAGAAGCGTGAATTCATGTCTCTGACCCAAGGGAACATGAGTGTGGCTGAGTATGAGGTACAGTTTGTACGTCTTAGCCAGTATGCACCTGAGTTGGTACCTGATGAGCGCAAAAGGTGCGAATGGTTCCGTTATGGTTTGGTGACGGAGGTTAAGACCTATATGTTAGCTGCTGAGTACAATGATTTCGATGTGCTGGTTAGTCGGTCCAAGGACATTGAGATGAATCTGAGTTTGTCTGCTAAGGGTGCTGGAGCTAGTTCTGGGAAAAGAGCTGCTGAGTATAGTTCCGGTGGTGGACGGAACAAGAGAGGGCGTGATCAGAGGTTTCAGTCCTCGTCTAAGAGAGGTGGAGGTGCACCTGCTAGGGGCGGCAATGCTAGAGCTGACCCTAGTGCTTGTTGGATTTGTGGTTCCCGTGGTCACTTGAGGCGTGACTGTCCTCGTGCTGGGAGGGAGGTGCAAGCTCCTGTGATAGCAGCTGGTTATGAATGCTGGAATTGTGGTTCAGCTGATCATCTGAGACGTGATTGTCCGAGGATGGCTGGTGGTCAAGAGCGTGCTCCTGTTGTTGCAGCACCGCAGAGAGGTCGTGGGCGCGGCCGTGGTAATTTTCAGAGGCGAGAGGAAGGTGGGCGCGGTGTAGCTCATGTTGTGGCTATTCAACCTGAGGGTGGAGGCCAAGCGAGGGTGTATGCTCAGCGCGAAGGAAGGAATGATGCAGATGTGATTGCAGGTACCTTTACTTTGCAATCCTTGTCATTGCTTTCTTTGATTGATTCTGGATCTACGCATTCATACATTCTTCGTGAGCATGCTGAGTTGCTTGGTTTGCCTGTTGAGTCTTTGGATGTTGGTGTTAGAGTCACTAGTTCTTTTGGTGAAACTGTTGTGACTCGTAAGCTTTATAAAAGGTGTCCTTTGGTTGTTCAAGAGCATGTCTTTCTTGTTGATCTTATGGAATTGCCCTTTTATGGTTTTGATGTGATCCTTGGTATGGATTGGCTTGCTGAGCATCGTGCTGTTGTGGATTGTGAGAATAAGCGGGTTTCGCTTAGGCTTGCGGATGATTATGAAGTGGTGGTGGTTGGTGAGAATGTGAAGTTTCTTGCCAATGTTGTTTCTACCTTGGAGGCGAGCAGGATGCTGAGGCAAGGTTGTGAAGCTTTTCTGGCTTTTGTGATGAATCCTAGTTCGAAGGAGCTGAGGGTGCAGGATATCAGGGTTGTGAAGGAGTTTCCTGATGTTTTTCCTGAGGAGTTGCCTGGTTTACCTCCTAATCGCGAGGTGGAGTTTGGTATTGAGCTGTATGAGAATACCACTCCTGTGTCCATTACTCCCTATAGAATGGCACCTAAGGAGCTGAAGGAGCTGAAGACGCAGTTGCAAGAGTTGCTTGATCGTGGTTTCATCCGGCCGAGTGTTTCGCCTTGGGGTGCTCCTGTCTTGTTTGTGAAGAAGAAAGATGGCACGATGAGGATGTGCATTGATTACCGTCAGCTGAACAAGTTGACTATCAAGAATCGGTATCCTTTGCCGAGGATTGATGATCTCTTTGATCAATTTTGGGGAGCTGCTGTGTTCTCTAAGATTGACTTGAGGTCAGGGTATTATCAATTGAAGGTGAAGGATGTGGATGTGCCTAAGACAGCTTTCAGGACAAGGTATGGGCATTATGAGTTCCTTGTGATGCCGTTTGGTTTGACAAATGCTCCTGCTGCTTTCATGGACATGATGAATCGTGTTTTTCATGAATACCTGGACAAGTTTGTTGTGGTGTTCATTGATGATATCCTTGTGTACTCGAGTACTGAGGTAGAGCACGAAGAGCATTTGAGGATTGTGTTGCAAGCTTTGTTGGAGAATCAGCTTTATGCTAAGTTGAGCAAGTGTG
Source organism: Hibiscus tridactylites (assembly GCA_958450335.1). NCBI lineage: Eukaryota > Viridiplantae > Streptophyta > Magnoliopsida > Malvales > Malvaceae > Hibiscus > Hibiscus tridactylites. The sequence continues at coordinate 15,233,220 of OY288282.1, read as the reverse complement.
AGTTTTGGCTTAGAGAGGTTGTTTTTCTTGGGCATGTGGTCTCAGCTGAGGGGATTCGTGTTGATCCTCAGAAGATTGAAGCGGTGATGAACTGGAAAGTTCCTAAGTCTGTTCAGGAGGTTCGTAGTTTCCTTGGTTTGGCAGGATACTACCGAAGGTTTGTGGATGGTTTTTCCAAGATTGCTGCTCCTTTGACGAAGTTGCTGCAGAAAGATGTTAGGTATGAGTGGACAGAAGCGAGACAGCAAGCTTTTGAGAAGCTGAAGTTGGCTTTGACGCAAGCTCCTATCTTGATACAGCCTGAATCAGGGAAAGAGTTTGTAGTCTACAGTGATGCATCCTATGTTGGTTTGGGGTGTGTGCTGATGCAAGAGGGTAAGGTTGTGGCTTATGCGTCGCGGCAGTTGAAGGTGCATGAGCGCAATTATCCTACGCATGATATTGAGCTGGCTGCAGTGGTTTTTGCTCTGAAGATCTGGAGGCATTATCTGTTTGGTGAGAAGTGTACTGTGTACACGGATCACAAGAGTTTGAGGTATCTGATGTCTCAGAAGGAGTTGAATCTCAGGCAGCGACGTTGGTTGGAGTTGCTCAAGGATTATGATCTGACGATAGAGTATCATCCTGGAAAGGCCAATGTTGTTGCGGATGCCTTGAGTAGGAAGATAGCTGTTGAGCTGAGAGCTATGTTTGCTAGCTTGAGTATATCGCAGGATGGTGGTCTTGTTGTTGAGTTGCAAGTGAAACCTTCGTTGGTTCAGTTGATCAAGGATAAGCAGTTGTTGGATGATTCCTTGGTGTCTCATGTTCAGGATATCGCGGAGGGTAGACCTTCGGATTTCTGTTTTAATGAGGATGGGGTGTTGTGTTTTGGTAATCGGATAGTAGTGCCTGCAGATGATGAGTTGAGGCGTGCTATTCTAGCTGAAGGTCATAGTAGTCCTTTTGCTATGCATCCTGGTAGTACAAAGATGTATCGCGATCTTCGTGATGAGTACTATTGGGTGGGCTTGAAGAAGGATGTGGCAGAGTTCGTGAGCAAGTGTTTGGTGTGTCAGCGCGTTAAGGCTGAACATCAGGTTCCTTCTGGTTTGTTGCAACCGTTGAAAATCCCTGAATGGAAGTGGGAGAGGGTTACCATGGATTTTGTATCTGGTTTGCCTTTGTCTCCGTCGAAGAAGAATTCTGTTTGGGTGATTGTGGATCGCCTGACGAAGTGTGCACATTTCTTGCCTGTGCATACTACGTTTTCCTTGGATAAGCTGGCAGACCTGTACGTTGCTGAGGTTGTGAGGTTGCATGGTGTGCCTAAGTCGATCGTGTCGGATAGGGATCCGAGGTTCACGTCGCGTTTTTGGCAGTGTTTGCATCAAGCTCTGGGTACAAGATTGCATTTCCGTACATCCTATCATCCCCAGTCGGATGGCCAGTCTGAGCGAGTTATTCAGATTTTGGAGGATATGTTGAGATGCTGCGTGATAGAGTTCCAAGGTTCTTGGGAGAAGCATCTGCCTTTGGTTGAGTTCGCTTACAACAACAGTTTTCAGGCAAGTATACAGATGGCACCTTATGAGGCTCTGTATGGGAGGAAGTGTAGGACTCCTCTGTGTTGGGCTGAAACTGGTCAAAAGTTGGTTTCGATGCCTGCTTTGTTGAAAGGTACCACCGAGAAGGTGAAGCTCATATGTGAGAGGTTGAAGGCTGCTTCTGATCGGCAGAAGTCTTACGCGGATTTGAAGCGTAGGGAGATAGAGTTTGCGGTAGGTGATCGCGTGTTCTTGAAGGTTTCGCCTTGGAAGAAGGTGATGAGGTTTGGGCGGAAGGGTAAGCTGAGCCCTAGATACATTGGACCGTATGAGGTTGTTGAGCGTGTTGGTCCTGTTGCGTATCGGTTGAGGTTACCTCAGGAGCTGGAGAAGATTCATGATGTGTTCCATGTTTCTATGCTCCGGAGGTATCGATCTGATCCTTCGCATGTGTTGCCTGTGGAGGAGGTGGAATTGAATCCGGATTTGACCTATGAGGAGGAACCGGTGAAGATTCTGGATTCAGATAGCAAGGTTCTTCGTGGCAAGACCATTGAATTGGTGAAGGTGCTGTGGAAGCATCGCGGTGTTGAGGAAGCCACGTGGGAGCGGAAGGAGGATATGCTGAAGCAGTTTCCTTATCTCTTTCCTTCAGGTAAATTTCGAGGACGAAATTTCTTAAGGGGGGGAGAGTTGTAACGCTCCGGTTTTGGGCTCAGAAGTTTTGGCGTTGACCGGTTTAGTCAAAGTGCTGATCGAATATATAAGAGGGAATTTAGGAAAACCTAGTTCGGGTTGCATTAAAAATATGGAAAAATGTTCTAAAATCATCTTTTAATATATAAAAGTGAACTGTGAAATCAATTTTGGAAAATGAGGTTCGGAAGGTTGACATTTTGGCTAGTGACCAAAATGTAATTTTTGAAAGTTGCGGGACAGTTTTATAAAGGATTGAAACTTTGAATCTTTAAGGAGCTATTATTCCAAAAAGGATTTCTCCAGATTTTTCTAAGATATTTTAAGTCTAAAATCTGATTTTAAAGATTAAGAAAAGAGAGGGAAATCATTTTAACCAATTTTTAACTAATTTTTCTATTTTCTCTCAAATTCTCTTTTCTCTCATTTTCTCTCTACCCAAACAAGATTTACTCAGATTTCTTTCTCTGATTTTGACTTCTTAATCTCTCATTTCAACTCTCATTTGATTTCTAATCATCTCATCATCAAAACCTCACAATTTACAAGTTGATTCATCAAGCTTTTTGGCTCTAAAAGGGAGAAATTCAAGTTTGGAGGTAAGAACGTCCTTCTCCTCTAAACTATCAGTTCTTTACTGAAATTCCTAAGTTCTCAATCCTTGATTCATGTTTTATTAAAGGCTTTTCAATTGAGATCTTGATTTTTGGCTAAAATGCAAGATTTGGTGATTTTGGTGAAAATTTCGTGTGATCTGTTTAAGCAGGGTTTTGAGGTGTTAAATTGATGTTAAATGAATGCTAAAATGATTAGAAGTTGAGGTTTAATCAATGCAATCCCGGATAGGTTGAATTTCCTAAGTCTGGCTTGAGTTTTTGGTTGTTTTTGGAGTGTAATTGGTGATCTGTTATACCTGGAGGTATAAGGACGTGGTTGTGATCTTTTTGCATGTTATGTGATGTATAAAAATGGTTAGAAGTGATGGATCTTGGCTGGGTTAAGTTTTGGAAGTGTTTGGAGATGATTTCGGTTGTGTTTGGTAGCCAAATTGTTAGATTTGTGGTGAGCAGCGAGTTGTGTTGTTGTTGCTGGTGTTTTAATGCATAAGGATGCATTAATGTTCTGTTTTTATGTGCTTGAAACAGGGGAGGTTGATCCTTGAGTTTTGGAGGTGTTTTCGGAAGGTTTCGGAAGCTTGGAAAGCTTGTTGGCTAGGCTTGATTGGTAATCGGTGAGTGAAAATGGATTTTCAGCTTTTAAACCAAAGGTTGAAGGTTTTGGGAGCTTAGTTTAAGTCTAAACAACTTTGCTAAGCTCAAGTGTAAGTTTTCGGATTATTCTCTTAAAGTGGTGGCCATGTTTTGATGAAATGTGAAATGATGATTTTGCATGATTTGCTACTGTTTTGGAAAGCATGTTTGAGCATGTTAATTGCTGATGTTTTAGCATGATTTATGCTGATGTTTTAAGCCATGAGTTGAAGGTGTCTCTAGGTAAGAGTACCTTGTTTTATGCATTGTTAAATGATGATTTAATGCTTTGAAATGCATGATGAAATGGCTTGATTTAAATGCTTTAAAACAGTGGGTTACATGATGTATAAAGTGTGTGTTGGCAAGTGATGGTTTGTAAAAGTGAAGGTCACTAAGGTGGTTAAAAGTCCTTGAGTGAGCCTTGTTATCTAAGATCATCAAGGTGGTTAAAAGTCCTTGAATGAATCTTGTTGCGGACACTAAGGTGGTTAAAAGTCCTTAGGTGCTCCTTTCCATGGTGGTTAAAAGTCCATGGGGCCAAGGTGTTTAAAAGTCCTTGGGGCCAAGGTGTTTAAAAGTCCTTGGGGTATTTCAAGTTACGGACACAAAGGTGGTTAAAAGTCCTTGTGTGGTCCACTCATGGTGTTTAAAAGTCCATGGCCAAGGTGTTTAAAAGTCCTTGGGGTCCAAGGTGTTTAAAAGTCCTTGGGGAAAGTTGTTGAACTTGATTTCTAAATGAAATGTATCACTTGAGCCAATATGACATGTTTTGTACATGAGATGCATGAGATGCATGATTTGATGTTTATGTTGAAGCATGAGATGCTAGTTTAAATGAAATGTGGAAGCATGTTATTGCTTGATTTAAAGTATGCTTTGAGCATGTGTAAAGGTTGTTTACAAGCATGATTTACAAATGGTTTAAAATGCATTATTGAATGGTTTTTAAAGAGCACTCCTCACTAAGCTTTGGCTTACGCTCTCTCGTTTTCTTGATTCAATAATGCAGAGCATTAGAGTGCATTGAGGGCAGCAAGAGGAGGCAAGCAAACAAGTACAAGTAAAGCTCAATGTATGAAGGTTTTATAAGTGTTTTAGCTTTTGTATGTTTTTGGCAATGGGGGACCAATGTATTTGTTTTGGGAGGTGTTTATGACTCCCTAAATATGTTGTATGTGGTTGATGTTGCTGGTTTTTGGATTGAATTTCTATTGCTTGCTTTTGAAGGTTTAAGGCTTGAATGTTAGCTTGTGTAGGAAGCATGACCTTGAATTTGGGGCTTTTTGCATGAGATGTTATCTTGCTGATTTGATGATGCTTGGATGTCTTAAATATGTTTAATTGTATGCTGGTAAAGTCTGGTGATGTTTGGAATATGTTTGAGTGTCCAATTGCATGATTTAGTATGCTTGTTTGCTGGTTTATGTGCAGGCGTTTCGGAACAGGGGTGTACCGTTTCGGAACGGGTGCCTTGCATGAACCCAGGCGTCCGAAACGGTATGCACCGTTTCGAAACGGTTTAGCCTCTGCCGAGGCCATGTTCCGGAACCCGTTTCGGAACGGCCCGTGTTTCGGAACAGGGCTAGCCTGTTTCGGAACGGTCGACCGTTAGGGGGCTGACATGGTAGTTATATGTTTTGAATTGTTTACGTTTTGGTCCTGAATTTTGTATGATCAATTGCATGAGCTGTGGATGTCCGTTTGAGCTGAAATTTCGCAGAGAAGCATGAAACCTGACTAATTTCAAGATGGTAACTTTAATTTGGGCTGAGTCCCTTAATTTATCAGAATTTACAATTTGGTCCCTAAAGTTGTAATTTGTTCAATTGGGTCCCTGTTTGATCTCTGGTGTTTGTGATCTTTTGATATGTTGTTTGTATGATCACACTTAAGGTTAATATGCATCTAGACAAGATTAAAAAGAAAAAAAAAGGGTCGTTAATCAAGGTTGACTTTCGGGTTGACTTTGGTTTTCCCCGTGTAATCTTCGTAGTTCGGGTCAACCGTCTAGACCGGGCTACGGGGGTTACATGACGAGTTAAAGCTATATTCTCTGAAGATTTAGTCTTTATTAGAGTTGTACTTTAATTTAAACTTGTATTCTTGCTATATTAGAAAACTTGAACCCAAAGCCTATAAAAAGGCATGTATTTCAACCTAGGAGAGGACATCACCTATCTCTAGCCTTCTTCCCAAAACCCTAGCCGTTTTCATCCTCTCATCATGTTCTAAATTCCCCTTAGGGCCACGGGTTGATTTGTAAAGTAGTTGCAAGGGTTGCTTTTGTTTTAGGAATTTTCAGTTCAATAAAAATAAACTTCAAGTTCTCTTATTCTGGTTATTAACATCTTGCAAGAGTATCAGGAGAGCATTGCGAGGTTATCTATTTACTTAATATCGGGAGAGTTAAGTATACGAAAGGAATAAGTGCGAGTTCTCTAGTTTATAGTTGAACTATCTCGGACCTAGGGATAGGACGAGGTTAAGTGGCTAAAGAAGAATTCAACAACATCGATGTTCATCCTTCGATTCACGCCGGGAGGTATCATCAAAGACGTGTTCATCGACAGACTTGGACCTAGGGATAGGCCAAGGCACAACAGGGATTCTTCCCAAACTTGAAGTACGGAGTTGAGTGTTCGCTGCCGCGACAAGCAACAGACTACCGCCGCGACAGGTGCTGCCGCGACGGGGACGACCACAGAGCTGAATTTCCTAGACTTAGCAATACCTACACTATTGGGCAATTCAATACCAGCCCATTCTCTCTATCTTGATTTCTCTACTTTTATTTTCAAATACTCTTTATTATTCTCGTGATAATATCTTAAACTATTCTTTTTACTCTCGTGCAGTAATTCTAGGTGAAGCTATTAGCTCAGTCCTTGTGGAGACGATATCCGATACTTCCGTAACACTTTACTACTTGCGTCGTGTACACTTGCACTACAATTGCGATAGTCACTTTTACACGCAACAAGTTTTTGGCGCCATTGCTGGGGACTGGTAACATAACTCTACCTTTTCTTTTACTGCACTTATCTTTTTCTTTTTATTTTTCTGTCTTATTTTGGTGTGTTCAACTTTTGCTTTTCACAAGGTTTCTTGTTTACGCGCAGATCGAGAAGAGGAGAAGAACCTGAGTATCTATTAGATCTTGAAATCGAACGTTCGTTCAATCTTAGGAACCGACTTCGTCACGTACTAGCCAGGAACGAATACCTTGAAGAACAGTTAGAGACGATGAACAACCAAGGGAACCCCCAGGGTAATAACTCTCCTGTCGGAGATGGAGAGATTATACCTCCTGTCGGCGACCCGCCTGCCGCTGCCGCACGACGGTCCTGCCGAGACTACATGTTGAATGATCATGTAGAACTAGAAACCACGCTGCCAGATATAGATTTTGACAACTTCGAGTTGAATCCTGTTATGTTCAGCATGATCAACAACGCCCGTCAATTTAGTGGTGCTGCTACAGAAGATGCAAGGGAGCATCTAAAAACGTTCCAAGAAATCTGTGGTTCGTTTAGACTACCAGGAGTTAATCCAGAGATACTGAGGCTTCGGTTATTTCCCCATTCATTGAGGGACAGAGCAAAAACTTGGTGGAATAAACTTACGCCGTGTTCAATTAGAACTTGGGCAGATTTGTCTCATGAATTCTTATCTCGTTTTAATCCTTCACACTTATCTGAGCGATTATGTAACGAAATTGCTACTTTTCAACGGGAAGATGACGAGCCAATGCACGAGGCCTGGGACAAATTTACCACTCTTCTACGGAACTGCCCAATGCATGGATTCCCCATCTGGAACCAGGTAACTATGTTTTATAATGCTGCCAATTTACAAACACGTATTCGAATTGATTCAGTAGCAAACGGATTACTACTAGACAAAGACCAGATGAGGCAATGCAAGTATTGAAAAATCTAGCTAAGAATGAGGAGCAGTTTCCGACAGCAAGAAGAGGGGGTAAACGGGTCTTAGCTGTTAAGGATTATGAGGCCGACAGCACAATGAAATCACATGTGGCATACCTTACTAAGGCAATGAAAAAACTTTTGAACGATGATTCACAGCCGGTATTTGCCGTCGAAGAGGTATGTGAAATTTGTGAAGGAAATCATAGTTCGGATGAATGTCCTATACAGTTAGAAGAAGGAAAATATGTTGGAAACTACAATAAGCAGAATTATAACTCCAACAACTACAATCCCAGCTGGAGAAAGGATCCCAAGTTCTCTTGGAGTAATCCTAATAATGCCCTGAATCCTCAAGCACACAATAATCAGAATCAGGGAGGACCTAGATTGTTGACTCGACAGCAACCGCAGCAGCAGTAGCAACAGCCACCAGCTGCCACAAACAGTATACTGGAACAGACTCTGGCTACGTTTATGTCTCAGACAAGAACTTATATTGAGAACATGAATCAATTTGTCAAGAAGATGGAGACATTCATGGATACAACAGAGATGCGGATGACAAATCATGAAGCTACTCTGAAATCGTTGGAGACACAGATGGGTCAGGTTTCCCAGCATATCAACCCAAGGCAGATTGGCGGATTTCCTAGCAATACTGAAAATGCTAGGCAGCCCACACATGAGCAGTGTAAAGCCATCACTCCTGTTGAGTGTGTAAAAGTTCTATCATTTACACCCTTTTTTAACCCATATTTCTGCTGCATTCAAGCATCATTGCATTGCATTTAGGTTAGTTTACAGCAAAACATCACAAATATATTAAAGGCACAGATTCTACTAAAAGATGGCTGATTTTGCAGGATGCTACCATAGTTGACGGAGAAGGCGGGTGCAGGGCAGAGAAGCAGAAAAGCTGAACTGGACAAGAAGACGATGAGGACGATGCTGCCATGGATCTGCCGTGACAGCAAGGTGACATCAGCCTTATGAAGAGGAAAAGCAAAGTGGACCTCGATAGATAGAGAAAATTACGCTCGTCTGTCGTGTGAAAACCATATATTTTTCCAAGCCCCGGATCAAAAGATATGTCAAGCCAAAGCTCAAGGAGAGGAAATCCCAAGAAACAAGGAAGGCGGCTGAAAAGTAGGATACTTGAAGATTAAGTCTTTATTAGAATCTTACTTTTAATTAAATTTGTAATCCTTGTTAACTTAGAATACTTGAGCCCAAAGCTTATATAAGGGCATAGATTTTAACCTAGGAGACATCTTCCCCATAACCGACAACTAAAACCCCTCCGTCGTTTACCCGCCGTCGACATGTTCTAAAAACCCCCTAGGGCCACGGGTTGTTTTGTAAAGTAGTTGCAAGGGTTGTTTTGTTTTAGGATTTTCCAAGTTCAATAAAATAAACTTCAAGTTCTCTTATTTTGGTTATTAACATCTCGCAAGAGCATCGGGAGAGCATTGTGAGGTTATCCATTTACTTAGCATCGGGAGAGTTAAGTATACGAAAGAAATAAGAGCGAGTTCTCTAGTTTATAGTTGAACTATCTTGTGCCTAGGGATAGGGCAAGGTTAAGTGGCTAAAGAAGAATTCATACACATCGGTGTTCATCCTTCGATTCACGCCGGGAGGTATCATCAAAGGCGTGATCATCGACAGACTTGGACCTAGGGATAGGCCAAGGCAGATTTGGGATTCTTGCCAAACTTGGAGTACGGAGTTGTTGTGTTTGCTACCGCGACAGCCAACGAACAGCCGCCGCGACAGGTGCTGTCGGCGACAGGCGCGACGACAGAACTGGATTTCCTAAGCATTGTAATACCTGCACTACTGAGCAATTCAATACCAGCCCATTCTCTCCATCTTGATATTCCAACTCTTTTATTTACGTTTTTCTTTATTATTCTCGTGACAATTCTCTCAAATATTTCCTTTACTTTCGTGCAGTGAACTCAGGTGAAGCTATTGGCCCAATCCCTGTGGAGACGATATCCGATACTTCGTATCACTTTATTACTTGCGTCGTGTACACTTGCACTACCATTGCGATAGACTATTTTACACGCAACAAGTTTTTGGCGCCGTTGCCGGGGATTGGCAACATAACTACACCTCTCTTTTATTGCACTTTTCGTTTTTGTTTTTGTTTTTGTTTTTCTTTTAATTTTTCTTTTTCTATTTTTCGTTAGTACTTTCAACTCTTGCTTTTCACGAGGTTTTCTTGTTTATGCGTAGATCTAAAAGAGGTGAAGATCCTGAGTATAAATTAGATCTGGAAATCGAACGTTCTTTCAATCTCAAGAAACAACTTCGCCACCTTTTAGATAGGAACGAGTACCTTGAGGAACAGCTAGAGAAGATGGCCCGTAATCCGCTTGCTAGTGGAGGTATACCGCCTGTCGGCGACCCGCCTGCAGCAGATGGACGACGGTCCTGCCGTGACTACATGTTGAACGATCATGTAGAGCTGGAGACCACGCTGCCGGATATTGATTTTGACAACTTCGAGCTTAAACCTGTCATGTTTAGTATGATCAACAATGCCGGACAGTTTAGTGGTGCTGTGACAGAAGATGCTAGGGAGCATCTCAAAACGTTCCAGGAGATCTATGGTTCATTTAGACTGCCAGGAGTTAATCCGGAGATATTGAGGCTTCGGTTATTCCCCCATTCATTGAGGGACAGAGCTAAAACTTGGTGGAATAAACTTACGCTGGGTTCAATCATAACTTTGGCAGATTTATCTCGTGAATTTTTATCTCGTTTTAATCCTTCGCATTTATCTGAGCGGTTACGTAATGAAATTGCTACTTTTCAATAGGAAGATGACGAGTCGATGCACGAGGCCTGGGACAGATTTACTACTCTTCTATGGAACTGCCCAATGCATGGATTCCCCGTCTGGAATCAGGTAACTAAGTTTTATAATGCTGCCAACTTACAAACTCGCATTCGAATTGATTCTGCAGCAAATGGACTATTATTGGATAAAGATCCGGACGAAGCATTACAAGTTTTGAAAAATCTGGCTAAGAATGAGGAGCAGTTTCCGACAGCTAGAAGAGGGGGTAAACGGGTACTTGCTGTCAAGGATTATGAGGCCGACAGCACTATGAAATCACATGTAGCATTCCTTACTAAAGCAATGAAAAGGTTATTGAATGATGATGGATTACAAGGATTTGCTGTTGAGGAAGTATGTGATATCTGTGAGGGGAATCATAGTCGGGATGAGTGCCCAATACAAGTAGAAGAGGGAAAATACGTTGGAAATTACAGGCCGAATTATAATTCCAACAACTATAATCCCAATTGGAGGAAGGATCCCAAGTTTTCCTGGAGTAATCCTAATAATGCCCTGAATCCGCAAGCACACAATCAGAATCAGGGAGGACCTAGATTGCTGAAGCGACAACAACTGCCGCCGCACCTGCCGCCGCAGCAGCAACAGCAGCCACCAGCTGCCACGAGCAGTATATTGGAATAGACTCTGGCCACCTTTATGTCTCAGACCGGTACTTATATTGAGAATATGAATCAGTTCGTCAAGAAGACAGAGAATTTCATGGATAAAACCGAGATGAGGATGACAAATCATGAAGCTACTTTGAAATCTCTGGAGACACAAATGGGTCAGGTTTCCCAACACATTAAGCCGAGGCAGAATGGAGGATTCCCTAGTAATACTGAAAATGCTAGACCGCCCACACATGAGCAATGTAAGGCAATTACTACTAGGAGTGGGAAGAAACTACCAGGGCCGGAAAAAGAAGCTGAAGTAGAAAAGGAACCTGCCTTGGATAAACCTGCCGAGGAAGCTACCCCGACAGGTGTTAAACAGACTGCTGCCGATGAGCCTGTCACGACAGCAGAAGCGACAGGGGAGAAAAACAATGATGTTCATCCTCAGATTCGTATGCAGTAGGAAGGACGTATTGTTGATTACCGTCCCCCACCACCTTTTCCCCAACGGATACAGCAAGCTAAGCAAGAATCTCAACTTTAAAAGATTTATGATATTTTTAAGCAGGTTCATATTAATATTCCGCTGTTAGATGTCGTTAGGGAGATGCCCGGTTATGCTAAATTTCTCAAGGATGTTATGTCGAAAAAATCTAAACTTGGGGAATTTGAAACGGTAAAGATGACAGAAGGTTGCATGAGTATTCTTCATCGGCAGCCACCCCAGAAAAAGAAGGATCCGGGGAGCTTCATCATACCTTGCGTAATCGGAAATAAATTTGTGGGTAAGGCACTTTGTGATCTTGGTGCTAGTGTTAATTTAATGCCAAAGTCTGTTTTTCAGAAATTAGGTATTGGAAAGGCGCGGCCCATGACAGTAACTCTGCAGCTGGCAGACCGCTCTTACGTTCATCCAAAAGGAAAAATTGAAGATATTCTGGTAAGAGTGGATAAGTTTATTTTTCCTGCTGACTTTCTTGTTTTAGATTGTGAGGCAGACGAAAACGCACCAGTCATCCTTGGGCGACCCTTCTTAGCCACGGGAAGATCACTGATTGATGTGGAGAAAGGAGAATTCACTATGCGAGTGAACGATCAAGAGATTAAGTTGAATGTTCTCCAAGCGATGAAACATGCTGATGTGGACGAGGAATGCAAGGCTATCACTGATGTTACCCTTGATCAACCCTGCATCAGGTCGGCCTGTCACGATATTAAATTTGGACACTGCCGCGACAGCCATCTACATGTCTGTCACGACAGTACTGATGACAGCACCGACGACAGCAACTCCTCTGAATCTGATACATCTGATACTAAAGATCAGGAGGAGGTAAACTGGTTAGGCAATCGTCCAGGTAAGTTATTCGAACCTTTAAATTATACTTCGGATAATCATTTAATCCAAAAGCCATCCACTGTTGAACCACCTACCTTAGAATTGAAGCCCCTGCCAGGGCAGTTAAAATATGCTTTTCTTGGTTCAAATGACACACTGCCCATAATCAACTCTTCTAAGCTGCCGCAGGAACAGGAACGGAAACTCATCGGCATGTTACGGCAGCACAAAAAGGCGATTGGATGGATGATTGCTGACATTCAAGGCATTAGTCCGGCGTTATGCATGCACAAAATCCTTTTAGAGGAAGATCATAAGCCGACTATTGATGCCCAAAGGCGGCTAAACCATGCGATGAAGGAGGTGGTGCGTAAAGAGATAATCAAATGATTAGATGCTGGTATTATTTACGCCATCTCCGACAGCAAATGGGTGAGCCCGGTGCAATGTGTTCCCAAGAAAGGAGGAATGACCGTGATAACCAATGAGAACAATGAGTTAATCCCAACCAGGACTGTGACCGGTTGGAGGGTTTGTATAGACTATCAGAAGCTTAACAAAGCTACTCAAAAAGACCATTTTCCTTTACCCTTTATTGATCAAATGCTTGATAGATTAGCGGGTAAACCTTACTATTGTTTTCTTGATGGTTATTCAGGTTATAACCAAATTGCTATCGCACCGGAGGATCAAGAAAAGACGACTTTCACATGCCCCTACGGAACGTACGCTTTTAGGAGGATGCCGTTTGGATTATGTAATGCACCCGCCACCTTCCAAAGGTGCATGATGGCTATATTCTCCGACATGGTAGAGGAGTTCCTTGAGATTTTTATGGATGACTTTTCCGTCTTTGGAGACGATTTTGAGAGCTGCCTCGGCAATCTACAAAAAGGTACTTGAAAGATGTGAAAAAGCTAATCTTGTTCTAAATTGGGAAAAATGCCACTTTATGGTGGATGAGGGGATAGTCCTTGGCCATAAGATTAGCTGTCGTGGGATAGAAGTCGACAGGGCCAAAATAGAAGTAATAGAGAAGCTGCCGCCGCCGACCACAGTCAAGGGCATTAGAAGTTTTTTAGGGCATGCTGGTTTTTATCGGAGATTCATTGCAAATTTCTCAAAAATCACCAAGCCCCTATGCCATCTTTTAGAGCAGAACCGACCCTTTGACTTTAATGATGAATGTATTGAAGCATTCAAGGTTCTGAAGGAAAAACTAGTAACAGCCCCCATAATACAGCCACAAGACTGGTCACAGCCATTTGAGATCATGTGTGATGCTAGTGACTATGCTGTCGGGGCAGCACTTGGGCAGCGCAGAGATAAGCTGTTTCATGTCATATATTATGCCAGCAAGACATTGAATGATGCCCAAGTAAACTACACCACCACAGAAAAGGAGCTGTTAGCTGTGGTGTTCTCCATCGACAAGTTTCGTTCTTACATACTTGGGACGAAAGTAATAGTGCAAACAGACCATTCTGCCCTTAAGTATTTGTTCTCGAAAAAGGACGCAAAGCCTAGACTGATACGGTGGATCCTGCTATTGCAAGAGTTCGACCTTGAGATCAAGGACAAAAAGGGGACAGAAAATCAAGTGGCAGACCACTTGTCAAGGTTGGAGAAGGGACATAGTTTACCAATCGACGAGACAAACATACTGGAGACCTTCCCAGATGAGCAGCTCTTTGCTGCCGCAATCGCTGCCGCGACAGCCATGGCGGCAGGTAAGTCTTCTGAACTTCCCTGGTATGCTGATTTCGTTAATTTTATAGTTAGCGGAATACTTCCTTCTGATCTTAATTATCAAGCCAGGAAGAGGTTCCAAAATGATGTTAAGCATTATTATTGGGACGAACCTCTTCTTTTCAAACTATGTGCAGATCAGGTTATAAGGAGGTGTGTACCACAAGAAGAACAAGAAGACATACTCCATCACTGCCATGCTTCACAATATGGAGGTCACTTAGGAGGCAACAAAACTGCTGCCAAGGTGCTGCAGTCAGGGTTCTACTGGCCGACACTGTATAGAGATGCACAGGACTTCTACAAGAACTGTGACAGGTGCCAGCGGACAGGTAACATCTCGAGGAGAAACGAGATGCCACTGCAGAACATTTTAGAAGTCGAGATCTTCGACGTTTGGGGGATTGAGTTTATGGGACCTTTTCCATCTTCATGTGGAAATCTATGCATCCTCCTAGCAGTGGATTATGTCTCTAAGTGGGTTGAAGCCATCGCCACTCAAAAGAACGATGCCAAGACAGTCCAAAAATTTCTACACAAAAACATTTTTTCTAGATTTGGCATCCCTAAGGCGATTATCAGTGATGAAGGGAGACATTTTGACAATAGGGTTATTGCTACCGCCTTGAAGAAATATGGTGTCAAGCACAGGATCGCGACAGCATACCACCCATAGACCAATGGACAAGCTGAGATATCTAATTGGGAAGTGAAGAACATTCTTGAGAAGATGGTTAAGCCAACTAGGAAAGATTGGTCTTTACTCCTCAATGATGCATTATGGGCATATAGGACAGCTTTTAAGACTCTGTTGGGCATGTCTCCATACCGACTGATTTATGGAAAAACCTATCACTTGCCTGTCGAGATCGAGCACAAGGCATATTGGGCAATCAAGGCAGTGAACATGGACTTGGACAAGGCAGGCCAAAAAAGGCTGTTAGTTTTGAACGAGATTGAAGAAATACGGACAATGGCCTACGACAATGCATGGATCTACAAGGAGAAAACTAAGAAGTGGCATGACAGAAAGTTGCTGCCACTACAGTTCTGCCCAGGGCAGCTTGTGTTGTTGTTTAATTTGAGGTTGAAACTCTTCCCAGGGAAGTTAAAATCTAGATGGTCTGGCCCGTTCCAAGTGGTATAAGTTTTCCCCATGGTGCCATCACTATACGATCATTAAAAGACGGGCACCAATTCAAAGTCAATGGACAGCGCCTCAAGCACTACCAGGGACTGAAGCCCCAGGAATACAGGAAGTGGTTACTTTAGGAGATGCCCCACAAGGCATCCCTAATTTAACCTAAAATTTATTTTTATTTATTTATTTTTATTATTTATTATTTATTAGGAAATAAGGTTTATTTTATTCAAATAATGTTTTGTTTTTATAATTTCTGTTTTTTAGGAAATAAAGGAGTCAAGAAGAAAAGGAGAAGTGACCCAAGCCCACCATCCATCCATCAGCCCAACAGAGCCCATTTATTGAAGCCTATCGTTCCAACTGCCGCGCAGACACGGATAAGACAGAC
The DNA here is from genome assembly GCA_958450335.1 of Hibiscus tridactylites. Lineage (NCBI taxonomy): Eukaryota > Viridiplantae > Streptophyta > Magnoliopsida > Malvales > Malvaceae > Hibiscus > Hibiscus tridactylites. Next base: position 15,217,725 of record OY288282.1, on the reverse strand, counting down.
TGTCAACAGACTGACACGGCAGACGCAAAAGCGTGTGGCAGAAGCGTAACAGACGCATAAATACGTGTCAGACGCGTCAGACACGCCAAATCTCAATAGTCGCCCCGTTATTCACGCCTGTCGTTACAGCATTAAACAGGCAGCAACTCGACCGCTATAAAACCCCGTTTTCATTTTCACTCTCCTCACTTATGCTTATTTTTACTTGCTTTCTCATCTCGTTTTTCTTTGTTTTCTACACTTTCAAAACCCTTGCAAACTAATATGTCTTCTAGACAGACCCGCCGCAGTGCTGCTTCAGCCTCTTCATCAGCAGCAGCGTCGCCCTTCGCAACCAAGGACTTATGGGAAGAAAGGGGTTTCATCTACATCCGAAAGGCACCGAACATGAGGCTCCGACCATTCATCGCGAGGGCTATACGAGTTCAACTATAGGAGCAGTTCGCAGAACAACTAGCAGAATTAAATGACACATTGGTGAGGGAGTTCTATGCTGCCATCGACAGCAGGACGGCGACATCAGTAACTGTCCGTGGGGTAGAGGTACCATTCACAGCCGATAGTATCAACCATATGTATGGCTTCTATTTTGGTCTCAATGACGATGCCCATCAGCAATTTTTGGACACCCTCGACTCTGCCGCCTATAGTGTTGTCATGGCAGAGGGGACAGAAGAAGGAACGGAGTGGAATACAAGCAAGAAAAACCCCAACTCTGTAAAAAGGGGGTAGCTGCTCCCAGAAGCAAAGCTATGGAACGCTTTCATCAAGAAGCGTATCCTGCCGTCCTCCCATCACACGACGGTGGACCAGCAGAGGCCCGCCCTCATTCATTCGATCATGCACGACGAGCTTATCAACGTGGGCCGCTATATGAGGGAAAGCGTCTTGGACTGCACATATCGATCCACCTCACGCCTCGGCCTACCGTTCATGATCACCTCTCTCTACCGCTGCGCTGTTGTCCTGGAGGCATCCACCGATAAACTGGTCCAAGGGCGAGGCTGGACCGATAACAACATTACCAGCCTCATGGAGCTAATAGTCGCAACACACATCTCCTCCTTCAACCCGGCTGCCTCCCCAGCAGAATCATCCGAGGAACCTGCCACTGAACCTGCCGCAACAGCCGCCCAGACAGACCAATTTGCCCAAATCCTTGCCGCCATACAGCGGGTGGAAGACAGACAGATGGGGCTGATGACATTCATCCGGGATTTCGCCAACTCAACGGTAAATTTCATTACCACTACTTTAAATTATCCCGATGTTGTTTTCCCCACCTTCCCTGCCCATTATTTCACCATCCCCACCCCTGTCCACACACCTACACCACCTGCCTCTGACCACACCCATTCTGCTGCTTCCACCCCTTCACCTGCCCCGACGACAGCTGGCAATCCTCCGGCCGACACCCCCGCCAGAGGAACGAAGCGACAGCCCTCTGATGACATCGATGCCTATGTTGCTGGTTTCTCCCCTTCCTCTGTCTGGGATGACAGCGAGGCAGAACCTCCTATTCGGAGGAATTTGGAGAAGGAGTTCACGCCTGTCAAGAGGCAGAAACACGTGGCCGACAGAAAGCTAATGCCCAAGGCCAGCACCACCACCAGCAGCACTTGGGATAGCGGCAGCAGCTCAGACATCCAGGTCGTGGAGCAACCTGCCCAGCCTGTCCCACAAACCAGACGCCACCACCAGATCCGTGTCAGTAGCAGCAGTGAAGACAACGATTAAAATTTAAGTCTTTTATTTTCTTTTTATTACTGCCTGCTTTTTTATATTTTGTGATGTACCTGCCTTCATTTTATCTGTCATTTGCATTGAGGGCAATGCAACCCTCGAGTTTGGGGGTGGCAACCCTCCATCATTAATGGAGTCTTAGTACATCTTTAAATTATCGTTGTGTCTTTTATTTAATTAAGTTCTCTTAAAAAAAACTGTTGGCTTAAAACTGTGAAGTAAACTTACCTGTCATGACAACTCTGTCGTGGCAGCATCTTTAGGACAGTTTAAGGAGAAGTTTAGAGCCTTTCTATAGTTCTGAAAAACTTAAACACCTTTGTGACTGTTATATTGCTTAGATTTCTTTTAGCCAAACTAGAATAGGATGCTTAGTACTTGAATAGCCCCTAGAGGTGCCTAACACTGGCTCTAGGAAAGAAGTTTAGCAAAAGAAACTCAAAAACCTAGAGGTGCCCGAAACCGGCTCTAGGAAGCTAACTAGAGGTGCCCAAAACTGGCTCTAGAAAAACTTAGCTTGAAAATAGAAGAAAAAGAAGCATGAAAATGTGTCTTCAAGAAAATAAACTTTGGCATAAAAATTCAAGTTAAAAAGTTGAATATTCTAGTGAAACTAAGAGAGTCTTAGCATATAACTGTTCACAAGCATGCACACACTGCACGAGGACTATAGTGAGATTCCGGACAGATCCTAATCTTTCCGACAGGTTGCTGCCGCCACAGAGAATGAGCGACGGGTAAGGGACAGTTCACTATTTGAAAGCCAACACAAAAATTTTCATTTTTCTTTTAGGTCTTAATTGATTGAGGGCAAGCAAAAACTTCAGTTTGGGGTTGTGTTGAGTGTGTAAAAGTTCTATCATTTACACCCTTTTTTAACCCATATTTCTGCTGCATTCAAGCATCATTGCATTGCATTTAGGTTAGTTTACAGCAAAACATCACAAATATATTAAAGGCACGGATTCTACTAAAAGATGGCTGATTTTGCAGGATGCTGCCATAGTTGACGGAGAAGGCGGGCGCAGGGCAGAGAAGCAGAAAAGCTGAACTGGACAAGCAGACGATGATGACGATGCTGCCATGGATCTGCTGTGACAGCAAGGTGACAGCAGCCTTATGAAGAGGAAAAGCAAAGTGGACCTCGATAGATAGAGAAAATTACGCTCGTCTGTCGTGTGAAAACCATATATTTTTCCAAGCCCCGGATCAAAAGATATGTCAAGCCAAAGCTCAAGGAGAGGAAATCCCAAGAAGCAAGGAAGGCGGCTGAAAAGTAGGATACTTGAAGATTAAGTCTTTATTAGAATCTTACTTTTAATTAAAGTTGTAATCCTTGTTAACTTAGAATACTTGAGCCCAAAGCTTATATAAGGGCATAGATTTTAACCTAGGAGACATCTTCCCCATAACCGACAACTAAAACCCCTCCGCCGTTTACCTGCCGTCGACATGTTCTAAAACCCCCCTAGGGCCACGAGTTGTTTTGTAAAGTAGTTGCAAGGGTTGTTTTGTTTTAGGATTTTCCAAGTTCAATAAAATAAACTTCAAGTTCTCTTATTTTGGTTATTAACATCTCGCAAGAGCATCGGGAGAGCATTGTGAGGTTATCCATTTACTTAGCATCGGGAGAGTTAAGTATACGAAAGAAATAAGAGCGAGTTCTCTAGTTTATAGTTGAACTATCTTGTGCCTAGGGATATGGCAAGGTTAAGTGGCTAAAGAAGAATTCATACACATCGGTGTTCATCCTTCGATTCACGTCGGGAGGTATCATCAAAGACGTGATCATCGACAGACTTGGACCTAGGGATAGGCCAAGGCAGATCTGGTATTCTTGCCAAACTTGGAGTACGGAGTTGGTGTGTTTGCTGTCGCGACAGCCAACAGACAGCCGCCGCGACAGGTGCTGTCGTCGACAAGCGCGACGACAGAACTGGATTTCCTAAGCATTGCAATACCTGCACTACTGAGCAATTCAATACCAGCCCATTCTCTCCATCTTGATATTCCAACTCTTTTATTTACGTTTTTCTTTATTATTCTCGTGACAATTCTCTCAAATATTTCCTTTACTTTCGTGCAGTGAACTCAAGTGAAGCTATTGACCCAATCCCTGTGGAGACGATATCCGATACTTCGTATCACTTTACTACTTGCGTCGTGTACACTTGCACTACCATTGCGATAGACTATTTTACACGCAACAACTACTAGGAGTGGGAAGAAACTACCAGAGCCAGAGAAGGAAGCAGAAACAATGAAGAAACCAGCCTTGGACATACCTGCCGAGGAAGCTCCCCCACAGGTAACAAACAACCTGCTGCCGATGAGCCTATTACGACAGTAGAAGCGACAAAGGAGAAAGATGATGAACCCAAACCTCCTCAGATCCGTATGTAGTGGGAAGGACGTATTGCTGATTATCGTCCCCACCTTCTTTTCCTCAACGATTACGGAAATTGAAACAAGAATCACAGCTTAAAAAGATTTATGATATTTTTAAGCAGGTTCATATTAACATTCCACTGTTAGATGTTGTTAGGGAGATGCCCGGTTACGCCAAATTTCTCAAGGATGCCATGTCGAAGAAATCTAGACTTGGGGAATTTGAAACGGTTAAGATGACAGAAGGATGCATGAGTATTCTGCACAAGCATCCACCTCAGAAAAAGAAGGATCCTGGGAGCTTCATCATACCATGTTTAATAGGAGACACATATGTGGGTAAGGCATTTTGTGATCTTGGTGCTAGTATAAATTTAATGCCGAAATCTGTTTTTCAAAAATTAGGTATTGGAAAAGCTCAGCCCACAACAGTAATTCTGCAGCTGGCAGACCGCTCCTACGTTCATCCGGAAGGAAAAATCGAAGATATTCTGATAAGAGTGGATAAGTTTATTTTTCCTGCTGACTTTCTTGTTTTAGATTGTGAAGCAGATGAAAACGCACCAATCATCATGGGGCGACCCTTCTTAGCCACGGGAAGATCACTGATTAATGTGGAAAAAGGAGAACTCACCATGAGAGTGAACGATCAAGAAATAAAGTTGAATGTTCTCCAAGCTATGAAGCATGCTGATGCAGAAGAAGAATGCAAGGTTATCACTGAAGTTACCCTTGACCAACCATGCATCATGTCGGGCTGTCATGACATCAACATTGGTCACTGCCTCGGCAGCCACTTACAAGACTGTCATGACAACACCGACTACATCAACTCCTCAGAATCTGATACATATGATATCGAAGTTCAGGAGGAGGTAAACTGGATAGGCAATCGTCCAGATAAGTTATTCGAGCCTTTAAATTATACCTCGGATAACTATGCAATTCAAAAGCCATCAACTGTTGAGCCCCCTGTTTTAGAACTTAACCCCCTGCCAGGGTAGCTAAAATATGCTTTTCATGGTTTAAATGATACGTTGCCCGTAATAATCTCGTCCAAGTTGATGCAGGAACAGGAACAACAGTTAATAGAGATGCTGCAGCAGCACAAAAAGGCAATTGGATGGACGATATCTGATATTCAAGGCATTAGTCCGGCCTTATGTATGCATAAAATCCTTCTAGAGGATGATCATAAGCCGACTATAGACGCTCAAAGGTGGCTAAACCATGCAATGAAAGAGGTGGTGCGAAAAGAGATAATCAAATGGCTTGATGCTGGAATAATCTACGCAATCTCGGACAGCAAATGGGTGAGCCTGGTGCAGTGCGTTCCCAAGAAAGGAGGAATGACCGTGGTGACCAACGAAAACAATGAGTTAATCCCAACCAGGACTATGACCGGTTGGAGGGTTTGTGTGGACTATCGGAAGCTTAACAAAGCTACCCGAAAGGACCACTTTCCTTTACCCTTTATTGATCAAATGCTTGATAGACTAGCGGGTAAACCTTATTATTGTTTTCTTGATGGTTATTTAGGTTACAATCAAATAGCTATCACACCGGAAGATCAAGAAAAGAAGACATTCACATGCCCCTACGACACTTACGCTTTTAGGAGAATGCCATTTGGACTATGCAATGCACCGGCCACCTTCCGAAGGTGCATGGTGGTCATATTCTCCGATATGGTGGAGGACTTCCTAGAGATTTTTATGGATGACTTTTCAGTCTTTGGAGACGACTTTGAAAGCTGTAAACCCCTTAACCCGGCCTAGACGGTTGACCCGAATTAAGAAGATTACACGGGGAAAACCAAAGTCAACCCGAAAGTCAACCTTGATTAACGACCCTTTTTTTCTTTTTAATCTTGTCTAGATGCACATTAACCCTAGTTATGTTCACAAGAACAACATACTCAAAGGTCAAAACAATCAAAGATCATTCAGGGACTCAATTGCACAAATTACAACTTTAGGGACCAAATTGTAAATTCTAGAAATTAAAAGGACATAACCCAAATTAATGTTACCAATATGAAATTAATCATCTTCCATGCTTCACTGCCAAATTTCAGCTCAAACGGACATCTCAAACTCATTCAATTTCAATAACAAGGATCAGGACCAAAATGCAAACATTTCAGAACATTTAACCATCAAATTCAGAGCCCAACGGTCGAGTGTTCCGAAACAGGGAGGACCTGTTCCGAAGCGCGGGACCGTTCCGAAATGGGTTCTGAAACATGGCTTGGCAGTGGCATTTCCGTTCTGGAACGGTTCCTCCCGTTTCGGAACGCCTAGGCCATTTTAGGCCCTTGTTCCGAAACGGTAGCACCCGTTCTGATACGGCCTGCCCAGATTGCAGAAAATTAGCTGGTTTATCACTTAATTGACCTGCCAAACATGCTCCAAATGCCACCAAATTATACCAGCAAGTCATTCAACATTCAAGGAACATTATTGCATCAACCAAACATCAACATGGCATCAATTATGAAAATCCCCAATTCTATAGGCATGCATCCTACTTAGAAAACCATTCAAGCATCAATATACCAAAACCACATCACAAAGGCCAATTACAAGTACCAACATCAATATCAACATAAAACCAACTTAGGGAGCCCAAAACATCTCCCAAATCAACAACATAGGTCCCCCATTGCCAAATACCCAAAAGCTAATAGTTTTAGGAAAATGTTCACCATACATGAGCTTAAATCTTCACTTGGATGCTTGGCTTCCTTGCTGCACCAAAATGCACTTCAATGCTCTGCATTATTGGTTTAAGAAAAGAGAGAGCGTAAGCAAAAGCTTAGTGAGGAATGCTTATTTAAAACCACTCAATAATGCATTTACAAAACACATTTATAAACCTTAGTTCAACATCATTTGTACATGCACATTAGCATTTAAAACAAGCATTTCATGCTTCAAGTTCATTACATGTCATATTGGCCACAAGTGATACAATCAACATAAGATCCACACATGGACTTTTAAACACCATTGTGATCTTACAATTTCCAAGGACCACACATGGACTTTTAAACACCATTGTGTCCTTAACAAGAATAATCCATGGACTTTTAAACACCATGACAAGGACCACACAAGGACTTTTAAACACCTTTGTGTCCTTAACAAGAATCACCCAAGGACTTTTAAACACCTTGGTGTTCTTAAATAAACAAGGCTTACACAAGGAATTTTAACCACCTTTGTAACCTTAACCAAGAACCAACCATGGACTTTTAAACACCATGTTGTTCTTAAAATACACAAGCCTCACCCAAGGAATTTTAACCACCTTGGTGTTCTTAACCAAGAACCAACCATGGACTTTTAACCACCATGTTGTTCTTAAATAACAAGGCTCACACAAGGACTTTTAACCACCTTTGTGACCTTAACCATCACTTGCCAATATGCGTCATTAACAACAATATTCCACTGTTTTAAAGCATTTAACAAAGCCATAAACATCATGCATCTTTAAGCATCAAACCACATTAAAACAATGTTCAAAAATAAGGATCTCTTACCTTGAGCATCCTTCAACACATGGCTTATAATCTCAGCAAATAAACATGCTAGATATGCTTTCAAAACAGGATTTAAAACATGCAAACAAACCACATTGCATACAACCAATCCATGGTTCATCATCAAGAGAGTTTTTCCGAAAACTTACTCTTGAGCTTAGCTAAGTTACTTAGACTTAAACTAAGCTCCCAAACCTTCAAAACATTGGTTTCAAAGCTGAAAACCAAAATCCACTCACCGATTCCGTTTCGCCCCTTGCCGAAACACCAATCAAGCTTCCGGATCACCACCACTAGGATCCAAAGATGACTCCCCTGTTTTAAACACATCAAAGCATAGAATTAATGCATCATCATGCATTAATATCTTCAATGAAAGCACCTAAACTCGCTGCTCTCATCCACACTCCATTTTCGGCTACCAAACACAACCGAAAATGCATCCAAACAACTCCACAACACTACCCAACCAAGATCCATCAATTCTAAACATCCTTAAACATCAACTAACATCCAAAAAGGATCTAACATCACCCCTATACCTCCAGCTATAACAGATCATCAAGATCACTCCAAAAACCATCAAAAACTCAAGCAAAACTTAAGAAAATTAACCTATCTGGGATTGCATTGATTAAACCTCAATTTCTCATCAATTTAACATTCATTTAACATCAAAAAGACACCTCAAATCACTGCTTAAACAGATCATACGAATTTTACCAAAAGTCAACCAAATCTTGCATTTTAAGCCAAGATCAAGAACACAACCATAAAACCTTTTATAAAACATCAATTAAGGATTGAGAACTTGGGAATTTCAGTAAAGAACTGAGAATTTAGAGGAGAAGGACATTCATACCTCTAAACTTGAGTTTCTCCCTTTTTAGAATCAAAATGCTTGAAGATCCAAATAGCAAATGCAAAGGTTTTGTTGAAGAGATGGCTAGAGATTAAAAGAGGATTAAAATCTCATGTTTGGATGTCAAAATCAGAGGGAAAAGTTTTGGAGAAATGTGTTTGGTTTGAGAGAAAAGATGAGAGAAAATGAAAATGGGAAAATGTAGAAAAGTTAGTTGGAATTAGGAAAATATCTTCCCTCCCTTTTTCTTTTATTTAAAAACCTTTAATTAAATCTTTAATATTTAGGAAAAATCTGGTGAAACTCCCATTGGGTAAATAGCTCCTTAAAGATTCAAAGTTTCAATCCTTTCTAAAACAGTCACACAGTTTTCAAAAATTACATTTTGGTCACTAACCAAAATGTCACTCTTCCAAACCTCATTTTGTAAAATTGATTTCACCCTTCACTTATATATAATAAAAGAGGATTTTAAGACATTTTTCCATATTTTTAATGCAACCCGAACTAGGCTTTCCTAATTTTACCTTTATATATTCGAACCGCACTCCGACCGAACCGGTCCAAACCCAAAACTTCTAAGCCCAAAACCGGGGCGTTACAACTCTCCCCCCTTAAGAAATTTCGTCCTCGAAATTTACCTGAAGGAAAGAGATACGGAAACTGCTTCAGCATGTCATCCTTCCGTTCCCACGTGGCTTCTTCAACACCACGATGCTTCCACAACACCTTTACCAACTCAATGGTCTTGCCTCGAAGAACCTTACTATCCAAATCCAGAACCTTCGCCGGTTCCTCATCATAGGTCAAATCCGGATTCAATTCCACTTCTTCCACAGGCATCACATGAGAAGGATCCGATCTATACTTCCGGAGCATAGAAACATGAAACACATCATGAATCTTCTCCAACTCTTGAGGCAACCTCAACTTGTACGCAACAGGACCCACACGCTCAATCACCTCGTATGGTCCAATGTACCTAGGGCTCAACTTACCCTTACGACCAAACCTCATCACCTTTTTCCAAGGCGAAACCTTCAAAAACACACAGTCACCCACCGCATACTCAATTTCCTTACGCTTCAAATCCGCGTAAGACTTTTGCCGATCAGAAGCTGCATTCAAACGCACACAAATGAGCTTCACCTTCTCGGTGGTTCCTTTCAACAAAGCTGGCATCGAAACCAACCTCTGACCCGTTTCAGCCCAACACAGAGGAGTCCTACACTTCCTCCCGTACAAAGCCTCATAAGGTGCCATTTGAATACTTGCCTGATAACTGTTATTATAGGCAAACTCCACCAAAGGCAAATGTTTCTCCCAAGAGCCTTGAAACTCAATCACACAGCACCTCAACATATCCTCCAAAATCTGGATAACACGCTCGGACTAACCATCCGACTGAGGATGATAAGATGTACTGAAATTCAACCGTGTACCCAAAGCATGATGCAAACACTGCCAGAAACGCGATGTAAACCTCGGATCCCTATCCGACACAATAGACTTTGGCACACCATGCAACCGCACAATCTCAGCAATGTACAGCTCCGCAAGCTTATCCAAAGAATACGTAGTATGCACAGGCAAGAAATGCGCACACTTCGTCAGGCGATCCACAATCACTCACACCGAATTCTTCTTCGATGGCGACAAAGGTAAACCAGACACAAAGTCCATGGTAACCCTTTCCCACTTCCATTCAGGGATTCTCAAAGGTTGCAACAACCCTGAAGGAACCTGATGCTCAGCCTTAACTCGCTGACACACCATACACTTGCTCACAAACTCTGCAACATCTTTCTTTAAACCCACCCAATAGTACTCATCACGAAGATCACGATACATCTTAGTACTACTAGGGTGCATAGCAAAAGGACTACTATGACCTTCAGTCAGAAGAGCACGCCTCAACTCAGCATCATTGGGCACTACTATCCGACTCCCAAAACACAACACTTCATCATCATTAAAACAGAAATCCGAAGGCCTACCCTCCGCGATATCCTGAACATGCAGTACCAAGGAATCATCCAACAACTGCTTTTCCTTGATCAACTGAACCAAAGATGGTTTCACTTGCAACTCAGCCACAAGACCGCCATCACGCGAAATACTTAAACTGGCAACATAGTCCTCAGCTCAACAGATACCTTCCTACTCAAGGCATCCGCTACAACATTAGCTTTTCCAGGGTGATACTCAATCGTCAAATCATAATCCTTGAGCAACTCCACCCAACGTCGTTGCCTAAGATTCAGCTCCTTCTGAGACATCAGATACTTCAAACTCTTGTGATCCGTGTACACAATACACTTCTCACCATACAAGTAATGTCTCCAGATCTTCAAAGCAAAAACCACCGCAGCCAACTCAATATCATGCGTAGGAGAATTGCGCTCATGCACTTTCAACTGCCGCGATGCATAAGCCACCACCTTACCCTATTGCATCAACACACATCCCAAACCAACATAGGACGCATCACTGTAGACCACAAACTCTTTCCCTGATTCAGGTTGAACCAAGATCGGAGCTTGCGTCAAAGCCGCCTTAAGCTTCTCAAAAGCCTGCTGTCTCGCTTCCGTCCACTCATACTTAACATCTTTCTGCAACAGCTTTGTCAAAGGTGCAGCAATCTTGGAAAACCCATCCACAAACCTCCGGTAGTATCCTACCAAACCAAGGAAACTACGAACCTCATGAACAGACTTAGGAACCTTCCAATTCATCACCGCCTCAATCTTCTGAGGATCAACACGAATCCCCTCAGCAGAAACTACATGCCCAAGAAACACCACTTCACTTAACCAGAACTCACACTTGCTCAGCTTGGCATAAGGCTGATTCTCCAACAAGGCTTGCAACACAATCCTCAAATGCTCTTCATGCTCCTCCTCAGTACGCGAGTACACGAGGATATCATCAATGAACACCACAACAAACTTGTCCAGGTATTCATGAAACACACGATTCATCATGTCCATAAAAGCCGCAGGAGCATTTGTCAAACCAAACGGCATCACAAGGAACTCATAATGCCCATACCTTGTCTTGAAAGCTGTCTTAGGCACATCCACATCCTTCACCTTCAACTGGTAATACCCTGACCTCAAGTCAATCTTAGAGAACACAGCTGCTCCCCGAAATTGATCAAAGAGATCATCAATTCGCGGCAAAGGATACCGATTCTTGATAGTCAACTTGTTCAGCTGACGGTAATCAATGCACATTCTCATAGTGCCATCCTTTTTCTTCATAAACAAGACCGGTGCACCCCAAGGTGACACACTCGGCCGAATGAACCCACGATCAAGCAACTCTTGCAATTGCGTCTTCAGCTCCTTCAACTCTTTAGGTGCCATTCTATAAGGGGTAATGGACACAGGAGTTGTATTCTCATACAGCTCAATCCCAAACTCCACTTCACGATTAGGAGGCAATCCAGGCAACTCCTCAGGAAACACACCAGGAAACTCTTTCACAACCCTGATATCCTACACACGCAACTCCTTAGAGCTAGGATTCATCACAAAAGCTAGGTAAGCTTCACAACCTTGCCTCAGCATCCGGCTCGCCTCCAATGTAGACACCACATTGGCAAGAAACTTCACATTCTCACCAACCACAACTACCTCATAATCATCTGCAAGCTTCAACAAAACTCGCTTATTCTCACAATCCACTACAACACGATGCTCAGCAAGCCAATCCATACCAAGGATTACATCAAAACCATAAAAAGGCAACTCCATAAGGTCAACAGGAAAAACATGATCTTGAACAACCAAAGGACATCTTCTATAAAGCCTTAGAGTCACAACAGTCTCACCAAAAGAACTAGTGACACGCACACCAACATCCAAAGACTCAACAGGCAAACCAAGCAATTCAGCATGCTCACGCAATATGTATGAGTGCGTAGATCCAGAGTCAATCAAGGAAAGTAATGACAAGGATTGCAAAGTAAAATTACCTGCGATCACATCCGCGTCATTCCTCCCCTCCCGCTGAGCATACACCCTGGCTTGGCCGCCACCCTCAGGCTGAATAGCCACAACATGGGCCACACCCCGACCACCTTCCTCTCTCCGCTGAAAGTTACCACGGCCGCGCCCACGACCTCTCTGTGGTGTAACAACAACAGGAGCACGCACTTGGCCACCAGCCAACATAGGACACTCTCTCCTCATGTGATCCGTAGATCCACAGTTCCAGCACGCATTACCAGCTGCCACAACAGGAGCTTGCACCTCCCTCACAGCTCGAGGACAATCACGTTTCATATGGCCACGTGAACCACATGTCCAACATGCACTCGGATCAACTCTAGCGTTGCCTCCTCGAGCAGGCGCACCACCACCTCGCTTAGCTGAGGACTGATACTTCTGATCACGTCCCCTCTTGTTCCGTCCACCACCGGAACTATATTCAGCAGCTCGCTTACCAGCACTTGATCCAGCACTTCTAGCAGACAAACCCAAGTTCATCTTAATATCCTTTGCTCGACCCACCAGCACATCAAAATCATTATACTCGGTAGCCAACACATACATCTTCACTTCCGTCACCAAACCATAACAGAATCTTTCACACCTTTCCCGCTCATCCGGAACAAGCTCAGGTGCGTATTGACTGAGTCGAACAAACTATACTTCATACTCAGCTACAGACATGCTCCCCTGGGTAAGAGACATAAACTCCCTATTCTTTTCATCTAGGTACCTCACACCTAGATACCTTCTCTTGAACGCGTTCTGGAAGAACGTCCAAGTTACGTCAGCTTCCGCCATCCCAGCGATAGTGGTTGTCCACCACGTGTATGCATCATCTTGCAGCAATGATACCACACACCCCAGCTTCTGCACATCCGTGCAACTCATCTGCCCCTCTTGGTACTCTCCAACCAAGATTCAGAACCTTCCGCAGACAAACCCCTGAACTCAGTCCCTCCCAGACTGCGTAAGCGTTCCAAGGGTAGTCTAACTCCAGCATCTCCTTGATGCCCAGCTCCTTGAGCTCCAGCTACTGCCGCTCGAAAAGCACCAGCAATAGCTTGCACCAACATCGTCATGTCAGGAATAGCTTGTCCCTGACCAGCTTCAGGTCCAGCGACCCCAGCACCAGCTGCAACATCAGCTCTTTCACCCTCAGCACCACCACCACCAGGCGGAGGAGGTAAATCCATAGCATTCTCAACATTCTCCTCATTTTCACTTTGAGCCATAGCTCGCGTATTAACCCTTACTTCTCTACGAGGTGCCATTCATTAACAATACAATCACAATGCAATAAAACAGGTCAGGCTCAGCAAGGTAAGCAATCCAAGTACTCAAGCTCATTTTCACTTAAAAACAACATCATTACATTAGCTTTGATTTGGCAATGGGTACCCACAACATGCTTCACCACCGCACACACCACAATTGCATCATATTTACAATTCACTCAACATGCTTTCACACAACAACCATACCAAGCATACATACTTAAATCATTCACATACTCATTCCCATCTACTCGAGAACTCAGCTCTGATACCACCAAATGTAACCCCCTTAACCCGGCCTAGACGGTTGACCCGAATTAAGAAGATTACACGGGGAAAACCAAAGTCAACCCGAAAGTCAACTTTGATTAACGACCCTTTTTTTTTCTTTTTAATCTTGTCTAGATGCACATTAACCCTAGTTATGTTCACAAGAACAACATACTCAAAGGTCAAAACAATCAAAGATCATTTAGGGACTCAATTGCACAAATTACAACTTTAGGGACCAAATTGTAAATTCTGGAAATTAAAAGGACTTAACCCAAATTAATGTTACCAATATGAAATTAATCATCTTTCATGCTTCACTGCCAAATTTCAGCTCAAACAGACATCTCAAACTCATTCAATTTCAATAACAAGGATCAGGACCAAAATGCAAACATTTCAGAACATTTAACCATCAAATTCAGAGCCCAACGGTCGAGTGTTCTGAAACAGGGAGGACCTGTTCCGAAACGCGGGACCGTTCCGAAACGGGTTCCGAAACATGGCTTGGCAGTGGCATTTCCGTTCCGGAACGGTTCCTCCCGTTACGGAACGCCTAGGCCATTTCAGGCCCTTGTTCCGAAACGGTAGCACCCGTTCCGATACGGCCTGCCCAAATTGCAGAAAATTAGCTGGTTTATCACTTAATTGACCTACCAAACATGCTCCAAATGCCACCAAATTATACCAGCAAGGAACATTATTGCATCAACCAAACATCAACATGGCATCAATTATGAAAATCCCCAATTCTATAGGCATGCATCCTACTTAGAAAACCATTCAAGCATCAATATACCAAAACCACATCACAAAGGCCAATTATAAGTACCAACATCAATATCAACATAAAACCAACTTAGGGAGCCCAAAACATCTCCCAAATCAACAACATAGGTCCCCCATTGCCAAATACCCAAAAACTAATAGTTTTAGGAAAATGTTCACCATACATGAGCTTAAATCTTCACTTGGATGCTTGGCTTCCTTGCTGCCCCAAAATGCACTTCAATGCTCTGCATTATTGGTTTAAGAAAAGAGAGAGCGTAAGCAAAAGCTTAGTGAGGAATGCTCATTTAAAACCACTCAATAATGCATTTACAAAACACATTTATAAACCTTAGTTCAACATCATTTGTACATGCACATAAGCATTTAAAACAAGCATTTCATGCTTCAAGTTCATTACATGTCATATTGGCCACAAGTGATACAATCAACATAAGATCCACACATGGACTTTTAAACACCATTGTGATCTTACAATTTCCAAGGACCACACATGGACTTTTAAACACCATTGTGTCCTTAACAAGAATCATCCATGGACTTTTAAACACCATGACAAGGACCACACAAGGACTTTTAAACACCTTTGTGTCCTTAACAAGAATCACCCAAGGACTTTTAAACACCTTGGTGTTCTTAAATAAACAAGGCTTACACAAGGAATTTTAACCACCTTTGTAACCTTAACCAAGAACCAACCATGGACTTTTAAACACCATGTTGTTCTTAAAATACACAAGCCTCACCCAAGGAATTTTAACCACCTTGGTGTTCTTAACCAAGAACCAACCATGGACTTTTAACCACCATGTTGTTCTTAAATAACAAGGCTCACACAAGGACTTTTAACCACCTTTGTGACCTTAACCATCACTTGCCAATATGCGTCATTAACAACAATATTCCACTGTTTTAAAGCATTTAACAAAGCCATAAACATCATGCATCTTTAAGCATCAAACCACATTAAAACAATGTTCAAAAACAAGGATCTAAAACATGCAAACAAACCACATTGCATACAACCAATCCATGGTCATCATCAAGAGAGTTTTTCCGAAAACTTACTCTTGAGCTTAGCTATGTTGCTTAGACTTAAACTAAGCTCCCAAACCTTCAAAACATTGGTTTCAAAGCTGAAAACCAAAATCCACTCACCGATTCCGTTTCGCCCCTTGCCGAAACACTAATCAAGCTTCCGGATCACCACCACTAGGATCCAAAGATGACTCCCCTATTTTAAACACATCAAAGCAGAGGATTAATGCATCATCATGCATTAATATCTTCAATGAAAGCACCTAAACTCGCTGCTCTCATCCACACTCCATTTTCGGCTACCAAACACAACCGAAAATGCATCCAAACAACTCCACAACACTACCCAGCCAAGATCAATCAATTCTAAACATCCTTAAACATCAACTAACATCCAAAAAGGATCTAATATCACCCCTATACCTCAAGCTATAACAGATCATCAAGATCACTCCAAAAACCATCAAAAACTCAAGCAAAACTTAGGAAAATTAACCTATCCGTGATTGCATTGATTAAACCTCAATTTCTCATCAATTTAACATTCATTTAACATCAAAAAGACACCTCAAATCACTGCTCAAACAAATCATACGAATTTTACCAAAAATCAACCAAATCTTGCATTTTAAGCCAAGATCTAGAACACAACCATAAAACCTTTTATAAAACATCAATTAAGGATTGAGAACTTGGGAATTTCAGTAAAGAACTGATAATTTAGAGGAGAAGGACGTTCATACCTCTAAACTTGAGTTTCTCCCTTTTTAGAATCAAAATGCTTGAGGATCCAAATAGCAAATGCGAAGGTTTTGTTGAAGAGATGACTAGAGATTAAAAAAGGATTAAAATCTCATGTTTGGATGTCAAAATCAGAGGGAAAAGTTCTGGAGAAATGTGTTTGGTTTGAGAGAAAAGATGAGAGAAAATGAAAATGAGAAAATGTAGAAAAGTTAGTTGGAATTAGGAAAATATCTTCCCTCCCTTTTTCTTTTATTTAAAAACCTTTAATTAAATCTTTAATATTTAGGAAAAATCTGGAGAAACTCCCATTGGGTAAATAGCTCCTTAAAGATTCAAAGTTTCAATCCTTTCTAAAACAGTCACACAGTTTTCAAAAATTACATTTTGGTCACTAACCAAAATGTCACTCTTCCAAACCTCATTTTGTAAAATTGATTTCACCCTTCACTTATATATAATAAAAGAGGATTTTAAGACATTTTTCCATATTTTTAATGCAACCCGAACTAGGCTTTCCTAATTTTACCTTTATATATTCGAACCGCACTCCAACCGAACCGGTCCAAACCCAAAACTTCTAAGCCCAAAACCGGGGCGTTACAAAAGCTGTCTAGGGAACCTACAAAAGGTACTCGAAAGATGTGGAAAAGCAAACTTAGTGTTAAACTGGGAAAAATGTCACTTCATGGTGGATGAAGGGATAGTCCTTGGCCATAAGATTAGCTACCGTGGCATAGAAGTCGACAAGGCTAAGATAGAAGTGATCGAAAAGCTACCGCCGCCCACCACAGTAAAGGGAATCAGAAGTTTCTTAGGACATGCTGGTTTTTATCGGAGGTTCATTGCGAATTTTTTCAAAAATCACGAAGCCCCTATGCCATCTTCTGGAGCAGAACCGACCCTTCGACTTTAAAGAAGAATGTACTGAAGCATTCAAGGTTCTGAAGGAAAAGGTGGTAACAGCCCCAATAGTACAGCCACCAGACTGGACACAACCATTTGAGATCATGTGTGATACTAGTGACTATGTTGTCGGGGCAGCACTTGGGCAGCGGAGAGACAAACTTTTTCATGTCATATACTATACCAGCAAAACACTAAACGACGCCCAAGTGAACTACACCACCACAGAGAAGGAGTTATTAGCTGTGGTATTCTCCATTGACAAGTTTCGTTCTTATATACTTGGAACGAAGGTCGTAGTGCACACAGACCACTCTGCATTGAAGTATCTGTTCACGAAAAAGGATGCAAAGCCTCGGTTGATACGTTGGATCATGCTATTGCAAGAATTCGACCTTGAAATCAAGGAAAAAAAGGGGACAGAAAATCAAGTGGAAGATCACTTGTCAAGGTTGGAGAAGGGACAGAGTCTACCGGTAGATGAGACAAACATATTGGAGACATTCCTATATGAGCAGCTATTTGCTGCCGCAGTCACTGTCGCGACAGCCATGGCGGCAGGTAAGTCTCCTGAACTCCCCTGGTATGCTAATTTCGTTAATTTCTTAGTTAGCGGAATAATTCCTCCTGACCTTAATTATCAAGCCAAGAAGAGGTTCCAAAATGTTGTTAAGCATTATTATTGGGATGAACCTCTTCTTTTCAAAATCTGTGCAAATCAGGTTATAAGGAGATGCGTACCGCAGGATGAGCAGGAAGACATACTTCATCACTGTCATGCTTCACAGTATGGAGGACACTTAGGAGGCAACAAAACTGCTGCCGAGGTTCTGCAGTTAGGATTTTATTGGCCGTCACTGTATAAAGATGCTCAAATCTTCTACAAGAGCTGTGACAAGTGCCAACGGACAGGAAACATCTCAAGGAAACACGAGATATCGCTGCAGAACATTCTTGAAGTCGAGATCTTCGACGTTTAGGGGGTCGATTTTATGGGACCATTCCCATCTTCATGTGGGAATTTATACATCCTCCTGGCAGTAGATTATGTATCTAAGTGGGTTGAAGCTATCGCCACTCAAAAGAATGATGCCAAGACATTTCAAAGAATTCTACAAAAAACATCTTTTCTAGATTTGGCATCCCTAAGGCGATCATTAGTGATGAAGTGAGACATTTCGACAACAGGGTTATTGCTGCTGCCTTGAAGAAGTATGGTGTCAAGCATCGGATCACAACAACATATCACCCACAGACTAATGGACAAGCTGAAATCTCCAACAGGGAAGTCAAGAACATTCTTGAAAAGATGGTTAAGCCAACTAGGAAAGATTGGTCTTTACACCTGAATGATGCGTTATGGTCTTATAGGACAGCTTTCAAAACTCAATTGGGAATGTCTCCTTACCGATTGATTTATGGGAAAACATGCCATTTACCTGTCGAGATAGAGCACAGAGCATACTTGGCAATCAAGGCAGTTAATATGGACTTAGAAAAGGCAGGGCAGAAAAGGCTACTGGATTTGAACGAAATTGAAGAAATTCGGACAATGGCCTATGACAATGCAAGAATCTACAAGGATAAAACTAAGAAGTGGCATGATAAAAAGTTGCTGCCACGACAGTTCTGCCCAGGGCAGCTTGTATTGCTATTCAACACTAGATTGAAACTCTTCCCAGGGAAGCTGAAATCTAGATGGTCTGGCCCGTTCCAAGTTGTGCAGGTTTTTCCCCATAGTGCCATCACAATTAGATCTTTAAAAGACGAGCACCAATTCAAAGTCAACGGACATCGCTTGAAGCATTATTAGGGGAATGAAGCCCCAAGAATGCAGGAAGTGGTTACCTTAGGAGATGCCCCACCTGGCATCCCTAATTTAACCTAATTTTTATGTTTTATTATTATTTATTATTTATATATTAGGAAATCAGATTTATTTTATTTTTAAATAATATTTTTATTTTAATTGTATTTAGGAAATAAAGGAGACAAGAAGAACATGAGAAGTGAAATCAGCCCACCATCCATCCACCAGCCCAACAAGCCCAAATTTTGGAGCCTGTTGTTACAGCTGCCGTGACAGACGCGGAAAATACAGGTGTTGCAAGTAAAATAGTCTATCGCAATGGTAGTGCAAGTGTACACGACGCAAGTAGTAAAGTGATACGAAGTATCGGATATCGTCTCCACAGAGATTGGGCTAATAGCTTCACCTTAGTTCACTGCACGAAAGTAAAGGAAATATTTGAGAGTTGTCACGAAAATAATGAAGTAAACGTAAATAAAAGAGTAAAGATATCAAGATGAAGAGAATGAGCTGGTATTGAATTGCTCAGTAGTGCAGGTATTGCAATGCTTAGGAACTCCAGTTCTGTCGTCGTGCCCGTCGCGGCAGCACCTGTCGCGACGGCTGTCCGTTGGCTGTCGCGACATCAAACACACCAACTCCGTACTCCAAGTTTGGCAAGAATCCCAGATCTGCCTTGGCCTATCCCTAGGTCCAAGTCTGTCGATGATCACGTCTTTGATGATACCTCCCGGCGTGAATCGAAGGATGAACACCGATGTGTATGAATTCTTCTTTAGCCACTTAACCTTGCTCTATCCCTAGGCACAAGATAGTTCAACTATAAACTAGAGAACTCGCTCTTATTTCTTTCGTATACTTAACTCTCCCGATGCTAAGTAAATGGATAACCTCACAATGCCCTCCCGATGCTCTTGCAAGATATTAATAACCAAAATAAGAGAACTTGAAGTTTATTTTATTAAATTGAAAAATCCTAAAACAAAAGAACCCTTGCAACTACTTTACAAAACAACCCGTGGCCCTAGGGGGGTTTTAGAACATGTCGACGGCGGGTAAACGGCGGAGGGGTTTTAGTTGTCGGTTATGGGGTATGGAGTATGATGTCTCCTAGGTCAAAATCTATGCCCTTATATAAGCTTTGGGCTCAAGTATTCTAAGTTAACAAGGATTACAACTTTAATTAAAAGTAAGATTCTAATAAAGACTTAATCTTCAAGTATCCTACTTTTCAGCCGCCTTCCTTGTTTCTTGGGATTTCCTCTCCTTGAGCTTTGGCTTGACATATCTTTTGATCCGGGGCTTGGAAAAATATATGGTTTTCACACGACAGAAGAGCATAATTTTCTCTATATATCGAGGTCCACTTTGCTTTTCCTCCACTATTTTGCTGTCGTCCTCTGCTTTCACGGCAGATCCATGGCAGCATC
Source organism: Hibiscus tridactylites (assembly GCA_958450335.1). NCBI lineage: Eukaryota > Viridiplantae > Streptophyta > Magnoliopsida > Malvales > Malvaceae > Hibiscus > Hibiscus tridactylites. The sequence goes on along the minus strand of OY288282.1, from coordinate 15,196,929 downwards.
GTCCTCATCGTCTGCTTGTCCAGTTCAGCTCTTCTGCTTCTCTGCCCTGCACCCGCCTTCTCCGTCACTATGGCAGCAGCCTGCAAAATTAGCCATCTTTTAGTAGAATCCGTGCCTTTAATATATTTGTGATGTTTTGTTGTAAACTAACCTAAATGCAATGCAATGATGCTTGATTGTAGCAGAAATATGGGTTAAAAAGGTGTAAATAATAGAACTTTTACACACTCAACACACCTTCAAACTCAAGTTTTTGCTTGCCCTCAAGCAATTAAGACCTAAAAGAAAAATGAAAATTTTTGTGTTGGCTTTCAAACAGTGAACTGTCCCTTACCCGTCGCTCATTCTCTTAGATGGCAGCAACCTGTCGGAAAGATTAGGATCTGTCCGGAATCTCACTATAGTCCTCGTGCAGTGTGTGCATGCTTGTGAACAGTTATATGCTAAGACTCTCTTAGTTTCACTAGAATATTCAACTTTTTAACTCGAATTTTTATGCCAAAGTTTATTTTTGAAGACACATTTTCATGCTTCTTTTCTATTTTTCAAGCTAAGTTTTACTAGAGCCAGTTTTGGGCACCTCTAGTTAGCTTCCTAGAGCCGGTTTCGGGCACCTCTAGGTTTTTGAGTTTCTTTTGCTAAAGTTCTTTCCTAGAGCCAGTGTTAGGCACCTCTAGGGGCAATTCAAGTACTAAGCATCCAATTCTAGTTTGGCTAAAAGAAATCTAAGCAATATAACAGTCACAATGGTGTTTAAATTTTTCAGAACTATAGAAAGGCTCTAAACTTCTCCTTAAACTGTCCTAAATATGCTGCCACGACAGAGCTGTCATGACAGGTAAGTTTACTTCACAGTTTTAAGCCAATAGTTTTTTTTAGAGAACTTAATTAAATAAAAGACACAACAATAATTTAAAGATGTACTAAGACTCCATTAAAATGGAGGGTTGCCACCCCAAACTCGAGGGTTGCATTGCCCTCAATGCAAATGACAGATAAAATGAATGCAGGTACATCACAAAATATAGATAAGCAGACAGCAGGAAAAAGAAAATAAAGGACTTAGATTTTAGTCGCTGTGTTCGCTGCTGCTGCTGAGACGGATTTGGTGGCGGCGTCTGGGTTGTGGGGCAGGCTGGAAAGGTTGCTCCACGACCTGGATGTCTGAGCTGATGCCGCTATTCCAAGTGCTGCTGGTGGTGGTGCTGGCCTTGGGCATTAGCTTTCTGTCGGCCACGTGTTTCTGCCTCTTGATAGGCATGAATTCCTTCGCCAAATTCCTCATAATAGAAGGGTCTGCCTCGCTGTCATTTGAGGCCGGTCGCTTCGTTCCACGGGCGGAGGTGTCAGCCTGAGGACTGCCAGCTGCTGTCGGGGCAGGTGATGGGGTGGAAGCAGCAGAATGTGCATGTGGGGAGGCAGGTGGTGTAGGTGTGTGGACAGGAGTGGGGATGTGGAAATAGTGGGCAGGGAAAGTGGGGAAAACAACATCGGGATAATGTAAAGTATTGGAAATGAAATTTACCATTGAGTTGGCGAAATCCTGGATGAATGTCATCAGCCCCAGCTGTCTGTCTTCCACCCGCTGTATGGCAGCAAGGATTTGAGCTGATTAGTCTGTCTGGGCGGCTGCTGTGGCAGGTTCAGGGGCGGCCGCTGGGGAGGTAGCCTGGTTGAAGGAGGAGAGGGGGTTGCGACTATCAGCTCCATGAGGCTGGTAATGTTGTTATCGGTCCAGCCTCGTCCTTGGACCAGTTTATCGGTGGTGGCCTCTGGGACAGCAACGTAGCGGCAGAGAGATGTGATCATGAACGGGAGGCAGAGGCGGGCGGTTGATCGATGTGTGCAATCCAAGACGCTTTCCCTCATATAGCGGCCCACGTTGATAGGCCGGTCGTTCATGATTGAATGAATGAGGGCGAGCCTATGCTGGTCTACCGTCGTGTGATGGGAGGACGGCAGGATACGCTTCTTGATGAAAGCGTTCCATAGCTTGGCTTCTGGAAGCAGCTGCCCCCTTTTGACAGAGTTGGGGTTCTTTTTGCTCGTGTTCCACTTCGTTCCTTCTTCTGTCACCTCTGCCATGACAGCACCGTAGGCGGCAGAGTCGAGGGTGTCCAAGAACTGCTGGTGGGCATCGTCGTTGGGACCAAAATAGAGGCCATACATATGGTTGATACTATCGGCTGTGAATGGTACCTCTACCCCTCGGACAGTGACGGATGTCGCCGTCCTGCTGTCGATGGTAGCGTAGAACTCTCTTACCAATGTGTCATTTAATTCTGCTGGTTGTTCTGCAAACTGCTCTCACAGTTGAGCCCTTATTGCCTTCGCGATGAATGGTCGGAGCCCCATGTTTGCTGCCTTTCGGACGTAAATGAAACCTCTTTCCTCCCATAATTCTTTTGTGGCGAAAGACTGTAGGGTGGGTGCTGCTGCTGAAGAGGTTGAAGCAGCACTGCGGCGGGTACGTCTAGAAGACATATTAGTATCAAGGGTTGTGAAAGTAAAGAAAACAAATAAAAACGAGAGGAGAAAGCAAGAAAGAATAAGCAGAAGTGAGGAAAATGAGAATGAGAACGGGGTTTTATAGCGGTCGAGTTGCTGCCCATTTAATGTTGTAACGGCAGGCGTGAATAACGGGGCGACTGTTGAGTTTTGGCGTGTCTGACGCGTCTGACACGCATTTATGCGTCTGTTACGCGTCTGCCATACGCTTCTGGGTCTGCCGTGTCAGTCTGTTGACAGCCTATCTTATCCGTGTCTGCGCGGCAGTTGGAACTTCTCCTTTTCTTCTTGACTCCTTTATTTCCTAAAAACAGAAATTATAAAAACAAAACATTATTCGAATAAAATAAACCTTATTTCCTAATAAATAATAAATAATAAAAAAATAAAAATAAAATTTAGGTTAAATTAGGGATGCCTTGTGGGGCATCTCCTAAAGTAACCACTTCTTGTATTCCTGGGGCTTTAGTCTCCTGATAATGCTTGAGGCGCTGTCCATTGACTTTGAATTGGTGCCCGTCTTTTAATGATCGGATAGTGATGGCACCATGGGGAAAAACTTGTACCACTTGGAACGGGCCGGACCATCTAGACTTTAGTTTTCCTGGGAAGAGTTTCAGTCTAGAATTGAACAACAACACAAGCTGCCCTGAGCAGAACTGTCGTGGCAGCAACTTCCTGTCATGCCACTTCTTACTTTTCTCCTTGTAGATTCTTGCATTGTCGTAGGCCATTGTCCGTATTTCTTCGATCTCGTTCAAATCTAATAGTCTTTTCTGGCCTGCTTTGTCCAAGTCCATATTCACTGCCTTGATAGCCCAGTATGCCCTGTGCTCGATCTCGACAGGCAAGTGACAGGTTTTTCCATAAATCAGTCGGTATGGAGACATGCCCAGTGGAGTTTTAAAAGTTGTCCTATATGCCCATAATGCATCATTAAGGAGTAAAGACCAATCTTTCCTAGTTGGCTTAACCATCTTCTCAAGAATGTTCTTAATTTCCCTATTAGATATCTCAGCTTGTCCATTGGTCTGTGGGTGGTATGCTGTCACGATTCTGTGCTTGACACCATATTTCTTCAAGGCGGCAGCAATAACCCTATTGTCAAAATGTCTCCTTTCATCACTGATAATCGCCTTAGGGATGCCAAATATAGAAAAAATGTTTTTGTGCAAAAACTTTTGGACTGTCTTGGCATCGTTCTTTTTAGTGGCGATGGCTTCAACCCACTTAGAGACATAATCCACTGCTAGGAGGATGTATAGATTTCCACATGAAGATGGAAAAGGTCCCATAAAATCAATCCCCCAAACGTCAAAGATCTCGACTTCTAGAATGTTCTGCAGTGGCATCTCGTTTCTTCTCGAGATGTTACCTGTCCGCTGGCACCTGTCACAGTTCTTGTAGAAGTTCTGTGCATCTTTATACAATGTCGGCCAGTAGAACCCTGACTGCAGCACCTTGGCAGCAGTTTTGTTGCCTCCTAAGTGACCTCCATATTGTGAAGCATGGCAGTGATGGAGAATGTCTTCTTGCTCTTCTTGTGGTACACACATCCTTATAACCTGGTCTGCACATAGTTTGAAAAGAAGAGGTTCGTCCCAATAATAATGCTTAACATCATTTTGGAACCTCTTCCTGGCTTGATAATTAAGATCAGAAGGAAGTATTCCGCTAACTATAAAATTAATGAAATCAACATACCAGGGGAGTTCAGAAGACTTACCTGCCGCCATGGTTGTCGCGGCAGCGACTGCGGCAGCAAAGAGCTGCTCATTTGGGAAGGTCTCCAGTATATGTGTCTCATCGATTGGTAGACTCTGTCCCTTCTCCAACCTTGACAAGTGATATGCCACCTGATTTTCTGTCCCTTTTTTGTCCTTGATCTCAAGGTCGAATTCTTGCAATAGCAGGATCCATCGTATCAATCTAGGCTTGGCATCCTTCTTTGCGAACATATATTTCAGGGCAGAATGGTCTGTGTGCACTATTACTTTCGTCCCAAGTATGTAAGAACGAAACTTGTCGATGGAGAACACCACAACTAATAGCTCCTTTTCTGTGGTGGTGTAGTTCACTTGGGCGTCATTCAATGTCTTGCTGGCATAATATATGACATGAAACAGCTTATCTTTGTGCTGCCCAAGTGCTGCCCCAACAGCATAGTCACTAGCATCACACATAATCTCGAATGGCTGTGTCCAGTCTGGTGGTTGTACTATTGGGGTTGTTACTAGTTTTTCCTTCAGAACCTTGAATGCTTCAGTACATTCTTCATTAAAGTCAAAGGGTCGGTTCTGCTCCAAAAGATGGCATAGGGGCTTGATGATTTTTGAGAAATTTGCAATGAATCTCCGATAAAAACCAGCATGCCCTAAAAAACTTCTAATACCCTTGACTGTGGTCGGCGGCGGCAGCTTCTCTATTACTTCTATTTTGGCCCTGTCGACTTCTATCCCACGACCGCTAATCTTATGGCCAAAAACTATTCCTTCATCCACCATAAAGTGGCATTTTTCCCAATTCAAAACAAGATTAGCTTGTTCACATCTTTCAAGCACCTTTTGTAGATTGCCGAGGCAGCTCTCAAAATCGTCTCCAAAGACGGAAAAGTCATCCATAAAAATCTCAAGGAAGTCCTCTACCATGTCGGAGAATATGGCCATCATGCACCTTTGGAAGGTGGCGGGTGCATTACATAATCCAAACGGCATCCTCCTAAAAGCATATGTTCCGTAGGGGCATGTGAAAGTCGTTTTTTCTTGATCCTCAGGTGCGATAGCAATTTGATTGTAACTTGAGTAACCATCAAGAAAACAATAGTAAGGTTTACCCGCTAATCTATCAAGCATTTGATCAATAAAGGGTAAAGGAAAGTGGTCCTTTCGGGTAGCTTTGTTAAGCTTCCGATAGTCCATACAAACCCTCCAACCGGTCACAGTCCTGGTTGGGATTAACTCATTGTTCTCATTGGTTATCACGGTCATTCCTCCTTTCTTGGGAACACATTGCACCGGGCTCACCCATTTGCTGTCGGAGATGGCGTAAATAATACCAGCATCTAACCATTTGATTATCTCTTTACGCACCACCTCCTTCATCGCATGGTTTAACCGCCTTTGGGCATCTATAGCTGGCTTATGATCTTCTTCTAGAAGGATTTTGTGCATGCATAACGCCAGACTAATGCCTTGAATGTCTGCTATCGTCCATCCAATTGCCTTTTTGTGCTGCCGTAACATGCCGATGAGCTGCCGTTCCTGTTCCTGCGACAGCTTAGAAGAGATGATTATGGGCAGTGTGTCATTTGAACCAAGAAAAGCATATTTTAACTGCCCTGGCAGGGGCTTCAATTCTAAGGTAGGTGGTTCAACAGTAGATGGCTTTTGGATTAAATGGTTATCCGAAGTATAATTCAAAGGTTCGAATAACTTACCTGGACGATTGCTTAACCAGTTTACCTCCTCCTGACCTTCAGTATCAGATGTATCGGATTCAGAGGAGTCGCTGTCGTCGGTGCTGTCGTGACAGATATGTAGATGGCTGCCGCAGCAGTGCCCAAATTTAATATCGTGATAGCCCGACCTGATGCAGGGTTGATCAAGGGTAACATCAGTGATAGCCTTGCATTCCTCGTCCACATCAGCATGTTTCATCGCTTGGAGAACATTCAACTTAATTTCTTGATCGTTCACTCGCATGGCGAGTTCTCCTTTCTCCACATCAATCAGTGATCTTCACGTGGCTAAGAAGGGTCGCCCAAGGATGACTGGTGCGTTTTCGTCTGCCTCACAATCTAAAATAAGAAAGTCAGCAGGAAAAATAAACTTATCCACTCTTACCAAAATATCTTCAATTTTTCCTTCTGGATGAACGTAAGAGCGGTCTGCCAGCTGCAGAGTTACTGTCGTGGGCCGCGCCTTTCCAATACCTAATTTTTGAAAAACAGACTTTGGCATTAAATTAACACTTGCACCAAGATCACAAAGTGCCTTACCCACAAATTTATTTCCGATTACACAAGGTATGATGAAGCTCCCCGAATCCTTCTTTTTCTGGGGTGGCTGCCTATGGAGAATGCTCATGCAACCTTCTGTCATCTTTACCGTTTCAAACTCCCCAAGTTTGGATTTTTTCGACATAACATCCTTGAGAAATTTAGCATAACCGGGCATCTCCCTAACGGCATCTAACAACGGAATATTAATGTGAACCTGCTTAAAAATATCATAAATCTTTTAAAGTTGAGATTCTTTCTTAGCTTGTTGTATCCGTTGAGGGAAAGGTGGTGGAGGACGGTAATCAACAATACGTCCTTCCCACTGCATGCGAATCTGAGGTCGGTGATCATCATTTTTCTCCTCTGTCGCTTCTACTGTCGTGACAGGCTCATCGGCAGCAGTCTGTTTATCACCTGTCGGGGCAACTTCCTCGGCAGGTTTATCCAAGGCAGGTTCCTTTACTGTTTCGGCCTCTTTTTCAGGCCCTGGTAATTTCTTCCCACTCCTAGTAGTAATCGCTTTACATTGCTCATGTGTGGGCGGTCTAGTATTTTCAGTATTACTAGGGAATCCTCCATTCTGCCTCGGCTTAATATGTTGAGAAACCTGACCCATTTGTGTCTCCAGAGATTTCAAAGTAGCTTCATGATTTGTCATCCGCATCTCTGTTTTATCCATGAAATTCTCTATCTTCTTGACAAACTGATTCATATTCTCAATATAAGTACCGGTCTGAGACATAAAAGTGGCCAGAGTCTGCTCCAGAATACTGCTCGTGGCAGGTGGTGGCTGCTGTTGCTGTTGCGGTGGCAGTTGCTGCGGCAGTTGCGGCGGCAGTTGCTATCGCGTCAGCAATCTAGGTCCTCCCTGATTCTAATTGTGTGCTTGCGGATTCAGGGCATTGTTGGGATTACTCCAGGAAAATTTGGGATCCTTCTTCCAATTGGGATTATAATTGTTGGAATTATAATTTGGCTTGTAGTTTCCAACGTATTTTCCCTCTTCTACTTGTATTGGGCACTCATCCCGACTATGATTTCCCTCACAGATGTCACATACTTCCTCGACAACAAATCCTTGTAATCCACCATCATTCAATAACCTTTTCATTGCTTTAGTAAGGAATGCTACCTGTGATTTCATTGTGCTGTCGGCCTCATAAGCCTTGACAGCAAGTACCCGTTTACCCCCTCTTCTTGCGGTCGGAAACTGCTCCTCATTCTTTGCCAGATTTTTCAAAACTTGTAATGCCTCGTCTGGATCTTTATCCAATAATAGTCCATTTGCTGCAGAATCAACTCGAATGCGAGTTTGTAAGTTAGTAGCATTATAAAACTTAGTTACCTGATTCCAGACGGGGAATCCATGCATTGGGCAGTTCCGTAGAAGAGTAGCAAATCTGTCCCAGGCCTCGTGCATCGGCTCGTCATCTTCCTGTTGAAAAGTAGCAATTTCATTACGTAATCGCTCAGATAAATGCGAAGGATTAAAACGAGATAAAAATTCACGAGACAAATCTGCCCAAGTTCTAATTGAACCCGGCGTAAGTTTATTCCACCAAGTTTTAGCTCTGTCCCTCAATGAATGGGGAAATAACCGAAGCCTCAGTATCTCCGAATTAACTCCTGGAGGTCTAAACGAACCATAGATCTCCTGGAACGTTTTGAGATGCTCCCTAGCATCCTCTGTAACAACACCACTGAACTGACCGACATTGTTGATCATACTAAACATGACATGTTTAAGCTCGAAGTTGTCAACATCAATATCCGACAGCGTGGTTTCCAGCTCTACATGATCGTTCAACATGTAGTCACGGCAGGACCGTCGTCTGGCTGCTGCGGGCGGGTCGCCGACAGGTGGGATACCATCACCAGCAGGCGGGTTACGGGCCATCTTCTCTAGCTGTTCCTCAAGGTACTCGTTCCTGTCTAAAAGGTGACGAAGTTGTTTCTTGAGATTGAAGGAACGTTCAACTTCCGGATCTAATGGATACTCAGGATCTTCACCTCTTTTAGATCTGCGCATAAACAAGAAAACCTCGTGAAAAGCAAGAGTTGAAAGCACCAACGAAAAATTGAAAAAGAAAAATAAAAAGAAAAACAAAAACAAAAACGAAAAGTGCAATAAAAGAAAGGTAGAGTTATGTTGCCAATCCCCGGCAACGGCGCCAAAAACTTGTTGCGTGTAAAATAGTCTATCGCAATGGTACTGCAAGTGTACACGATGCAAGTAGTAAAGTGATACGAAGTATCAGATATCGTCTCCACAGGGATTGGGCTAATAGCTTCACCTTAGTTCACTGCACGAAAGTAAAGGAAATATTTGAGAGTTGTCACGAAAATAATGAAGTAAACGTAAATAAAAGAGTAACGATATCAAGATGAAGAGAATGGGCTGGTATTGAATTGCTCAATAGTGCAGGTATTGCAATGCTTAGGAACTCTAGTTCTGTCGTCGTGCCCGTCGCGGCAGCACCTGTCGCGGCAGCTGTCCGTTGGCTGTCGCGGCAGCAAACACACCAACTCCATACTCCAAGTTTGGCAAGAATCCCAGATCTGCGTTGGCCTATCCCTAGGTCCAAGTCTGTCGATGATCACGTCTTTGATGATACCTCCCGGCGTGAATCGAAGGATGAACACCGATGTGTATGAATTCTTCTTTAGCCACTTAACCTTGCCCTATCCGTAGGCACAAGATAGTTCAACTATAAACTAGAGAACTCACTTTTATTTCTTTCGTATACTTAACTCTCCCGATGCTAAGTAAATGGATAACCTCACAATGCTCTTCTGATGCTCTTGCAAGATATTAATAACCAAAATAAGAGAACTTGAAGTTTATTTTATTGAATAGAAAAATCCTAAAACAAAACAACCCTTGCAACTACTTTACAAAACAACCCGTGGCCCTAGGGGGTTTTTAGAACATGTCGACGGCGGGTAAACGGCGAAGGGGTTTTAGTTGTCGGTTATGGGGTATGGAGTATGATGTCTCCTAGGTTAAAATATATACCCTTATATAAGCTTTGGGCTCAAGTATTCTAAGTTAACAAGGATTACAACTTTAATTAAAAGTAAGATTCTAATAAAGACTTAATCTTCAAGTATCCTACTTTTCAAACGCCTTCCTTGTTTCTTGGGATTTCCTCTCCTTGAGCTTTGGCTTGACATATCTTTTGATCCGGGGCTTGGAAAATATATGGTTTTCACACGACAGACGAGCATAATATTCTCTATCTATCGAGGTCCACTTTGCTTTTCCTCCACTATTTTGTTGTCGTCCTCTGCTGTCACGGCAGATCCATGGCAGCATCGTCCTCATCGTCTGCTTGTCCAGTTCAGCTCTTCTGCTTCTCTGCCCTGCCCCCGCATTCTCCGTCACTATGGCAGCAGCCTGCAAAATTAGCCATCTTTTAGTAGAATCCCTGCCTTTAATATATTTGTGATGTTTTGTTGTAAACTAACCTAAATGCAATGCAATGATGCTTGAATGCAGCAGAAATATGGGTTAAAAAGGGTGTAAATAATAGAACTTTTACACACTCAACAACAGGCTGTCGACACGCTGTCGCGACAGACAAGTAAACGCGTAACAGACGTGCAGCAGACGCGGAAACACGTGACAGACGCGTCAGACACGCTACCACGTAACAACTGGCCCGGTCATTCGCGCCTGCCGTTACAGCTCCAACGAGCAGTAAATCCTTCTTTATATAAACCTCGTTTCATTTTTTCATTTTCACTCACTTCTACTCTTCTTACTTACTCCTCTAGAATTTTTGCTTTCATTTTCATTTTCACAACCCTTGCAACAATGTCTTCCAGAAATACCCGTAGGAATGCTGCCTCTAGCCCCGACCGACTCCTCCTCCCAGATCCTTGCTGCTATCCAGAAGATGGAGGAACGACAGCTCGGTCTGATGAGCTTCATCAGGGATTTCACTATATCTACGGTACACTTTATCCAAAACTCTTTAAATTTCCCCAATGTCGTATTTCCCACCTTCCCTGTACATTATTTTGCTGTACCAACCCCTCCCCACACCCCAACACCTGCTGCCACACCACAGACACCATCTGCATCATCAACACCAACACCTGCCCCGACAGCCGCTGGCAGCAACCGTGCTGAGACTTCTGCACGTGGAACGAAACGCAGAATGCCTTCGGAAGAGCTCGAAGCCTTCATTGCCGGGTTCTCTTCTTCCTCCGTTTGGGCCGCAAGCGACAATGAACCCTCTGTTAAGAGGAATCTCTCAAAGGAGTTTACACCAGTGAAACGACAGAAGAGAATGGCATATAAGAACAAGCCGGACAGCGGCAGCAGCAGCAGCAGTGGCGAGGACAACAGCAGCAGCTCAGCGACCCAGGTTATGGAGCAACCCCCTCATATCAACCCGACCAGAATTCAACCTCCGAGGGAGGCTAAAACAAAGAACACATCTGCCTCCCCCATCCGCCAGCCAGTTCAGAAGGCTCGTGCCCGCCGCCAGATCAGAGTCAGCAGCAACAGTGACGACAACACTTAAAATTTGAGTTTCTTAACTTCTTTTGCTATCTGCTTATATATTTTGTGATGTATTGTTTTTATCTTTATTTTGTCTTGTCATTTCCATTTAGGGCAATGCAACCCGCGAGTTTGGGGGTGGCATCCCTTTATTAATGGAGTCTAATTTAGTTTAAAATTGTGTCTTTTACTTAGTTTATTTTCTGCTTAAAAAATGAAAATATGAAAATTTTGGCTTAAGTTTGTGAACTGAACTTACCTGTCGTGACAGCTCTGTCGTGGCAGTGCCTTTAGGATAGTTTTAGGAGCAGTTTAGAGCCTTTCTATAGTTCTGAAAACTTAAAACACCATTGTGACTGTTATACTGCTTAGAACTCTTTTAGTCAACTAGAATAGGAAGCTTAGCACTTGAATAGCCCCTAGAGGTGCCTAACACTGGCTCTAGGAAAGAAGTTTAGCAAAAGAGACTCAACATCTCTAGAGGTGCCCGAAACCGGCTCTAGGAAGTTAGCTAGAGGTACCCAAAACTGGCTCTAGTGAAACTTTAGCTTAAAAGATAATGAAATCGAGTCAAAATAAAAAATCAAAGGAGCATAAGAACTGCCTTCAAAAGATAAACTTTGGCATAAAAAATTCGAGTTAAGGGCTGAAATATTCTAGTGAAACTAAGAGAGTCTTGGCATATAACTTTTCACAAGCATGCACACACTGCACGAGGACTATAGTGAGACTCCAGACGAATCCTAAGTTATCCGACAAGGTGCTGTCGTCGACAGAGAAAGAATGAAGGGTAAGGGAAAGTTCACTGTTTTAAGCCGAAACAAAAATATTTCATTTTTTTTTTAGATCTGATTTGCTTGAGGGCAAGCAAAAACTTGAGTTTGGGGGTGTGTTGAGTGTGTAAAAGTTCTATTATTTACCCCCTATTTAACCCATATTTCTGCTGCATTCAAGCATAATTCATTGCATTTAGGTTAGTTTACAGTTAGACATCACAAATATATTAAAAGGCACAGTTTCTACTGAAATTGGTTGCTTTTGTAGGTTGCTGCTGTAGCAGATGGAGAGGCAGGCGCTGGGCAGTGAAGCAGAAGAGCTGGAACTGGACGAGCAGTCAAGGAGGACGATGCTGCCATGATTGTCGCCGTGACAGCAGAGGACGACAGTAGTTTTGAGGAGAAGAAGCAAAGTGGACCTCGACAGATAAAGAAAATTAAGCCCGTCTGTCGTGGAAAACCAGTATATTTTTCCAAGTCCTAGATCATAAGGAATGCCAAGCCAAAAGTTCAAGGAGAGAAAATCCCAAGCAAGAAGGAGGACGAGTTAAAGCTATATTCTCTAAATATTTAGTCTTTATTAGAGTTGTACTTTAATTTAAACTTGTATTCTTGCTATATTAGAAAACTTGAACCCAAAGCCTATAAAAAGGCATGTATTTCGACCTAGGAGAGGAAATCACCTATCTCTAGCCTTCTTCCCAAAACCCTAGCCGTTTTCATCCTCTCATCATGATCTAAATTCCCCTTAGGGCCATAGGTTGATTTGTAAAATAGTTGCAAGGGTTGCTTTTGTTTTAGGAATTTTCAGTTCAATAAAATAAACTTCAAGTTCTCTTAATCTGGTTATTAATATATTGCAAGAGTATCGGGAGAGCATTGCGAGGTTATCTATTTACTTAATATCGGGAGAGTTAAGTATACGAAAGGAATAAGTGCGAGTTCTCTAGTTTATAGTTGAACTATCTCGGACCTAGGGATAGGACGAGGTTAAGTGGCTAAAGAAGAATTCAACAACATAGATGTCCATCCTTCGATTCATGCCGAGAGGTATCATCAAAGACGTGTTCATCGACAGACTTGGACCTAGGGATAGGCCAAGGCACAACAGAGATTCTTGCCAAACTTGAAGTACGGAGTTGAGTGTTCGCTGTCGCGACAAGCAACAGACTGCCGCCGCGACAGGTGCTACCGCGACGGGGACGACGACAAAGCTGAATTTCCTAGACTTAGCAATACCTACACTACTGAGCAATTCAATACCAGCTCATTCTCTCTATCTTGATTTCTCTACTTTTATTTTCCAATACTCTTTATTATTCTCGTGACAATATCTTAAACTATTCTTTTTACTCTCGTGCAGTAATTCTAGGTGAAGCTATTAGCCCAGTCCCTGTATCACTTTACTACTTAAATGGCATGTTTTCCCATAAATCAGCCGATAGGGTGACATTCCCAATGGAGTTTTGAATGCTGTTCTGTAGGTTCATAATGCATCATTGAGCTGTAGAGACCAGTCCTTCCGAGTTGGCTTAACCATTTTTTCAAGGATGTTCTTAACCTCTCTGTTGGATATTTCAGCCAGTCCATTGGTCTGAGGGTGGTATGTTGATGCAATCCGATGTTTGACACCATACTTTTTCAAGGAAACAACTATAACCCTATTGTCAAAATGCCTCCCTTAATCACTGAGGATCGCCTTGGGGATGACAAATCTGGAAAATATGTTTTTGTGTAAAAACCTCTGAACCGTCTTGGCATCATTTTTCTGAGTAGCGATCGCTTCAACCCACTTGTACACACCGTCCACTACCAAGAGGATATATAAGTTTCCACATGAAGTTGGGAATGGTCCCAAAAAATCAATCCCCCAAACGTCGAAGATCTGGACTTCAAGAATGTTTTGCAGTGGCATCTCATGTCTCTTTAAGATGTTTCCAGTCCGTTGACACTTGTCATAGTTTTTGTAGAATGTTTGGGCATCCTTGAACAATGACGACCAATAAAATCCCGACTGCAAAACCTTGGTAGCAGTTTTGTTACCTCCTAAGTGTCCTCTATACTGTGAAGCATGACAATGATGTATTATTGCTTCATGTTCATCATGTGGTACACATCTCCTAAAAACCTGATATGCACAATATTTGAAAAGAAGAGGTTCGTCCCAATAATAATGCTTAACATCATTTTGGAACCTCTTCCTAGCTTGATAATTAAGGTCAAGAGGAGTTATTCCGCTAACTAAATAATTAACAAAATCAGTATACCAGAGGAGTTCATAAAACTTACCTGCCACCATGGCTGTCGTGGCAGTGCTTGTGGCAGCGAACAACTGCTCGTCAGGGAAGGTCTCCAATATTTGTGTCTCGTCTGTGGGGAGACTCTTTCCCTTCTCTAGTCTTGACAAGTGATCTGCAACTTGGATCGCTGTCCCCATTTTGTCCTTGATCTCAAGGTCGAACTCTTGCAGTAGCAGAATCCAACGTATCAGTCTAGGCTTTGCATCCTTTTTGGTGAACAAATACTTTAATGCAGAGTGGTCTGTGTGGACTATGACCTTCATTCCAAGTATATATGAACGAAACTTGTCAATAGAGAACACCACAGCTAACAGTTCCTTCTCTATTATGGTGTAATTTACTTGGGCGTCATTCAATGTTTTGATGGCATAGTATATGGCATAGAAGAGCTTGTCTTTCCTCTGCCCAAGTGCTGCCCCGACAGCATAGTCACTAGCATCACACATAATCTCAAATGGCAGTTTCTAATCTGGTGGCTGTACTATTGGGGCTGTTACCAGCTTTTCTTTCAGAACCTTGAATGCCTCAGTACATTCAACGTTGAAGTCGAAGGGACGGTTTTGCTCTAGAAGATGGCATAAGGGTATTGTGATCTTCGAAAAGTTCGCGATAAACCTCCGATAAAAACTAGCATGCCCTAAGAAACTCCTGATTCCCTTGACTGTGGTGGGTGGTGGCCTCTTTTCGATTACCTCGATCTTAGCTCTGTCGACTTCTATGCCGCGGTAGCTTATTTTATGGCCTAGGACTATCCCTTCATCCACCATGAAGTGACATTTCTCCCAATCCAATACCAAATTTGCTTTCTCACATCTTTCGAGCACCTTCTGTAGGTTGCCTAGGCAGCTTTCAAAATTGTTTCCAAAGAGAGAAAAATCATCCATGAATATCTCCAGGAAATCCTCCACCATATCGGAGAATATTGCCATCATGCACCTTTGAAAGGTTGCTGGTGCATTACAAAGTCCAAATGGCATCCTCCGAAAAGCATAAGTACCGTATGGGCATGTGAACGTCGTCTTTTCTTGATCTTCTGGTGCGATGGCTATTTGATTATAACCTGAGTATCCATCAAGAAAACAATAGTAAGGCTTTCCCGCTAATCAATCAAGCATTTGATCAATAAAGGGCAGGGGAAAGTGGTCCTTCCGGGTAGCTTTGTTAAGCTTCCGGTAGTCCATACAAACCCTCCAACCGGTCACAATCCTGGTTGGGATTAATTCGTTTTCTTCGTTGGTTACCACGGTTATTCCTCCTTTCTTGGGAACACACTGCACCGGGCTCACCCACTTGCTATCCGAGATGGCATAGATTATTCCAGCATCTAGCCATTTTATGATCTCCTTACGAACCACCTCTCGTATAGCATCATTTAGACGTCTCTGTGCATCAATGGTTGGCTTATGATTATCCTCTAAGAGGATTTTATGCATGCATAGTGCCGAACTGATGCCTTGGATATCAGCTATCGTCCATCCAATAGCCTTTTTGTGCTGCTGCAACATCCCTATCAGTTGTTTTTCCTGTTCCTGTATCAACTTCGAAGATATGATTACGTGCAACGTATCACTTAAACCAAGGAAAACATATTTTAGTTGCCCTGGCAGGGGCTTAAGATCTAGAACAAGGGGCTTTACAATTGATGGCTTTTGGACTATATGTTCATCCGAGGTTTAGTTTAAAGGCTCGAATAACTTACCTGGATGATTTCCTATCCAATTTACCTCCTCTTGATCTTCAGTATCAGATGTATCAGATTCTGAGGAGCTGCTGTCGTCGTCGCTGCCGTAACCGTCTTTTAAATGGCTGCTGGGACAGTGGCCAATTTTGATGTCGTGGCAGCCCGACTTGATGCAGGGTTGGTCAAGGTTAACTTCAGTGATAGCCATGCATTCTTCTTCTGCATCAGCATGTTTTATTGCATGGAGAACATTCAGCTTGATCTCTTGATCGTTCACTCTCAAAGTGAGTTCTCCTTTTTCCACATCAATTAGTGATCATCATGTGGCTAAGAAGGGTCGCCCCAGGATGATTGGCGCATTCTCATCTGCTTCACAATCTAAGACAAGAAAGTCAGCATGAAAAATAAATTTATCCACCCTTACCAGAATATCTTCAATTTTTCCTTCTAGATGAATGTAAGAGCGGTCTGCCAGCTGCAGTACTACTGTTGTGGGTCGAGCTTTTCCAATACCTAATTTCTGAAAAACATATTTTGGAATTAAATTTATACTAGCACCAAGATCACAAAGTGCCTTACCCACAAATTTATCTCCGATTATGCACGGTATGATGAAGCTCCCAGGATCCTTCTTCTTCTGGGGAGGATGCTTGTGCAGAATACTCATGCATCCCTCTGTCATTTTGACCGTTTCAAATTCCCCAAGTCTGGATTTCTTCAACATGGCATCCTTGAGAAATTTGGCATAACCTGGCATCTCCTTTATAGCATCTAACAGTGGAATATTGATATGGACCTGCTTAAATATATCATAGATCTTCTTAAGCTGGGATTCTTGTTTCAATTTCTGTAACCGCTGAGGAAAATGAGGTGGAGGACGATAATCATCAATACGTCCTTCCCACTGCATTCGGATCTGAGGAGGTTTAGGTTCTTCATCTTTCTCCTCTGTCCCTTATGTTGTCGTGACAGGTTCATCGGCGACAGGCTGTTTGTCGTCTGCCGGGGCAGCTTTCTCGGCAGTCGACTCCAAGGCTGGTTCCTTAATTGATTCAACTTCCTTCTCTAGCCTTGGTAATTTATTCCCACTCCTAGTAGTGATGGCTTTACACTGCTCATGTGTGGGTTGTCTAGCGTTTTTAGTATCGCTAGGAAATCCTTCATTCTGCCTCGGTTTAATAATGTAACCCCCTTAACCCGGCCTAGACGGTTGACCCAAATTAAAAAAGTCGCACGGGGAAAACCAAAGTCAACCCGAAAGTCAACCTTGATTAACGACCCTTTTTTTTCCTTTTTAAACTTGTCTAGATGCATATTAACCCTAGATATGATCAATCAAACAGCATGCTCAAAGATCATAATCATCAGAGATCAAACAGGGACCCAATTGAACAATTTACAACTCTAGGGACCAAATTGTAAATTCTGGAAATTATGAGGACTTAACCCAAATTAAAGTTACCAATATGAAATTAGTCAGGTTTCATGCTTCACTGTCAAATTTCAGCTCAAATTGACATCCCAAGCTCATACAATTGCATAAACAAGATTCAGGACCAAAATGCAAACATTTCAAAACATATAACTGCCAATGTCAGCCCCCAACGGTCAGGTGTTCCGAAACAGGAAGAACCTGTTTCGAAACGCGGGGCCGTTCCGCAACGTGTTCCGAAACGAGGGCTGGCAGAGGGCTTTCCGTTTCGAAACGGTGTCTTCCGTTTCGGACGCCTGGGCTGCTACAAGGCACCCGTTCTGAAACGGTAGCTACTGTTCCGATACGGCCTGCACAGAATGCAGAAATTTGCTTGCTTAAACACACAATTGACCAACCAATCATGCTCCAAATGCTACCAAACTTTACCAGCAAAGTATTCAACATACAAGAGACATATTTACATCTACCAATCAACACTTAAGCATCAAATATGAAAAGCCCCAATTCTAATGGCATGCTTCCTACTTAGCAAACCATTCAAGCATTAAAACTCCAAACCATCCACATAATGGCCAATTACAAAAACCAGCATTATTAAACAACATTAAAAAAACTTAGGGAGTTCAAACATCTCCCGAAACATCCACATAGGTCCCCCATTGCCAAATGCCAAAAGCTAAAGTGTTTAAGAAAACCTTCCCATACTTGAGCTTAGCTTCCACTTGATTGCTTGCCTTCCTTGCTGCCCTCAATGCACCTTAATGCTATGCATTATTGTTTTAAGAAAAGAGAGAGAGCGTAAGCAAAAGCTTAGTGAGGAATGCTCATTAAAGTCATTCAATAATGCATTTATAAAACTCATTTATAAACCATGCTTCAAGCAACATTAAACATGATCTTAAACATTTAAAACAAGCATCTCATGCTTCAAGTAACATCAAACATGCTCTTAAGCCTTTTAACAAGCAACTCATGCTTCAATTTCATAACAAGTCATATTGGCAACAAGTGACACATTTCACATAAGATCCACACATGGACTTTTAAACACCATTGTGATCTTATCCCCATGGACTTTTAAACACCATGGACCCATGGACTTTTAAACACCATGGCAAGGACCACACAAGGACTTTTAACCACCTTTGTGTCCTTAACAAGAATCTCCCAAGGACTTTTAAACACCTTGGAGTTCTTAAGTAACCAAGGCTTACACAAGGACTTTTAGCCACCTTGAGCCTTAACCAAGAACCAACCATGGACTTTTAAACACCATGTTGTTCTTAAACTTTCCAAGATCCACACAAGGACTTTTAACCACCTTTGTGATCTTAACCAAGAACCATCCAAGGACTTTTAACCACCTTGATGTTCTTAAATATACAAGGCTCACACAAGGACTTTTAAACACCTTTGTGACCTTAACATCACTTGCCAATATGCATCATTATCATCAATAAACCACTGTTTTAAAGCATTAAACCAAGCCATAAACATCATGCATCTTTAAGCATTAAACCACATTTAAACAATGTTCAAAAACAAGGAACTCTTACCTTGAGCTTCCTTCAACACATGGCTTAAAATCTCAGCAAATAAACATGCTAGATATGCTTTCAAAACAGATTTAAAATCATGCAAACAACACATTGCATACAACCAAAAACCATGGCCATCACCAAGAGAGTTTTTCCGAAAACTTACTCTTGAGCTTAGCTAAGTTGCTTAGACTTAAACTAAGCTCCCAAACCTCCAAAACACTGGTTTCAAAGCCGAAAACCAAAATCCACTCACGATTCCGTTTCGCCTCTTGCCGAAACACAATTCAAGCTTCCGGATCACCACCACTTGGATCCAAAGATGACTCCCCAGTTTTAAATACATCAAAGCAGAGGATTAATGCATCATCATGCATTAATAGCTTCAATGAAAGCATCTAAACTCGCTGCTCTCATCCACACTCCATTTTCGGCCACCAAACACAACCGAAAATGCATCCAAACAACTCCTCAACAAAGCCCAGCCATAAACCATCAAAACTTAACATCCATTAACATCATTTAACATCTAAAAAGGACCTAACAACATCCTTATACCTCCAGCAACATCAGATCCACAAGATCACCTCAAACACAACCAAGAATCACAAGCTAAACTTAGGAAATTCAACCTATCCGGGATTGCATTAATTAAAACTCAATTCCTTATCAAATTAACATTCATTTAACATCAAAAACACACCTCAAATCACTGATTTAACAGATCACACGAAAATCCATCAAAAATCACCAAATCTTGCATTTTAAGCCAAGATCCATCACACCACTTTAAAACCACTTATAAAACATCAATTAAGGATTGAGAACTTAGGAATTTCAGTAAAGAACTGAGAGTTTAGAGGACAAGGACGTTCATACCTCCAAACTTGAGTTTCTCCTCTTTTAGAACCAAAAAGCTTGAAGAATCAAGTAGCAAATGGTGAGGTTTTGTTGATGAGATGATTAGCAATCAAAAGAGAAATAAATTGAGTGATTTAGATGACAAAACCAGAGGGAAAAGATCTGGAGGAAGATGTTTGGCTTGAGAGAAAAATGAGAGAAAATAGAAAATGGAAAAGTTAGTTAGAAATGGAAAATATCTTCCCTCCACTTCTCTTTTGTTTAAAAATCAGAAATAAACCATTTAATATCTTAGGAAAATCTGGAGAAACTCCCTTTGGGTAAATAGCTCCTTAAAGATTCAAAGTTTCAATCCTTTCTAAAACAGTCACGTAGTTTTCAAAAATTACATTTTGGTCACTAGCCAAAATGTCACCCTTCCAAACCTCATTTTGTAAAATTGATTTCACAGTTCACTTATATATATTAAAAGAGGATTTTAGAACATTTTTCCATATTTTTAATGCAACCCGAACTAGGCTTTCCTAATTTCACCTTTTTATATTCGAACATCACTTTGACCGAACCGGTCAACGCCCAAAACTTCTAAGCCCAAAACCGGGGCGTTACAACTCTCCCCCCTTAAGAAATTTCGTCCTCGAAATTTACCTGAAGGAAAGAGATAAGGAAACTGCTTCAGCATATCATCCTTCCGCTCCCACGTGGCTTCCTCAACACCACGGTGCTTCCACAACACCTTCACCAACTCAATGGTCTTGCCACGAAGAACTTTGCTATCCGAATCTAGAACCTTCAACGGTTCCTCATCATAGGTCAAATCCGGATTCAATTCCACTTCCTCCACAGGCATCACATGCGAAGGATCAGATCTATACTTCCGGAGCATAGAAACATGAAACACATCATGAATCTTCTCCAACTCTTGAGGTAGCCTCAACTTGTACGCAACAGGACCCACACGCTCGACCACCTCATATGGTCCAATGTACCTAGGGCTCAACTTACCCTTCCGGCCAAACCTCATCACCTTCTTCCAAGGCGAAACCTTCAGAAACACACGGTCGCCTACCGCATACTCAATCTCCTTACGCTTCAAATCCGCGTAAGACTTTTGCCGATCAGAAGCTGCCTTCAAACGCTCACAAATGAGCTTCACCTTCTCGGTGGTTCCCTTCAACAAAGCCGGCATCGAAACCAACTTATGACCCGTTTCAGCCCATCAAAGAGGAGTCCTACACTTCCTCCCGTACAAAGCCTCATAAGGTGCCATTTGAATACTCGCCTGATAACTATTGTTATAAGCAAACTCCACAAGCTTATCCAAAGAAAACGTAGTATGCACAGGCAAGAAATGTGCACACTTCATCAGGCGATCCACAATCACCCACACTGAATTCTTCTTCGATGGTGACAAAGGTAAACCCGATACAAAATCCATGGTAACCCTTTCCCACTTCCATTCAGGGATTCTCAACGGTTGCAACAACCCTGAAGGAACCTGATGCTCAGCCTTAACTCGCTGACACACCATACACTTGCTCACAAACTCCGCAACATCCTTTTTCAAACCCACCCAATAGTACTCATCACGAAGATCACGATACATCTTAGTACTACCAGGGTGCATAGCAAAAGGACTACTATGACCTTCAGTCAGAATAGCATGCCTCAACTCAGCATCATTGGGCACCACTATTCGACTCCCAAAACACAACACTCCATCATCATTAAAACAGAAATTCGAAGGCCTACCCTCCGCGATATCCTGAAAATGCTGCACCAAGGAATCATCCAGCAACTGTTTTTCCTTGATCAATTGAACCAAAGATGGTTCCACTTGCAACTCAGCCACAAGACCACCGTCACGCGATATACTCAAACTGGCAAACATAGCCCTCAGCTCAACAGCTACCTTCCTACTCAAGGCATCCGCAACAACATTAGCCTTCCCAGGATGGTACTCAATCGTCAGATCATAATCCTTGAGCAACTCCAACCAACGCCGCTGCCTAAGATTCAACTCCTTCTGAGACATCAGATACCTCAAACTCTTGTGATCCATGTACACAGTACACTTCTCACCATACAGATAATGTCTCCAGATCTTCAGAGCAAAAACCACTACAGCCAACTCAATATCATGCGTAGGATAATTGCGCTCATGCACCTTCAACTGCCGCGATGCATAAGCAACAACCTTACCCTCTTGCATCAGCACACATCCCAAACCAACATAAGACGCATCACTGTAGACCACAAACTCTTTCCCTGATTCCGGTTGAACCAAGATAGGAGCTTGCGTCAAAGCCGCCTTATGCTGCTCAAAAGCCTGTTGTCTCGCTTCCGTCCACTCATACTTAACATCCTTCTGCAACAGCTTCGTCAAAGGTGCAGCAATCTTAGAAAAACCATCCACAAACCTCCGGTAGTATCCCACCAAACCAAGGAAACTACGAACCTCATGAACAGACTTAGGAACCTTCCAATTCATCACCGCCTCGATCTTCTGAGGATCAACACGAATCCCCTCAGCAGAAACCACATGCCCAAGAAACACCACCTCCTTAAGCCAGAACTCGCACTTGCTCAGCTTGGCATAAAGCTGATTCTCCAACAAAGCTTGCAACACAATCCTCAAATGCTCTTCATGCTCCTCCTCAGTACGCGAGTACACGAGGATATCATCAATGAATACCACAACGAACTTGTCCAAGTATTCATGAAACACACGATTCATCATATCCATGAAAGCAGCAGGAGCATTTGTCAAACCAAACGGCATCACAAGGAACTCATAATGCCCATACCTTGTCCTGAAAGCTGTCTTAGGCACATCCACATCCTTCACCTTCAACTGGTAATACCCTGACCTCAAGTCAATCTTAGAGAACACAGCAGCTCCCCGAAATTGATCAAAGAGATCATCAATTCTCGGCAAAGGATACCGATTCTTGATAGTCAACTTGTTCAGCTGACGGTAATCAATGCACATTCTCATAGTGCCATCCTTCTTCTTCACAAACAAGACCGGTGCACCCCAAGGTGACACACTCGGCCGGATGAACCCACGGTCAAGCAACTCTTGCAACTGCGTCTTCAGCTCCTTCAGCTCCTTAGGTGCCATTCTATAAGGGGTAATGGACACAGGAGTTGTATTCTCATACAGCTCAATTCCAAACTCCACCTCACGATTAGGAGGTAAACCAGGCAACTCCTCAGGAAACACACCAGGAAACTCCTTCACAACTCTGATATCTTGCACCCGCAACTCCTTAGAGCTAGGATTCATTACAAAAGCTAGGTAAGCCTCACAACCTTGCCTCAGCATCCTGCTCGCCTCCAAGGTAGACACCACATTGGTAAGAAACTTCACATTCTCACCAACCACAACAACTTCATAATCATCCGCAAGCTTCAGCGAAACTCGCTTATTTTCACAATCCACAACAGCACGATGCTCAGCAAGCCAATCCATACCAAGGATTACATCAAAACCATAGAAAGGCAACTCCATAAGATCAACATGAAAAACATGTTCTTGAACAACCAAAGGACACCTTCTATACAACTTTCGAGTCACAACAGTTTCACCAAAAGAACTAGTGACACGAACACCAACATCCAAAGACTCAACAGGCAAACCAAGCAATTCAACATGCTCACGCAATATGTATGAATGCGTAGATCCAGAATCTATCAAGAAAAGTAATGACAAGGATTGCAAAGTAAAAGTACCTGCAATCACATCCGCGTCATTCCTCCCCTCCCGCTGAGCATACACCCTAGCTTGACCTCCACCCTCAGGCTGAATAGCCACAACATGGGCTACTCCTCGACCACCTTCCTCTCTTCGCTGGAAGTTACCACGGTCGCGCCCACGACCTCTCTGCGGTGCAGCAACAACAGGAGCACGCACTTGGCCACCAGCCAGCATAGGACATTCTCGCCTCAAATGATCCGCAGATCCACAATTCCAGCACCCATTACCAGCTGCCGCAACAGGAGCTTGCACCTCCCTCACAGCTCGAGGACAATCACGTTTCATATGACCACGTGAACCACAAATCCAACAAGCACTCGGATCAGCTCTAGCATTACCACCCCGAGCAGGTGCACCACCTCCTCGCTTAGCCGAGGACTGATACTTCTGATCACGTCCCCTCTTGTTTCGTCCACCACCGGAACTATACTCAGCAGCTCGCTTACCAGCACTAGAACCAGCACTCTTAGCAGACAAACCCAAGTTCATCTCAATGTCCTTAGCTCGGCCCACCAACACATCAAAATCATCATACTCGGTAGCCAGCACATACATCTTCACGTCCATCACTAAACCATAACGGAACCTTTCACACCTTTCTCGCTCATCCGGAACAAGCTCAGGTGCATATTGACTGAGTCGAACAAACTGCACTTCATACTGAGCCACAGTCATGCTCCCCTGGGTAAGAGACATGAACTCGCGCTTCTTTACATCCAGGTACCTCACACCAAGATACCTTCTCTTGAACACATTCTGGAAGAATGTCCAAGTTACATCAGCCTCTGCCATTCCAGCTATAGTGGTCATCCACCACGTATAAGCATCATCCTGTAACAAGGATACAACACACCCCAGCTTTTGCACATCAGTGCAACTCATCTGACCCAAGATCCTCTTGGTACTCTCTAGCCAAGCTTCAGAACCTTCAGCAGACATACCCCTGAACTCAGTCCCACCAAGACTGCGCAAACGCTCCAAGGGTAGTCTAACACCAGCATCTCCCTGATGCCCAGCTCCTTGAGCTCCAGCTACTGCCGCTCGGAAAGCACCAGCAATAGCTTGTACCAACACTGTCATGTCAGGCATAGCTTGCCGCTGACCAGCCTCAGGTCCAGCGACCCCAGCACCAGCTGCAGCTTCAGCTCTTTCACCCTCAGCACCACCAGCACCAGGTGGAGGAGGAGGTAACACCGCACTTCCCGCATTCTCCTCATTCTCATTCTCATTCGGAGCCGTAGCTCACACATTACTCCTCAACTCTCTACGAGGGGCCATATTCTAACCATGCAATCACAATGCAAATAAACAAAGTCAGGTCCAGCAAGGTAAGCAATCCAAGTACTCAAGCTCATTTTCATTTAAAATCAACATCATTTCTTTAGCTTTGATTTGGCAATGGGTACCCACAACATGCTTCACCACATCATACATCTCAATTGCATCACATATACCATTCACTCAACATGCTTTCACTCAACAAGCATACATAGCATACATACTTCAATCATGAACACATTCATTCTCAATTACTCGAGAACTCAGCTCTGATACCACCAAATGTAACCCCCTTAACCCGGCCTAGACGGTTGACCCGAATTAAGAAAGTCACACGGGGAAAACCAAAGTCAACCCGAAAGTCAACCTTGATTAATGACCCTTTTTTTTCTTTTTAAACTTGTCTAGATGCATATTAACCCTAGATATGATCAATCAAACAGCATGCTCAAAGATCATAATCATCAGAGATCAAACAGGGACCCAATTGAACAATTTACAACTCTAGGGACCAAATTGTAAATTCTGGAAATTATGAGGACTTAACCCAAATTAAAGTTACCAATATGAAATTAGTCAGGTTTCATGCTTCACTGTCAAATTTCAGCTCAAATGGACATCCCAAGCTCATACAATTGCATAAACAAGATTCAGGACCAAAATGCAAACATTTCAAAACATATAACTGCCAATGTCAGCCCCCAACGGTCAGGTGTTCCGAAACATGAAGAACCTGTTTCCAAATGCGGGGCCGTTCCGCAACGTGTTCCGAAACGAGGGCCGGCAGAGGGCTTTCCGTTTCGGAACGGTGTCTTCCGTTTCAGACGCCTGGGCTGCTACAAGGCACCCGTTCCGAAACGGTAGCTACTGTTCCGATACGGCCTGCACAGAATGTAGAAATTTGCTTGCTTAAACACACAATTGACCAACCAATCATGCTCCAAATGCTACCAAACTTTACCAGCAAAGTATTCAACATACAAGAGACATATTTACATCAACCAATCAACACTTAAGAATCAAATATGAAAAGCCCCAATTCTAATGGCATGCTTCCTACTTAGCAAACCATTCAAGCATTAAAACTCCAAACCATCCACATAATGGCCAATTACAAAAACCAGCATTATTAAACAACATTAAAAAAACTTAGGGAGTTCAAACATCTCCCGAAACATCCACATAGGTCCCCCATTGCCAAATGCCAAAAGCTAAAGTGTTTAAGAAAACCTTCTCATACTTGAGCTTAGCTTCCACTTGATTGCTTGCCTTCCTTGCTGCCCTCAATGCACCTTAATGCTATGCATTATTGTTTTAAGAAAAGAGAGAGAGCGTAAGCAAAAGCTTAGTGAGGAATGATCATTAAAACCATTCAATAATGCATTTATAAAACTCATTTATAAACCATGCTTCAAGCAACATTAAACATGATCTTAAACATTTAAAACAAGCATCTCATGCTTCAAGTAACATCAAACATGCTCTTAAGCCTTTTAACAAGCAACTCATGCTTCAATTTCATAACAAGTCATATTGGCAACAAGTGACACATTTCACATAAGATCCACACATGGACTTTTAAACACCATTGTGATCTTATCCCCATGGACTTTTAAACACCATGGACCCATGGACTTTTAAACACCATGGCAAGGACCACACAAGGACTTTTAACCACCTTTGTGTCCTTAACAAGAATCTCCCAAGGACTTTTAAACACCTTGGAGTTCTTAAGTAACCAAGGCTTACACAAGGACTTTTAACCACCTTGAGCCTTAACCAAGAACCAACCATGGACTTTTAAACACCATGTTGTTCTTAAACTTTCCAAGATCCACACAAGGACTTTTAACCACCTTTGTGATCTTAACCAAGAACCATCCAAGGACTTTTAACCACCTTGATGTTCTTAAATATACAAGGCTCACACAAGGACTTTTAAACACCTTTGTGACCTTAACATCACTTGCCAATATACATCATTATCATCAATAAACCACTGTTTTAAAGCATTAAACCAAGCCATAAACATCATGCATCTTTAAGCATTAAACCACATTTAAACAATGTTCAAAAACAAGGAACTCTTACCTTGAGCTTCCTTCAACACATGGCTTAAAATCTCAGCAAATAAACATGCTAGATATGCTTTCAAAACAGATTTAAAATCATGCAAACAACACATTGCATACAACCAAAAACCATGGCCATCACCAAGAGAGTTTTTCCGAAAACTTACTCTTGAGCTTAGCTAAGTTGCTTAGACTTAAACTAAGCTCCCAAACCTCCAAAACACTGGTTTCAAAGCCGAAAACCAAAATCCACTCACCGATTCCGTTTCGCCTCTTGCCGAAACACAATTCAAGCTTCCGGATCACCACCACTTGGATCCAAAGATGACTCCCCAGTTTTAAATACATCAAAGCAGAGGATTAATGCATCATCATGCATTAATAGCTTCAATGAAAGCATCTAAACTCGCTGCTCTCATCCACACTCCATTTTCGGCCACCAAACACAACCGAAAATGCATCCAAACAACTCCTCAACAAAGCCCAGCCATAAACCATCAAAACTTAACATCCATTAACATCATTTAACATCTAAAAAGGACCTAACAACATCCTTATACCTCCAGCAACATCAGATCCACAAGATCACCTCAAAAACAACCAAGAATCACAAGCTAAACTTAGGAAATTCAACCTATCCGGGATTGCATTAATTAAAACTCAATTCCTTATCAAATTAACATTCATTTAACATCAAAACACACCTCAAATCACTGCTTTAACAGATTACACAAAAATCCATCAAAAATCACCAAATCTTGCATTTTAAGCCAAGATCCATCACACCACTTTAAAACCACTTATAAAACATCAATTAAGGATTGAGAACTTAGGAATTTCAGTAAAGAACTGAGAGTTTAGAGGACAAGGACGTTCATACCTCCAAACTTGAGTTTCTCCTCTTTTAGAACCAAAAAGCTTGAAGAATCAAGTAGCAAATGGTGAGGTTTTGTTGATGAGATGATTAGCAATCAAAAGAGAAATAAATTGAGTGATTTAGATGACAAAACCAGAGGGAAAAGATCTGGAGGAAGATGTTTGGCTTGAGAGAAAAATGAGAGAAAATAGAAAATGGAAAAGTTAGTTAGAAATGGAAAATATCTTCCCTCCACTTCTCTTTTGTTTAAAAATCAGAAATAAACCATTTAATATCTTAGAAAAATCTGGAGAAACTCCCTTTGGGTAAATAGCTCCTTAAAGATTCAAAGTTTCAATCCTTTCTAAAACAGTCACGCAGTTTTCAAAAATTACATTTTTGTCACTAGCCAAAATGTCACCCTTCCAAACCTCATTTTGTAAAATTGATTTCACAGTTCACTTATATATATTAAAAGAGGATTTTAGAACACTTTTCCATATTTTTAATGCAACCCGAACTAGGCTTTCCTAATTTCACCTTTTTATATTCGAACAGCACTTTGACCGAACCGGTCAACGCCCAAAACTTCTAAGCCCAAAACCGAGGCGTTACAAATATGCTGGGAAACCTGACCCATATGTGTCTCCAATGATTTCAGAGTAGCTTCATGGTTGGTCATCCGCATCTCTGTTTTATCCATGAATGTTTCTATCTTCTTGACGAAGTGATTTATGTTCTCAATATAAGTTCTTGTTTGAGACATAAACGTAGCCAAGGTCTGCTCCAGTATACTAGGCGTGGCAGCTGGTGACTGTTGCTGCTGCTATTGTGGTTGCTGCCGAGTCAGTAACCTAGGTCCCCCTGATTTTGTGTTATTTGTGCTTGAGGATTCAGGGCATTATTAGGGTTGCTCCAAGATAACTTGGGATCCTTTCTCCAATTGGGATTGTAGTTGTTGGAATTATAGTTCTGTTTATTTTTGTAACCCCCTTAACCCGGCCTAGACTGTTGACCCGAATTAAGAAGTTTACACGGGGAAAACCAAAGTCAACCCAAAAGTCAACCTTGATTAACAACCTTTATTTTTCTTTTTAATCTTATATAAATGCACATTAACCCTAGATATGATCATACAATCAGCATACTCAAAGATCATCGCAATCAGAAAACATTTAGGGACTCGATTGCACAAAACATGACTTTAGGGACCAAAACGTAAATTCTGGAAATTACAAGGACTTAACCAACTTTTGAGTTACCAATATGAAACTAGTCATGTTTCATGCTTCTCTGCCAAAATTCAACTCCAACGGACAACTCGAGCTCATTCAATTGCATAAACAAGATTTAGGATCAAAACGCAAGGTTTTCAAAACATTTAACCAACAATTTCAGTGCCCAACGGTCGGGTGTTCCGAAACAGGGAGGACCTGTTCCGAAACACGGGACCATTCCGAAACGAGTTCCGGAACAGGGCTTGGCAGTAGCATTTCCGTTCCGGAACGGTTCCTCCCGTTTCGAAACGCCTAGGCTATTCCAGGCCTCCGTTCCGAAACGGTAACACCCGTTCCGATACGACCTGCCCAGATTGCAGAAATTTTGCTGGTTTATCACACAATTAACCCATTAAACATGCTCCAAAGGCAACCAAATCATACCAGCAAGTCATTCAACACTCAAGGAACATAATTGCATCAAAATCTAGATACAAACCACCCCTAGGTGCACCAACTCATTCAATACATCCAACACACAATCATGCTTTTATAACAAGAAGCATAGCATAACGACTTAAGAATAAGAAGATTCAAACGTTGCAAGCGTTAAAACATATAGTTCAAAATCATAAACCAAACTTGTCTAACATACACAATCTCATTTAACATCAACATAAGAGATTCTCCCCCATTGCCTTTATTATCTATAGCTATTAACCGAGACATACATCTCAAGTGGAGCTCTCCTTGAATCCCTTGCTTCTCGCTGTTCCAACTTCAAATATCTGCATTGATGGACAAAAAGGAGCGTAAGCACATAATGCTTAGTGAGGAATGCTCAAAACCAAAACACCATCAATGCAGCGAGTCATAAAACCTCTTTTAAAAGCAACATAATTCGATAAACCAAAGCAATGTTTGAAAACCCTTTTAACAACATGCTTTAAATCATGCTTTGCTCAAACATGAAAACCAACCCTTAACTTAGAAAAGCTAAGTAATTCACTTCAAAGCACAACCTTGCAAAACCATCAATTTAACCATTCCATGCATGAACATCATATGCAAAGTTAAATACAAGATCCTTGGAAAACATTTCCACTTCACATCATACTTTTCTCATACATTGAAAATCATTTCAAAGCAAGAAACCTTGTAAAACCACTTACTCATTCAATCTAACACGTGCATTAAACAAATGCAACATATGAACCAAAAAATCAATATTTGCATCACATGCCTTTAAAAACAAGTCTTTGCAAGACTTCAATGCACTAAAGAGATTCCATGCACACATGCACCATTCTTAATAGATAATAAACACTTGTTCAAGCTACAAGTAATACATGCATTCATAGAACATTACACACTTCTCATGCAACCTTGCATCATTTCAAGTATCTCATGCTTCATTACATTCAAGAACATTATATTGGCTTCAAAGTGATAATTCACAAACCATCATAACACACGACTCAATCGGATACGCGGATTACAAGCGTTGTCCCCACGCTTCATACACACAACCAATCTCAGGGTCCCCAAATGGAATTTTAACCACCATTATGACCTTACCATACACAAGATCCTCATATGGACTTTTAACCACCATATGACCTTAACATTCACAAGGTCCTCAAATGAAATTTTAACCATCATTACGACCTTACCATCACCCATTGGTAGTTGTATAACATCACTAACGAGATCCCGGGACATACAACACAAGATCCAAACATGGACTTTACACCACCATTGTGATCTTAACAAACACAAGGACCTCAAATGGAATTTTAACCACCATTATGACCTTAACATACACAAGGTCCTCAAATGGAATTTTAACCACCATTATGACCTTAACACAAGACCCACCCATGGAATTTTAACCACCATGGTGTTCTTAACCATCTCGTTAGTGTACTTGGGTGGAGTTACCGGTACAATCACTTCCACTCCAAATCCAAGGCGACTTTTATTCACGGTGCACCCAATCCTATAGCCGGCTAACTATATTCGATTAAAGTAACCAAGAACCACTTACATCACTTGCCAATATAACCATTTTACCACATAAATCCATTGTTTTACGAGCATAACCAAAATGCCAAAATCACCAATTACCATCATCAATCCACTGTTTTTGAAGCATTACACAAAGCCATTAAACAACATGCAACACTATGCAACAATTCCACAATTCCAATGTACAAAACCAAGGATCTCTTACCTTGAGCATCCTTCACACATGGCTTTCAAAACCAGCATTAAACCATGCTAAAATATGCTTTCAAAACGGAATATAAAACATGCAAATCACATGCATTGCATCCAACAATCACAAGTGCTTTAAAAACCAATTCATACACAAACCAAGAGAGAAATTCCATTTACTTACTCTTGAGCTTAGCTAAGTTGTTTAGACTTAAACTAAGCTCCCAAAACCTTCAAACCTTGGTTTTAAAGCCGAAAACCCAACTTCACTCACCGATACACAAAACAAGGCTAGCCAACAAGCCTTCCAAGCATCCGAAACCTTCAACGCCACCTCTATTGCTCACGGATCATTCTCCCCTGTTTCAAGCACATAACAATAGAGGATTAATGCATCATAATGCATTAAAAACACCAGCAACACACCTAAACTCGCTGCTCTTTGCAAATCCAACATTTCGGCTACCAAACACAACCGAAGTCACCTCCAAACACTTCCAAGACTTAACCCAGCCAAGATCCATCACTTCTAACCATTTTTAAACATTAATTAACATCCAAAATGATCCCAAACACGTCCTTATACCTCCAGCATTAACAAAACACCAAGATCACCCCAAAACCACCATTTTCACAAGTAAAAACTTAGGAAAATCAACCTATCCGGGATTGCATTGATTAAACCTCAATTTCTCATCAATTATACATCCATTTTACATCAAAAGCACATCTCAAAACAATGCCCAATCAGATCATACGAATTTCATCAAAATTAAAGCAAATCTTGCATTTTAAAGCCAAGATCAAGAATACATTTGCAAAACCTTTAACAAAATACAATTCAAGGATTGCGAACTTGGGAATTTCAGTAAAGAACTGAGAATTTAGAGGAGAAGGACGTTCATACCTCTAAACTTGAGTTTCTCCCTTTTTGGAACCAAAATTCTTGAAAATCCAATAAGCAAATGCCAAGGTTTTGTTGTAGAATTGATTAGAGATCAAATGAGGATTGAAATCTCATCTTTAGTTATCAAAATCAGAGGAAATTTTGCTGGAGAAATGTGTTTGGGTTGAGAGAAAAGTTGAGAGAAAAGAAAATGGAAATTTAGAGAAAAGTTAGTTAAAATGCCAAAATATCTTTTCCCTCCTTTTTACACTTAATTAAAACCATTAATTAAATTGATTAATATTCAGAAAAATCTGGAGAAACTCTTTTGGGTAAATAGCTCCTTAAAGATTCAAAGTTTCAATCCTTTTTAAAACAGTCACCCAGTTTTCAAAAATTACATTTTGGTCACTAACCCAAAATGTCACTCTTCCAAACCTCATTTTGTAAAATTGATTTCACCTTTCTCTTATATACAATAAAAGAGGATTTTAAGACATTTTTCCATATTTTTAATGCAACCCGAACTAGGCTTTCCTAAAAATAACCTTTTATATTCGAACCGCACTCTGACCGGCCCGGTCCAAACCCAAAACTTCTAAGCCCAAAATTGGGGTGTTACAACTCACAAGGCAACACACAAGGCAACACAGGAGACTTAACCACCACATATTGTTCACAAATTCCAGAACACTCAATGTTAACCACATCTTAACCTTTCACACTTCCGGACTGCACATAGCCCCAACAGCAACCTGAAGAACCTCCAACTTTTACATCATACACCACCTTAACTCATAATTCCCAAAACTTGTTCACACAGTGACACCAACCAATCCAGTCCAGCCACCAAGTAACCCACAACCTTCACTGCTTCTAAAACTCCTTGCAAAACTACTCAACCTCTTTCAAAGATTTTCGCAACAAGCAAAAATTCTTAAGCATCAACTGCTTACCCAAACTTCTCAACGTATTGCTGAAATTCCTTCACATCCGCCGCTATTATTACCATAACGATTCACCAGGACTACTCACCCAATATCCGAAAATCACGTCACAAAACCCCAACCTTGGCTCCGCCAGCCGTTCCATACACCACCAGCTGTCTTCAGACGGAATTTACTTAACCACAACCAGCCAACCACTTCTCACAAGAACCCGTCCAACCAACAATGGCCTTCGATCTTACATTGCCTTTCCACTTCAAGTTTTTTTTTACAACACTTGCCTTACTAGAACATCGCCCAACCTATACATACATATTTAGGTTACGAAACTCTATTCTCCCAGGCTAACCCTTTTCTACAACCCACAACACAACATCTTCTCAACTCTTCGAAGGTTGCTACGAACCATCACCTACACAACCCTTCTACTACTACATCAATGCCAAGTTACCTCAGCACTTTGGAACACATCCACTAACTTACTACATCTCTTAACACCAAGAAACTACCACTTCTACCAGCTATTCAAAACCACCTGACCGGTTCTAACTTCAACCGATAATCTCCTCACCACCACACCACTAAACCCATTAAGCACCAAACACCTTCCTTCTACCAACATGCCATACCGCACTCACTATTACTGACAACTCGCTTAATACCCTCCATTACTTCTAACATTCACCCAGCACCAAAGCAACTTTTAAAACCCATCATCCAACCTAACACTATCACAACTCTAACAGACCCGATTAGTTATTAGCGAGTGTGAACGTTCGTATGCATGGTCACTTATATGCCCTATCAATGCCTGTGTACATGTATGCAAAGCCTCTATTGTCATGTCACATGTATGCATGGACCAGTACATATATAATATAGCATATAACAAATGATTTTAACTATGCATGTATGTCGGTTCACACCCACCAATAACATCCTCAGAGTCCGCCCAAAAACAACCTCCTATCTCACTTCTAACTCGACCAACTCCACCATTCTAGCAACCCATTATCCACAAGATACTCACTAATGCCCTCTTCACACTAAAGTTGTTTTCAAAACAACAACAACTACTACCCCAACATACTAGCAACGAGACCATACCCACTACGCAAGGAAATACCAACTGAAACAAAACTAAGATACTAGAGCAAGGATTACTTAACAAGGTTACCTGAAAACACCTCACTGCCCCGGAGCTTCAACAGACGAGCTCTCTTCCTTGCAGAACCATCATTCTCCAGCCGCACCGCTGCAGCATCAGCTAACACACTAAGGTCATCACCATCTCCCTGCGGTAAAGAACCCTGACTACCCCGAGCCAACTTCAAACAATTACGTCTCAAATGTCCAACAGACCCACAATTCCAATAGATTTCATTTTCCAAGCTCTTCACAACTTTCTGCTCTTCCTGCCACCTTCGAACCTTGTCTCGGCCGTGCCCACGACCCTTCAGAGACCCTTCTGCTACCACTGAAGCTAACTTTACCACATGAGGACAATTCCGCTTCACATGCTCTTCAGAACCACAGTTCCAACAAACTCCTACGCCCCAACAACCTCCAACATGGCACCTTCCACAACGGTCCCACACCGGTAGCTGAGCTTCCACTCCTTGATCATGCAGCACTTGCCCCAGATTTGCACTACCATCCAAGCTTCGATTCAAGCCAAACCTTCTATCATGTAGCCTCTTACGCTGACCGCTCCCAAGGTCAGTATCCACAACTCTCTCGCTTAAACTTTTCTCACCTTCATAAACTGTAACCACACCCTCACTTTGCTTGACCCTTGGGAATTTCTCTCCAAGATACCTTTCATAAAAGGCAGACACAAAGAAGTCCCAATCTATATCTTGGATGTGCGATGCCACCGCCATAGATGTCCACGAGGCACAAGCGTCCTCCAACATCAATGAGACAACACTTCCCAGCTTACAGGCATAGTCACAACCTTCCTGATCAAAAATTAGAATTACACTGACCAACCAGGCCTCGAACGTCTCAGGTATCGAACCATGATACTCCACAGCTCCCAAATCATGTAAACGCTGTTTCGACAAACCCGCACATCCCACAGCCAGCACGTCTACAAACCTTACTATTGCCACAGCCTGAGATGTTCCCAACACCTCTTGAACTATAGGTGATGAACTCTTCATCACAGAACCAACTTCCTTCCCCTGCCTTACTACCTCAACTCCAGGCACTGAAGACTGAGACGAAACACCTCCATTAAAAGGTGAATTCCACGCCTTAACGACCTGCTCTAAAGCAGCAACCATCTCACCTAACTGCCATTCTCTCATCGATTTCACCATGCTATTAACAGCAAACAATCATAACAAAACAAACAAATCGATCAGACCAGCTTTAAGCAAGGATTCAAAACTCCAACTCCAAAATAACACAATAGCTATAATAATAAGGCAATGGTTATCCCGAATTCTCCCCTTTTACACGACATAACAGTCAATAAAACATGGATATCACAACATCAAGCATATCAATCCACATACTTCGATCATGCTCTCATCAAACAACATTCACTCATAACAGCATAATATCAACATATCATACCCATCACACTTTCATCATTCATAAAATCAGCTCACAACACCAGCATAACATCAGCACAAATCCACATTAGCTCAATGAAGATTCACAATAAAAAAGCATGATAAAAACATCAACAATTCGCTCACAGACACACATTTCAACCAGCTTTCAACCACACATCAGAATAACATCAAACACATATTACAACAATTTACCATTTCCCAAAGCATTCGCAACTCAGCTCTGATACCACCAAATGTAACCCCCTTAACCCGGCCTAGACGGTTGACCCGAATTAAGAAGTTTACATGGGGAAAACCAAAGTCAACCCGAAAGTCAACCTTGATTAACGACCTTTTTTTTTCTTTTTAATCTTATCTAAATGCACATTAACCCTAGATATGATCATACAATCAGCATACTAAAAGATCATCGCAATCAGAAAACGTTTAGGGACTCGATTGCACAAAACATGACTTTAGGGACCAAAACATAAATTCTGGAAATTACAAGGACTTAACCAACTTTTGAGTTACCAATATGAAATTAGTCATGTTTCATGCTTCTCTGCCAAAATTCAACTCCAACGGACAACTCGAGCTCATTCAATTGATAAACAAGGTTCAGGACCAAAACGCAAGGTTTTCAAAACATTTAACCAACAATTTCAGTGCCCAACGGTCGGGTGTTCCGAAACAGGGAGGACCTGTTCCGAAACGCGGGACCGTTCCGGAACGAGTTCCGGAACAGGGCTTGGCAGTAGCATTTCCGTTCCAGAACGGTTCCTCCCGTTTCGAAACGCCTAGGCTATTCCAGGCCTCCGTTCCGAAACGGTAACACCCGTTCCGATACGACCTGCCCAGATTGCAGAAATTTTGCTTGTTTTTCACACAATTAACCCATCAAACATGCTCCAAAGGCAACCAAATCATACCAGCAAGTCATTCAACACTCAAGGAACATAATTGCATCAAAATCTAGATACAAACCACCCCTAGGTGCACCAACTCATTCAATACATCCAACACACAATCATGCTTTTAAAACAAGAAGCATAGCATAACGACTTAAGAATAAGAAGATTCAAACATTGCAAGCGTTAAAGCACATAGTTCAAAATCATATACCAAACTTGTCCAACATACACAATCTCATTTAACATCAACATAAGAGATTCTCCCCCCATTGCCTTTATTATCTATAGCTATTAACCGAGACATACATCTCAAGTGGATCTCTCCTTGAATCCCTTGCTTCTCGCTGTTCCAACTTCAAATATCTGCATTGATGGACAAAAAGGAGCGTAAGCACATAATGCTTAGTGAGGAATGCTCAAAACCAAAACACCATCAATGCAGCGAGTCATAAAACCTCTTTTAAAAGCAACATAATTCGATAAACCAAAGCAATGTTTGAAAACCCTTTTAACAACATGCTTTAAATCATGCTTTGCTCAAACATGAAAACCAACCCTTAACTTAGAAAAGCTAAGTAATTCACTTCAAAGCACAACCTTGCAAAACCATCAATTTAACCATTCCATGCATGAACATCATATGCAAAGTTAAATACAAGATCCTTGGAAAACACTTGCACTTCACATCATACTTTTCTCATACATTGAAAATCATTTCAAAGCAAGAAACCTTGTAAAACCACTTACTCATTCAATCTAACACGTGCATTAAACAAATGCAACATATGAACCACAAAATCAATATTTGCATCACTTGCCTTTAAAAACAAGTCTTTGCAAGACTTCAATGCACTAAAGAGATTCCATGCACACATGCACCATTCTCAATAGATAATAAACACTTGTTCAAGCTACAAGTAATACATGCATTCATAGAACATTACACACTTCTCATGCAACCTTGCATCATTTCAAGTATCTCATGCTTCATTACATTCAAGAACATTATATTGGCTTCCAAGTGATAATTCACAAACCATCATAACACACGACTCAATCGGATACGCGGATTACAAGCGTTGTCCCCACGCTTCATACACACTACCAATCTCAAGGTCCCCAAATGGAATTTTAACCACCATTATGACCTTACCATACACAAGATCCTCATATGGACTTTTAACCACCATATGACCTTAACATTCACAAGGTCCTCAAATGGAATTTTAACCACCATTACGACCTTACCATCACCCATTGGTAGTTGTATAACATCACTAACGAGATCCCGAGACATACAACACAAGATCCACACATGGACTTTACACCACCATTGTGATCTTAACAAACACAAGGTCCTCAAATGGAATTTTAACCACCATTATGACCTTAACATACACAAGGTCCTCAAATGGAATTTTACCCACCATTATGACCTTAACACAAGACCCACCCATGGAATTTTAACCACCATGGTGTTCTTAACCATCTCGTTAGTGTACTTGGGTGGAGTTACCGGTAAAATCACTACCATTCCACATCCAAGGCGACTTTATTCACGGTGCACCCAATCCTATAGCCGGCTAACTATATCCGATTAAAGTAACCAAGAACCACTTACATTACTTGCCAATATAACCATTTTACCACATAAATCCATTGTTTTATGAGCATAACCAAAATGCCAAAATCACCAATTACCATCATCAATCCACTGTTTTTGAAGCATTACACAAAGCTATTAAACAACATGCAACACTATGCAACAATTCCACAATTCCAATGTACAAAACCAAGGATCTCTTACCTTGAGCATCCTTCACACATGGCTTTCAAAACCAGCATTAAACCATATTAAAATATGCTTTCAAAACAGAATATAAAACATGCAAATCACATGCATTGCATCCAACAATCACAAGTGCTTTAAAAACCAATTCATACACAAACCAAGAGAGAAATTCCATTTACTTACTCTTGAGCTTAGCTAAGTTGTTTAGACTTAAACTAAGCTCCCAAAACCTTCAAACCTTGGTTTTAAAGCCGAAAACCCAACTTCACTCACCGATACACAAAACAAGGCTAGCCAACAAGCCTTCCAAGCATCTGAAACCTTCAACGCCACCTCTATTGCTCACGGATCATTCTCCCCTGTTTCAAGCACATAACAACAGAGGATTAATGCATCATAATGCATTAAAAACACCAGCAACACACCTAAACTCGCTGCTCTTTGCAAATCCAACATTTCGGCTACCAAACACAACCGAAGTCACCTCCAAACACTTCCAAGACTTAACCAAGCCAAGATCCATCACTTCTAACCATTTTTAAACATCAATTAACATCCAAAATGATCCCAAACACGTCCTTATACCTCCAGCATTAACAAAACACCAAGATCACCCCAAAAACCACCATTTTCACAAGTAAAAACTTAGGAAAATCAACCTATCCGAGATTGCATTGATTAAACCTTAATTTCTCATCAATTATACATCCATTTTACATCAAAAACACATCTCAAAACAATGCCCAATCAGATCATACGAATTTCATCAAAATTAAAGCAAATCTTGCATTTTAAAGCCAAGATCAAGAATACATTTGCAAAACCTTTAACAAAATACAATTCAAGGATTGAGAACTTGGGAATTTCAGTAAAGAACTGAGAATTTATAGGAGAAGGACGTTCATACCTCTAAACTTGAGTTTCTCCCTTTTTGGAACCAAAATTCTTGAAAATCCAATAAGCAAATGCCAAGGTTTTGTTGTAGAATTGATTAGAGATCAAATGAGGATTGAAATCTCATCTTTAGTTATCAAAATCAGAGGAAATTTTGCTGGAGAAATGTGTTTGGGTTGAGAGAAAAGTTGAGAGAAAAGAAAATGGAAATTTAGAGAAAAGTTAGTTAAAATGCCAAAATATCTTTTCCCTCCTTTTTACACTTAATTAAAACCATTAATTAAATTGATTAATATTCAGAAAAATCTGGAGAAACTCTTTTGGGTAAATAGCTCCTTAAAGATTCAAAGTTTCAATCCTTTTTAAAACAGTCACCCAGTTTTCAAAAATTACATTTTGGTCACTAACCCAAAATGTCACTCTTCCAAACCTCATTTTGTAAAATTGATTTCACCTTTCTCTTATATATAATAAAAGAGGATTTTAAGAAATTTTTCCTTATTTTTAATGCAACCCGAACTAGGCTTTCCTAACCCAAAACTTCGAAGCCCAAAATTGGGGTGTTACAATTGTAGTTCCCAACAT
Organism: Hibiscus tridactylites; assembly: GCA_958450335.1. NCBI lineage: Eukaryota > Viridiplantae > Streptophyta > Magnoliopsida > Malvales > Malvaceae > Hibiscus > Hibiscus tridactylites. The sequence goes on along the minus strand of OY288282.1, from coordinate 15,157,338 downwards.
ACATCCCTTCCTCTAACTGTATCGGACAATCTTCCGAACTGTGATTCCCATCACAAGTTTCGCATACCTCTTTAGCAGAGTAGGCAGGTTGTGAATCTTCTTTCAAGAGCTTTTTCATTGCCTTAGTGAGATATGCCACCTGTGATTTTAGAGAACTATCGGCCTCATAATCTTTTACAGCTAATACTCTTTTACCCCCTGTTCTTGCTGTAGGAAACTGTTCCTCGTTCTTCGCCAGATTTTTCAATACTGCCATTGCGTCTTCTGGATCTTTGTCCAACAGCAATCCATTCGCTGCTGAATCAATTCTCATACGAGTCTGTAAGTTAGCAGCATTATAAAATTTAGTTACCTGGTTCTAAACGGGGAATCCATGCATCAGGCAGTTCCTTAGAAGAGTGGTAAATCTGTCCCAGGCCTCGTGCATTGGCTTGTCATCTTCCTGTTGAAAAGTAGCAATTTCTTTACGTATTCGCCCAGATAGATGTGAAGGATTAAAACGAGACAAAAATTCACGAGTTAAATCTGCCCAAGTTCGTATTGAACCCGGCGTTAGTTTATTCCACCAAGTTTTCGCCCTGTCCCTCAATGAATGAGGAAATAAACGAAGCCTCAGTATCTCCTGATTAACTCCTAGTAGTCTAAACGAACCACAAATTTCCTAGAACGTTTTCAGATGCTCAAAAGCCTCTATCAATCCCTTGAGTCTGCTCCGATCGATTAGGCTGTGATCCACCCTTTGTCGACGTCGACTTCCATTGTCTCTCAGCATCCCTATCACCGCTATACGCCATCATCACTCTAATTTTTGACCCATACAACCAAAAACCATTTAATCTCCCAATTACCCGATCAACATCTTCCGCGGAACCCATCCTCACAAAACCAAATCTTGTGCCATCCTTTGCTCTCTTCTTTGGGACGAATACATCTACGACTACCCCATGCCGATCAAACATCTGCCATACACCTTGCCAATGTAATTGATTCGATAGATTCGCTATGAACAACGTCCACACTCGTTTCCCATGAAATCCCACTCGCCTTCCCCCTCTCCCTCTGTTCTCTCGTGAGAGGCTCATATTTAAATTTTTGTCTCAATAATTTTAATATAACATGCAATCAAGGACGAACATTAAAATTTATGCTAAGAGTGCGAAATTTGGGTTTATTGGTAAGGCCATTGCACTCCCAAGGAGATGATGTGAGTTCGAACTTTAGAGATGACATTGTCGGGAGGGGTAGTCACGCACCTTGAACATGGATAGTAAGACAGACATACATATTACTAAAAATAAAAATATATTAGAAATTATAAAATGGTAAAATATAAATAAAAAATTAAAAAGTATTTTATGAAGTATTAAAATTTTGAAAAATTTCATCAAAAAATTCTTCGACTTTGTCAATCGGAGTATTACTATTCGTTAAAAAAAATTCGCTGCAATCTTCATTGTATTAGAGTAACAATAAAATTCAAATCTTCTTTTATTTTTCTGCATCAAACTGATGCTCATTAACATTTGATGTAGAAAAAAGAAGGAAAATTTTTGCTTTATTACCACTCCAATGGAATGATGATTCCATTGATAATTTGTTCAAAAAATATTAGTAGGCTTAGCATAGCCAGAAACATGCTGATACTTTTTTGATGGTTTTTGTAAATATTTTGAAATTTGTATATTTTTTATTTATAAATTTTGATATTTTTAATTTTATGTTTTTACTTACTTTTTTAAAATTATTATAGTGTTTTTAATTTTAATATTTAATGATTATCTAAATATTTTTAGAATTTTAATAATTTCTTATTTATTTAGCTTAAATATTAAAATAGTTATCAAACATTAAATTAAAATCAATTATGCCCGAGAACTCTATAAAATAATTAATTATGCCATTGAAGTCGGTTAAAATATAAATTCAGCCCCTCTACCACATCATCATCACATGTGGATGGCCACGTTAGCATAGTGGACCGCAACATCAGCACCGTTAACTACCACGTCAACACTTTAATGGTCAACTTTGGTTGAATGGCTTCGAGAGAAAAATTGACGAAAAAATTTAGGGGCAACATCGGTGATTTGGTTTTACCATAGGGCATATTTGACCCTTTAGTCTTTGTTATATAAAATGCTTATCAAATCATAACCAACAAAACAATTTGGCCTGGTGGTTATGCCAGTAGCCATGGGTTTGACACTTGGAAATGTTTTGCTAGTTGGAAACGTGACACATTATCATTTGCAGGGAGGTTAGTATTGATTAATTCGGTATTACCAGCTTTGTCGTTATATTACATGGGTCTATTTTTGGTACCGCGGAGCATTATAGCTAGAATTGATTGCATTAGGCGTAGATTTTTGCGATGAGGGTCGGACACAAAAATTAAATTGAGTAGAGTGAATTGGAATGTTGCTTGTAGACCGCGTCAGCTTGGGGGATTGGGTGTGGTTAATTTGCGCGTAAGAAATTTAGCCCTATTAGCTAAATGGAGGTGGCGTTACGCTATGAGTGAGGATTCGCTGTGGCATACGATTATTGATGCGAAATATGGTTGTAATTCTATTAGATGGTGGCCGAATGAAATTGGGATACGAAAGATGTCGACGGTTTGGTGACAATTTGTTGAAGTATAAAGATGATGGGGATGTGAATCGTTTTATGAATCGGGCAGCTTTTGTTTAGCAATTAGGAGATGGTGAGAAAATTCTCTTTTGGCAGGACGTGTGGTGTAGTGAGAAGCCCTTGGCAGTGTTGTTCCCATGGTTATATCGTCTTGCGATTGAGAAGAGAGTGACAGTTAAAGAGTATATGAGGGAGGGGAAGTTCGAGCATGAGGAATGGGGTAAATTCTTTGGCAGAATCTTAAGGTCCTTTGAGGTATCTCAACTCAAGGATATTCGTACTCTTTGTTGGGACCTTCGCCTATTTCTGAATCAAGTTGATAGGCTTGTGTGGATGCATTCAGCTACAGGCGAGTTTTCCGTGGCGGGTCTTTACAAATTAATGCAATCTTTTGGCCTTGAGGTGGACGTTGAGTTGGCCATAATTTGGAGGCGGCCCATCCCACCCAAAGTGGAGTTTTTTCTGTGGTTTGCATGGTTGAACAGGTTGCCGACAATGGCGATGTTGATTGGTCGGGGTGTGAGTATTGCGGGGGAGGCTGCTCGATGTTGATTGGTCCAATGTCCGGTCGTTTAGGAGATTTGGTTAGGCTTCTTTCGTTGGTGGCAAGTAAACATGATGTAGCCGTATGGGGTGATGGAGTTAATGGCAATATGTTTTGATTCTTTATTTGTCGGATAGGTGCGCGGATGGTGGATGGCGGGGTGTGCAGCGACGTTATGGTCGTTGTGGTTAGTAAGAAACAATTGTTTGTTTAATGGTACACGAGCGACATTAGGTGAAATTCTTTTCTTGATAAAGATGAAGTCGATGTATTGGGTACAAATGGGTTGTCCTTCAGGTGTTATTTTGGAGTCGGCTTGGTGGGAATATCCATGGCAGAATGAGTTTCAGCCCCGTGACATATCGGTACTGGTTAATGTGAAGTGGGAATGACCACACATGGGAGTGCTTAAATTCAATGTCGATGGATCGGCTAGGGGGAAACCGGGTAAAGCTGGGTGTGGAGGTGTTCACGTGACGAGTTTGGGCATATATTAGCTTTGTTTTCAGGGCCGATAGGGATAGCAGATTCAAATGAAGCGGAGCTCCAAGCCATATGCTTTGTGTTGGAGTACATGTTGGAATCGAAAGGTAGCCAATGCCTGTTGGTGGTCGAATCGGATTCTACAACGGCCATTGCATGGATCTTGCACTTGGAAAAAAGGCCGTGGAAATTTTGGCGTTGGTTGCAGAGAATTGATGAGGCGTGTGAGGCATTGAGTGATGTGTGTTTTCATCATGTCTATAGGGAGGCGAATAGGCTTGTGGATGCATTGGCGAAGAGTGGTCTGGATCGGCCTGGTTGGTTTAAACAATTTGCATAAGTGTTTGAGCAGAAATCGAGTTTGTTTGGACCTATTTCGTGTTTGGGTTTTTTGTTTCACATGTCCATGAGTACTCTTTTCCTCTATAGGATTTAGAGAGGTTTTTAACGAGTCTTATGGGCGTGAAGGTCATGTATGTTCCTATTCTTCAATAAAGCATCATCCGTAACATCAACATTGAAATTCCATGTCATCATTCCAGTCAATGTGAACTTGCCTAGTCAGTCGGAATTGTTGACCCTTAGTTAAATAACAATTTCCATTCAACGAAGGGCTCTTTTGTTTAAAAAATGAAACATTGTGAGCTAAAGTGCTTCAAGAAAAGAATAAAGGCTAAAATGAAAAGTGTGTGAAATGTTAGGGCATATTTAAGCATTATGCCAAGTCCCTTTGCATTGATATTCTCACTATATTGTAATAATAATAAACATCATTAAAACTACACAAAAAAGGAACATCATTAAAATATTTTATATTAATGTAATAGCTATAACATTATTCACAATCCTAATTATACACGAGTATTATTATTTATATAAATCTTAAATAGTGCTTCTAAATCATTTGTTAGTAGTGCAAGCACACTTAGCCGATTGGTCAAGCTGCTCATCTTTGTTACTCATATTCCCTTAGGGCATGGATTCCAGACCCAATAGGAGCACTCCCTTTTCTTCTCCTCCCCTCTAGGTAAGAGCAAGATTAGAATTAGGAATTGTTAAAAAAATCGTTCGTTAGTCAAATCCTTTTACTTAATTCGCATAATTCAAGTTTATAAACACAAATTTATCTAGCCAAGCCATGTGGATATAAAATACATGGTGATCATAGAAATCAAAGCCTAGCCATAAGATTTACACAGATTTAATAAATTGTAATCGATTTTATAGAAAATATTGGTTGGTTGTAATTTTCACAACCTCTCTATATATTTGAAATGAAAGAAAAGGAAAACCCATTCTACTTCCAAGCTAAAATAAAATATAAAAGACATGGCAGTAAAATTTAATGTTGTTTCTACGATGTCCATATTATTACTTTTAATCCTTTCTGCCATCGAAGCTCAAGCAGATGTTCTCGATATCGTTGCAAAGTTTGGCGCAAAGGCTGACTTGAAAATAGATATGAGTAAGGTAAGTGAAATTGCAAATCACTTTAATACTCCAACGGTAAAAACATGTAGAATTTTTGTATTAATATATTTTGTTTTAGCCATTGTTGGATGCTTGGAAAGAAGCTTGTAGTTCAGCAACCCCATCAACAATTGTGATTCCTAAAGGCGTATATATGTTAAGTCAAGCAACACTAGAAGGTCCTTGCAAGGCTCCTATCGAGATTCAAGTTCAGGGCACTATAAAAGCTCCAGCTGATCCTGCAGCATTTAAGGAGCCTAAATGGATCGAATTTCTTAGAATTGAAAATTTCAAAATGTCTGGCGGAGGAATTTTTGATGGTCAGGGAACACAAGCTTATAGGAGACAAGGTTGTGATAAAAAAGACTTTTGCAGTACACTCCCCATTGTAATGTTTCTTGCCTTTTGCTCGAATTTGATATATATATATATATATATATATATATATATATATTGTAGTTATAACTAATATATAGTTTTCTCTGACTCTATTTTAACTCTGAAATTAAACAGAATATAAGGTTTGATTATTTGACAAACGCGGTTATACAAGATATAACCAGCAGAGATAGCAAACAGTTCCACGTTAATCTTTTGGGATGCAAAAACATTACTCTCGAACGTTTCAACGTACGCGCACCTCAAGATAGTCCAAACACAGATGGTATACACATGGGGAGATCAGATGGAGTTAATATTATTGACTCAGAAATTAAAACCGGTGATGATTGTATTTCCATTGGGGATGGTTCCAAAAATGTGGACATCAGGGGAGTAACTTGTGGACCAGGACATGGCATCAGTATTGGCAGTCTTGGAAAGTTCGATAATGAAGAACCAGTTCAAGGAATTAAAGTATCAAAATGCACCATGAGTGACACGTCAAATGGTGTTAGAATCAAGAGTTGGGCGGGTGAATTTCCTGGGACTGCATCAGATATTCATTATGAGGATATCACCGTGAAGAATGTCAGTTGCCCTGTTATAGTTGACCAGAAATATTGCCCATCGAATAAATGCAAAATGGATGTATGTAAACGCTTATCAAAATCCTAATATAGTGGAAAGAGTTTATCAATCATCTAAATATTATTGTGTTCATGCAGGCAGAATCAAATGTTAAACTAAGCAACATCAGCTTCAAGAACATTCATGGTACGGCTGCGCTTCCAGAAGTTGTCCGAATCATTTGCAGCGGTACTTTTCCATGTGAAAATGTTGAGCTCGCCGACATTGACATTACGTACAGTGGACCCAATGGCCCTGCAGTATCTGAATGTAAAAATGTAAAACCCAAAATTACTGGCAAACAAAATCCTGCTGCATGTGCAGCCCCCGTACCACCAAACCCTACCCCTACGGTTTAAATGGCTTGCAATGATCAAGGCGAATGTAGCTCATGAGCATTTTCATTTTACATAAATGCACTTGCTTCATTTTAATTCTATGTTATTAAAAAACTTTTGGATTAAATTTTTTTGTTTAAAATATATACTTGAATAAAAGAACATAACGTATGCGATAATATTTTACGCATTTCGACTTATTTGACTGGACTTTATATGCGGCACACGTGGATGAAGAAATATATTTCATTTCATATATTTATTTCATGTAAAAACAAATAATAATTATTTAAGTTTAGTAAAGAACATATTTTTCATCAAACATTACCAATTTAAACTTTATATTGCATTGGTTCTAAAATCATAATAAAATATTAATGTAGAAAAGAGGTGTTATAATAAGACCAATTCCGAGTTTGAATGAAAATAAGAGAATAATTTTTGCATGGAATTTTAAAAATATATATTTGAAGTTTGGCTTTAAAAAAATTCTGAGCATTGGTGTCAGAGTTTGATTTACTTCATCTGTGTAATTTCTTAGACGATGCTTTTATTTCTACAATTCAATTAATGAATGGATAAAAATGATAAACAAGTGGTATTACCAGAAAAAGCTTATTGGTCCTCTTTCCCATTGCATAGAGAACAATGGTTGGTCGATCATTGGGGAAACTGAATACAGGGTCGGTAACCCCCCTCATTCGCTCAGTTGAAGTCACTATGGAACCATCGAATTTCATTACAAACGTCAATTTTGTTAAAGTACTTATGTGACAGTTTTCCCTCCAAGTCATTCAATTGCAACAGTTTTGCATCAACTTTTCCCTCCAAGTCATTCAATTGCAACTGAATACAGGGTCGGTAGCCCCTACTTTTTTGCATCAACTTTTCCCTCCAAGTCATTCAATTGCAACAGTTTTGTCCCTTGAACGACATTGGCTGTTAAAGTACTTATGTGACAGTTAACAATGCTAATGTGGTGGTCAACTGTGCGGACATGGCAGTCCAGGATACTAACGTTGCAGTACACATGTGGTGATATTTAGTAGAGGGGCTGAATTGATTTGTTTAACTGACTACGAAGGCATAATTGATCATTTTTTCTGAGTTCAGGGTTATAGTTGATTTTTCTTGAAAGTTCGATAACTTATTTAATATTTAAGCTAAAAATGAGAATTTAAGGAATTATTAAAATTTTAAAATATTAAAAATGGATAAATAATTTGTTTAAAATTAAATTAAATCTAATCGATTTATTTAGTTTTTGAATAAAATTGGATAAATAATTTGATTTTTCGAACTGAAGTTATTCAAACAAAATATATGAAAAATCGATTAATAAATTTGTGTGAATATTCTTTGGGTCCATGGAAATTTTAAAAATCAGAAAAGTGAGAAATTTCACAAAATATCAAAATATTCCTTAATTTTTTTTAAAAACCATAGACTTGATAAAAATAAATAAAATATTCAAAAATTTATTGAAAAATTAATGTAAAAATCAAAATATTTTAGAAATTATAAAATGGTAAAATATAAATAAAAAATTAAAAAGTATTTTATGAAGTATTGAAATTTTGAAAAATTTCATCAATAAAATCTTCGACTTTGTCAGTCGGAGTATTACTATTCGTTAAAAAAAATTCGCTGCAATCTTCATTGTATTAGAGTAACAATAAAATTCAAATCTCCTTTTATTTTTCTACATCAAACTGATGCTCATTAACATTTGATGTAGAAAAAAGAAGAAAATTGCTTTATTACCACTCCAATGGAATGATGATTCCATTGATAATTTGTTCAAGGAATATTAGTAGGATCAGCATAGCCATAAACAGGCGGATACTTTTTTGATGGTTTTTGTAAATATTTTGAAATTTGTATATTTTATATTTATAAATTTTGATATTTTTAATTTTATGTTTTTACTTACTTTTTAAATTTATTATAGTGTTTTTAATTTTAATATTTAATGATTATCTAAATATTTTTAGAAATTTAATAATTTCTTATTTCTTTAGCTTAAATATTAAAATAGTTATCGAACATTAAATTAAAATCAATTATGCCCGAGAACTCTATAAAATAATTAATTATGCTATTGAAGTCAGTTAAAATATAAATTCAGCCCCTCTACCACATCATCATCACGTGTGGATGGCCACGTTAGCATAGTGGACCGCCACATCAGCACCGTTAACTACCATGTCAGCACTTTAATGGTCAACTTTGGTTGAATGGCTTCGAGAGCAAAATTGACGAAAAAATTTAGGGGCAACATCGGTGATTTGGTTTTACCATAGGGGCATATTTGACCCTTTAGTCTTTGTTATATAAAATGCTTGTCAAATCATAACCAAGAAAACAATTTGGCCTGGTGGTTATGCCAGTAGCCATGGGTATGACACTCCTTAAGGTAATTTTTAAATTTATCAAAATTTAAACCAATTGGAGCTACTACCTGTCAGCTTTCGTCTGGTTAGAAATAACTCCCAAGGGCGATCACAGGGTAAGGTTTGGACGTTATTTGTGATGAATCTTCCGTTGCAATTGCATTGGAAAGGTGTCTGACATGTTTTTGATAGGCATGGAGTAGTGGTAGATGTGTTTATCCCTAAGAAGAAATCAAAAAAGGGAAAACGATTTGGGTTTGTGAGAATGAAATCAAAGGCTGATGCGGATAGGGTTATCAAAATATTGAATGGCTTTCGATTATATGGGGATTGGATTCGGGTGTCCTTTGCACAGCGGGAGGCGCGAACAGCATATTGGAGAAAGAAGCCAATTGAGAATCAATCGAAATCGACAAGGTTTAATTTGAAGGCTAATCGTGCACCTCAAGAGCGAAAGGGTGAGACGAACAAAATAGGTGATAATCGAATAGTGGAAGGTGTGGTGGATATGGAAAAAATAGAGATACTAAATAAATGTGCGGTGGGACTTTGTAGATCGTCCTACCGTATCCGAGAGCTCGCTTTGGAATTCAGAAAAGAAAATTTGAAGGGATTTTCGATCATGAGAGTGGCGGGATCAATGGTACTCTTGATGTTTGATGATATTGAAACTCGATCGCGATTGATAGAAGAACAGGCATTTGCGAAGTGGCTGGAGAATGTGATGATTTGGGACGCGACATTGGGAATGCCAAATAGGAGAGTTTGGTTATCCGCAAGTGGAATTCCAATACACGCATGGTCCAAAGGCACATGCCGGAACATTGCTGATTTGTGGGGTGAATTCATCCAATTGGACGACGAAACAGTAGCACCGTCATCATGTGAACGATGTCGATTTTTAATCAAAATGGAATAGCTTGACACGATTGATGCTGTAATAACTGTGAATGTGGGTGCGAACTCGTTCCGGGTGCATATTTCGGAGTCGGATGAGATGTTGGGGGTGAAGTGTAATTGTTGCTGTGGGATTGCAGAGGATGACGGGGATGGGAAGACGAACAGCGAAGAGGGACCGAGTGCAGCAACTTTGAATTGTCGTGAGATGGGAGATAGAAGCTGCGAAGCGAAGGAAACAATTGTCCCGGATTCTTTGTCGGGGGCAACTAATAAGGTGATACATTGGAATGAATTATGGAAGGAACAACATGGTGGTGAGGAGAGAACGTTAGAGGCTTCGACGAGGGAAGTGAGTTGGCTGGCCGATGAAAACGTGGGGCTAGTGCCAAGACCTCTTGAAGAACAAGTGCAGTTGGTTGGAGAGGAGTATGAGCGGACATTGAGTGAAGAGGCACGGGATACACCTATGGAAAATGGTGCGGTGTATCAAACGTTGGTGGATGGGCCACGATCCGAAATTGATAGAGCTGGTAAAGCAACAATGGTTGAGTCGAATGGGGAACTGCGAAGGGTAAGACATATTTCTGAAATTCGTTTGAGTGAATTATCCCCTGAAAAAAGGCAAGAAGCAAAGAAAAAATTGGCGAAGCGGGGGAGGGGATGACCAAAAAAGAAAACAATTACTCCACATTAATTTGCAAACATCTCTCTTTCGGATTCTGACTTTGAAAATAGGAAACGATCGATAATAAAGGAAGCAAGGGAGACTTTAGCATTGGGAAAATACATTGGTGCAGAGGTGATTGGAAACGAGGAAAATATAGTTCAGGATAATGCGCGCTTGATTGCAGATCGAGAGGGGAATCAATAGCATCACGAGATATGAATGTTGTCGTGGAATGTGAGGGGATTGGGCTCCGGAGCGAAGAGGTGAACGGTGCATAATTTGGTGCGACAACATAGGTGTGAATTGATTATTTTGCAGGAAACAAAATAAGAAGAGATAATGGGCGATATGGTGAGTAGGATGTGGATTTCCAATGAGTTCGAATTTGCTTTTTCTCCATCGAAGGGACGATCAGGGGGAATTTTGGTAGTATGGGATACAACACGTTTCCTGGCAGCATCTATTCGGATTGGTGAACGTTTTGTGAAGGTTGAGGGAACATGGATTTTGGAGGAATGGAGATGTGGAGTGGTCGGGCTATACGCACCTTGTGCAGTAGGTGAACAAGCAGATTTGTGGGCATTGGTGACTGCAGAGAATCGGATAGGGAGGTGCCATGGTGTGTAGGAGGGGATTTCAATGTGGTTTTGCATCCGAAGGAGTGACGCGGCTGTGTCACAAGGTCGAGAGGTATGGTTAATTTCCATCAATTTGTGGAATTGAATGCATTTATTGATATGCCGATGCAGGATAAGTGCTACACTTGGTTTGGTTCGGGTAAATAGTGCAGCCGTATTGATCGATTTCTTTTGGCACCGGTGTGGTTGGAAAATTTTAAGGAAATGCAGATGGTTTCCTTATCGCGGGGAATGTCCGATCATGTGCCTTTGCGGCTGACGAGTGATCCGAGGGACAGTGGACCAAAGCCTTTTATATTCTTGAATGCATGGTTGTTATCCAATAGTTTGGTGCAATTGATGGAGCATGAATGGTTGAGGTTGGGTACATCGGATATGGGTTGGGGGAGTCGGGAGTGTTGGCGAAGTTACGTGGGATGAAATCCTATCTCAAGAAATGGAATGCTCAATCGTTTGAGAATATTGATAACCGTATTAAAGTGGCGACTAGGCAATTGGATGGCATTGATAGCAAAGTGGAGGATGGATCGATTAGGTGGCGGGACATAGAGGAACGTTGGAAGTTTAAACGCGGAATTATGGAGGCTATCGAAATTTCGAGAGGCGTATTGGCGACAAAAGTTGCGTATGACATGGCTAAAGGAGGGTGATCAAAATACCACATTTTTCCACCGAGCTCTACGGATCCGAATGCTACGAAATACAATTAAGGGGGCGATATGGCGAGGCAGGTGGGTTACAGAGCCAAACCAATTAAGGCCTATTTCTTCTATGCGTTTCAACAACATTTTGAGCGGGTTGAGATGGTTGGTTCAATGGAGGCATTAGTTAATTTTCATTGCCTAAGTGAGTATGACGCGGCAAGTTTGGAGATTGACTTTATTGAAGAGGAAATACGTTGTGTGTTGTGGAGTTGTGAGGGTTCGAAAGCACCCGGTCCCGATGGGTTTACTTTTTAGTTTTATAAAAGATGTTGGTCCTTTTTAAAGGAGGATATGCTGAAGTTTGTACGTGATTTTGCTGCATCAGGTAAGTTACCACAGGGAGTCAATTCCGCTTTCGTGGTGATGATACCCAAGAAAGAGAATCCGAAAGTAATAGGAGATTATCGACTGATTTGCCTACTTAATTCTTTTTATAAAATCTTGGCTAAATGTTTGGCGAGGCGTTTACAATTGCTGTTGCCTAAACTTATTAGCTATGTGCAATCAGCTTTCGTCAGTGGGCGGCAAATTTTGGATGGCATTTTGCTAGCAAATGAGACGATTCACTCGTTGCAGAAGAGACAAGGAGGTGAGGGGGATTAATTCTAAAATTAGATTTTGCAAAAGCGTACGACTGCATTAAGTGGGAGTGTCTTGATCAAATTTTGAGCAAAATGGGCTTTGGATCGATATGGCGTAAGTGGGTGATGGAATGTGTCAATACAACGAGATTGTCTATCCTAGTTAATGGTTCGCCAACGGGCGAATTTGAAATGCAGAGGGGCCTGCGACAAGGTGATCCATTATCGCCTTTGCTTTTTGTAATAGTGGCGGAATTGCTACATCAATTTCTGCGAAATGCAATAGAATTAGAGGTGTTTAGAACTGTGACTGTGGCCGAGGGGTGTGAGGTGTCACATTTGCAATTCGCGGATGACAAGATACTTTTCTTCTAGGCGAAGGTATGTTTCGCAAGAGATTTGAAGAGCCTTTTGACGTGTTTCGAATATGCCTCTGGATTGAAGATTAACTTTGCCAAATCGAAGTTGTATGGAGTGGGAGTGGATGGCGATTTAATGGCGTAGATTGCTTCAAATTTGGGGTGTGAGTGTGATCAATTGCCGATAACATACTTGGGATTGCCATTGGGTATCAATCCGAGGAGTCTACAAAAGTGGGATCCTCTAATTCAATGGTTTCGGAAATGTTTGGCTAGTTGGAAACGTGACACATTATCATTTGCAGGGAGGTTAGTATTGATTAATTCGGTATTACCAGCTTTGTCGTTATATTATATGGGTCTATTTTTGGTACCGCGGAGCATTATAGCTAGAATTGATTGCATTAGGCGTAGATTTTTGCGATGAGGGTCGGACACAAAAATTAAATTGAGTAGAGTGAATTGGAATGTTGCTTGTAGACCGCGTCAGCTTGGGGGATTGGGTGTGGTTAATTTGCGCGCAAGAAATTTAGCGCTATTAGCTAAATGGAGGTGGCGTTACGCTATGAGTGAGGATTCACTGTGGCATGCGATTATTGATGCGAAATATGGTTGTAATTCTATTAGATGGTGGCCGAATGAAATTGGGATACGGAAGATGTCGACGGTTTGGTGACAATTTGTTGAAGTATAAAGATGATGGGGATGTGAATCGTTTTATGAATCGGGCAGCTTTTGTTTAGCAATTAGGAGATGGTGAGAAAATTCTCTTTTGGCGGGACGTGTGGTGTAGTGAGGAGCCCTTGGTAGTGTTGTTCCCATGGCTATATCGTCTTGCGATTGAGAAGAGAGTGACAGTTAAAGAGTATACGAGGGAGGGGAAGTTCGAGCATGAGGAATGGGGTAAATTCTTTGGCAGAATCTTAAGGTCCTTTGAGGTATCTCAACTCAAGGATATTCGTACTCTTTGTTGGGACCTTCGCCTATTTCTGAATCAAGTTGATAGGCTTGTGTGGATGCATTCAGCTAAATGCGAGTTTTCCGTGGCGGGTCTTTACAAATTAATGCAATATTTTGGCCTTGAGGTGGACGTTGAGTTGGCCATAATTTGGAGGCGGCCCATCCCACCCAAAGTGGAGTTTTTTCTGTGGTTTGCATGGTTGAACAGGTTGCCGACAATGGCGATGTTGATTGGTCGGGGTGTGAGTATTGCGGGGGAGGCTGCTCGATGTTGATTGGTCCAATGTCCGGTCGTTTGGGAGATTTGGTTAGGCTTCTTTCGTTGGTGGCAAGTAAACATGATGTAGCCGTTTGGGGTGATGGAGTTAATGGCAATATGTTTTGATTCTTTATTTGTCGGATAGGTGCGCGGATGGTGGATGGCGGGGTGTGCAGCGACGTTATGGTCGTTGTGGTTAGTAAGAAACAATTGTTTGTTTAATGGTACACGAGCGACATTAGGTGAAATTCTTTTCTTGATAAAGATGAGGTCGATGTATTGGGTACAAATGGGTTGTCCTTCAGGTGTTATTTTGGAGTCGGCTTGGTGGGAATATCCATGGCAGTATGAGTTTCAGCCCCGTGACGTATCGGTACTGGTTAATGTGAAGTGGGAATGACCACCCATGGGAGTGCTTAAATTCAATGTCGATGGATCGGCTAGGGGGAAACCGGGTAAAGCTGGGTGTGGAGGTGTTCACGTGACGAGTTTGGGCATATATAAGCTTTGTTTTCAGGGCCAATAGGGATAGCGGATTCAAATGAAGCGGAGCTCCAAGCCATATGCTTTGTGTTGGAGTACATGTTGGAATCGAAAGGTAGCCAATGCCTGTTGGTGGTTGAATCGGATTCTACAACGGCCATTGCATGGATCTTGCACTTGGAAAAAAGGTCGTGGAAATTTTGGCGTTGGTTGCAGAGAATTGATGAGGCGTGTGAGGCATTGAGTGATGTGTGTTTTCATCATGTCTATAGGGAGGCGAATAGGCTTGTGGATGCATTGGCGAAGAGTGGTCTGGATCGGCCTGGTTGGTTTAAACAATTTGCATAAGTGTTTGAGCAGAAATCGAGTTTGTTTGGACCTATTTGGTGTTTGGTTTTTTTGTTCCACATGTCCATGAGTACTCTTTTCCTCTGTAGGATTTAGAGAGGTTTTTAACGAGGCTTATGGGCGTGAAGGTCATGTATGTTCCTATTCTTCAATAAAGCATCATTCGTAACATCAACATTGAAATTCCATGTCATCATTCCAGTCAATGTGAACTTGCCTAGTCTGTCGGAATTGTTGACCCTTAGTTAAGTAACAATTTCCATTCAACGAAGGGCTCTTTTGTTTAAAAAATGAAACGTTGTGAGCTAAAGTGCTTCAAGAAAAGAATAAAGGCTAAAATGAAAAGTGTGTGAAATGTTAGGGCATATTTAAGCATTATGCCAAGTCCCTTTGCATTGATATTCTCACTATATTGTAATAATAATAATAAACATCATTAAAACTACACAAAAAAGGAACATCATTAAAATATTTTATATTAATGTAATAGCTATAACATTATTCACAATCTTAATTATACACGAGTATTATTATTTATATAAATCTTAAATAGTGCTTCTAAATCATTTGTTAGTAGTGCAAGCACACTTAGCCGATTGGTCAAGCTGCTCATCTTTGTTACTCATATTCCTCTAGGTCATGGATTCTAGACCCAATAGGAGCACTCCCTTTTCTTCTCCTCCCCTCTAGATAAGAGCAAGATTAGAATTAGGAATTGTTAAAAAAATCGTTCGTTAGTCAAATCCTTTTACTTAATTCGCATGATTCAAGTTTATAAACACAAATTTATCTAGCCAAGCCATGTGGATATAAAATACATGGTGATCATAGAAATCAAAGCCTAGCCATAAGATTTACACAGATTTAATAAATTGTAATCGATTTTATAGAAAATATTGGTTGGTTGATATTTTCACAACCTCTCTATATATTTGAAATGAAAGAAAAGGAAAACCCATTCTACTTCCAAGCTAAAATAAAATATAAAAGACATGGCAGTAAAATTTAATGTTGTTTCTACGATGTCCATATTATTACTTTTAATCCTTTCTGCCATCGAAGCTCAAGCAGATGTTCTCGATATCGTTGCTAAGTTTGGCGCAAAGGCTGACTTGAAAATAGATATGAGTAAGGTAAGTGAAATTGCAAATCACTTTAATACTCCAACGGTAAAAACATGTAGAATTTTTGTATTAATATATTTTGTTTTAGCCATTGTTGGATGCCTGGAAAGAAGCTTGTAGTTCAGCAACCCCATCAACAATTGTGATTCCTAAAGGCGTATATATGTTAAGTCAAGCAACACTAGAAGGTCCTTGCAAGGCTCCTATCGAGATTCAAGTTCAGGGCACTATAAAAGCTCCAGCTGATCCTGCAGCATTCAAGGAGCCTAAATGGATCGAATTTCTTAGAATTGAAAATTTCAAAATGTCTGGCGGAGGAATTTTTGATGGTCAGGGAACACAAGCTTATAGGAGACAAGGTTGTGATAAAAAAGACTTTTGCAGTACACTCCCCATTGTAATATTTCTTGCCTTTTGCTCGAATTTGATATATATATATATATATATATATATATATATATTGTAGTTATAACTAATACTCCCTCCGTCCCACTTAAAATGTCTCTTTTGTGTTTTAAAATTGTCCCACTTAAAATGTCTCATTGAAAAAATCAACTACTTTTACAAGGTGCATTTACCTTTCTATCCTTTCTTTTAGTTTTCCAACCTAACAAACTTTAACTTTTAAGGGTAAAATTGTCTTTTTAATTAATTTATATCACATTTCTTACACAAATTTTTTCTTCCTAAAACTGCGTGAAAAGTCAACAATGGACATATTAAGTGGGACGGAGGGAGTATATAGTTTTCTCTGACTCTATTTTAACTCTGAAATTAAACAGAATATAAGGTTTGATTATTTGACAAACGCGGTTATACAAGATATAACCAGCAGAGATAGCAAACAGTTCCACGTTAATCTTTTGGGATGCAAAAACATTACTCTCGAACGTTTCAACGTACGCGCACCTCAAGATAGTCCAAACACAGATGGTATACACATGGGGAGATCAGATGGAGTTAATATTATTGACTCAGAAATTAAAACCGGTGATGATTGTATTTCCATTGGGGATGGTTCCAAAAATGTGGACATCAGGGGAGTAACTTGTGGACCAGGACATGGCATCAGTATTGGCAGTCTTGGAAAGTTCGATAATGAAGAACCAGTTCAAGGAATTAAAGTATCAAAATGCACCATGAGTGACACGTCAAATGGTGTTAGAATCAAGAGTTGGGCGGGTGAATTTCCTGGGACTGCATCAGATATTCATTATGAGGATATCACCGTGAAGAATGTCAGTTGCCCTGTTATAGTTGACCAGAAATATTGCCCATCGAATAAATGCAAAATGGATGTATGTAAACGCTTATCAAAATCCTAATATAGTGGAAAGAGTTTATCAATCATCTAAATATTATTGTGTTCATGCAGGCAGAATCAAATGTTAAACTAAGCAACATCAGCTTCAAGAACATTCATGGTACGGCTGCGCTTCCAGAAGTTGTCCGAATCATTTGCAGCGGTACTTTTCCATGTGAAAATGTTGAGCTCGCCGACATTGACATTACGTACAGTGGACCCAATGGCCCTGCAGTATCTGAATGTAAAAATGTAAAACCCAAAATTACTGGCAAACAAAATCCTGCTGCATGTGCAGCCCCCGTACCACCAAACCCTACCCCTACGGTTTAAATGGCTTGCAATGATCAAGGCGAATGTAGCTCATGAGCATTTTCATTTTACATAAATGCACTTGCTTCATTTTAATTCTATGTTATTAAAAAACTTTTGGATTAAATTTTTTTGTTTAAAATATATACTTGAATAAAAGAACATAACGTATGCGATAATATTTTACGCATTTCGACATATTTGACTGGACTTTATATGCGGCACACGTGGATGAAGAAATATATTTCATTTCATATATTTATTTCATGTAAAAACAAATAATAATTATTTAAGTTTAGTAAAGAACATATTTTTCATCAAACATTACCAATTTAAACTTTATATTGCATTGGTTCTAAAATCATAATAAAATATTGATGTAGAAAAGAGGTGTTATAACAAGACCAATTCCGAGTTTGAATGAAAATAAGAGAATAATTTTTGCATGGAATTTTAAAAATATATATTTGAAGTTTGGCTTTAAAAAAATTCTGAGCATTGGTGTCAGAGTTTGATTTACTTCATCTGTGTAATTTCTTAGACGATGCTTTTATTTCTACAATTCAATTAATGAATGGATAAAAATGATAAACAAGTGGTATTACCAGAAAAAGCTTATTGGTCCTCTTTCCCATTGCATAGAGAACAATGGTTGGTCGATCATTGGGGAAACTGAATACAGGGTCGGTAACCCCCCTCATTCGCTCAGTTGAAGTCACTATGGAACCATCGAATTTCATTACAAACGTCAATTTTGTTAAAATTGAACGAAACCTTTGCTTATTTTCCCTTGTTGTTAACCCAAATACGCAATGTTGCCCCTACTTTTTTGCATCAACTTTTCCCTCCAAGTCATTCAATTGCAACAGTTTTTTCCCTTGAACGACATTGGCCGTTAAAGTACTTATGTGACAGTTAACAATGCTAATGTGGTGGTCAACTGTGCGGACATGGCAGTCCAGGATACTAACGTTGCAGTACACATGTGGTGATATTTAGTAGAGGGGCTGAATTGATTTGTTTAACTGACTACGAAGGCATAATTGATCATTTTTTCTGAGTTCAGGGTTATAGTTGATTTTTCTTGAAAGTTCGATAACTTATTTAATATTTAAGCTAAAAATGAGAATTTAAGGAATTATTAAAATTTTAAAATATTAAAAATGGATAAATAATTTGTTTAAAATTAAATTAAATTTAATCGATTTATTTAGTTTTTGAATAAAATTGGATAAATAATTTGATTTTTCAAACTGAAGTTTTTCAAACAAAATATATGAAAAATCGATTAATAAATTTGTGTGAATATTCTTTGGGTCCATGGAAATTTTAAAAATCAGAAAAGTGAGAAATTTCACAAAATATCAAAATATTCTTTAATTTTTTTTAAAAAACCATAGACTTGATAAAAATAAATAAAATATTCAAAAATTTATTGAAAAATTAATGTAAAAATCAAAATATATTAGAAATTATAAAATGGTAAAATATAAATAAAAATTAAAAAGTATTTTATGAAGTATTGAAATTTTGAAAAATTTCATCAATAAAATCTTCGACTTTGTCAGTCGGAGTATTACTATTCGTTAAAAAAATTTCGCTGCAATCTTCATTGTATTAGAGTAACAATAAAATTCAAATCTCCTTTTATTTTTCTACATCAAACTGATGCTCATTAAGATTTGATGTAGAAAAAAGAAGAAAATTGCTTTATTACCACTCCAATGGAATGATGATTCCATTGATAATTTGTTCAAGGAATATTAGTAGGATCAGCATAGCCATAAACAGGCGGATACTTTTTTGATGGTTTTTGTAAATATTTTGAAATTTGTATATTTTATATTTCTAAATTTTGATATTTTTAATTTTATGTTTTTACTTACTTTTTAAATTTATTATAGTGTTTTTAATTTTAATATTTAATGATTATCTAAATATTTTTAGAAATTTAATAATTTCTTATTTCTTTAGCTTAAATATTAAAATAGTTATCGAACGTTAAATTAAAATCAATTATGCCCGAGAACTCTATAAAATAATTAATTATGCCATTGAAGTCGGTTAAAATATAAATTCAGCCCCTCTACCACATCATCATCACATGTGGATGGCCACGTTAGCATAGTAGACCGCCACATCAGCACCGTTAACTACCACGTCAACACTTTAATGGTCAACTTTGGTTGAATGGCTTCGAGAGAAAAATTGACGAAAAAATTTAGGGGCAACATCGGTGATTTGGTTTTACCATAGGGGCATATTTGACCCTTTAGTCTTTGTTATATAAAATGCTTATCAAATCATAACCAAAATAAAAACAATTTGGCCTGGTGGTTATGCCAGTAGCCATGGGTTTGACACTTCTTGAAGGTAATTTTTAACTTTATCAAAATTTAAACCAATTGGAGCTACTACCTGTCAGCTTTCGTCTGATTAGAAATAATTTAATTAATATATTTATTTAAATAATATTTATTTTTAAAAAAATCTTGCTGACGTGACACTATCCCACATCATCCTTAACATCAATGTTGAAATTCCATGCCATCATTCCAGTCAATGTGAACTTGCCTAGTCAGTCAGAATCGTTGACCCTTAGTTAAGTAACAGTTTCCATTCAACGAAGGGCTCTTTCGTTAAAAAAATGAAACGTTGTGAGCTAAAGTGCTTCAAGAAAAGAATTAAGGCTAAAATGAAAAGTGTGTGAAATGTTAGGGCATATTTAAGCATTATGCCAAGTCCCTTTGCATTGATATTCTCACTATATTGTAATAATAATAAAAATCATTAAAACTACACAAAAAAGGAACATCATTAAAATATTTTATATTAATGTAATGGCTATAACATTATTCACAATCTTAATTATACACGAGTATTATTATTTATATAAATCTTAAATAGTGCTTCTAAAGTTAATAAAACTCACAAACATCAACGACAGGAAAAGAAATGGGCAACGACTTGTGGGAACGCCTAGCTAGGGAGCAGGCAGATGAAGGGAAATTATGTATAAGGAAGCGCCAAATTGCTGGCAATCAACGAGCAAATGATAGTGACAGCCGTCCGGGGCAGCGTTCTGCTGTCAGCAATCAGGTTGCGCAACGAGTATGGACTCTATACGTGGGAGGACTTTCTCGTTCAATCTATTGGAAAGGTCTATGGCAGGTATTCGATAGGCATGGGATTCTGAGGGATGTATTCATTCCCAATCGGGTGGCTCGGGACGGCCATCGATTTGGTTTCGTTCGGATGGCATTGCAAGCGGATGTCGATCGGGTGATTGAAAGGCTACACGGGAAATGGATATATGTTGCTCGTATGCGAGTTGTGATGGCTTGGAAGGGACGAACGGAATTGATCAAGAGGAAAGGGGGAGATGAGGCAAGTCGAGAGCAGCGAGGGGAGTTGGAGTCCGATCGGACCAAAGATACATGATCGTCAACAATACCAGTGGGGGCGGGGGTGAGAGACAATTGCCGAGAGATCACGGGCATCATGGACGAGGATAAGTGGGCTGTTCTTCAATGGTGCGCGGTTGGGTGGTGTTTGAATCCTTGTAGTATAAAGGCCCTGGCGGAGTGGTTGGAGGTGGATAAACATGAGGGATTTTCAATTATGCGATTGTCGGGATACATTATTTTATTGATGTGTACATCGGCGAATGTTCGGGACCGGGTGATGAACATGGATCGTGTTAAAGAGTGTTTTTCTAAAGTGGAGGTTTGGTCGCCTTCAATCACAGTTGAGTCGCGTCGTGTTTTGTTGTCTATAGTAGGTTTGCCGATACACCTTTGGTACAAGAAAACTTTTATGAACATTGCTCACCTGTGGGGATTGTTGATTTGCATGGATGATGACACAGAAACGCCAACATCGTTTGATTGTGGTAGAATCATGGTGGAGACTACATCGTTCTCTCGCATTGAGGAACGCATTCGAGTCAAGGTGGATGCCGAGGTCTACTCGGTCCGTGTGTTAGAGATGGACGGAAAATGTCCGGAGGTTGAATGTGATTACTATGAATGTAAGGTGTCAGAGGATGGGGAGAGTTTTGCAAGGGGTTCTGAATTCGAAGCGGATGAGTGTGCTGGGAAGGAGGCTGATGTCGTACCCGATCCGAGGATGGTTGGATCGAAGGTTCAAGGGTCTCATGGGGAAGTTCTGGTGAATTGGATGATGAATGCTGCTTGGGATGATCCTCAAGGGACAAGGTCTCGATCGGGTGACTTTGAGCATGGAGTAAGTACTCGTTCAGATATATACATGGAGAATGATGAACGGGTGGGGGTTCGGTTGCCGGAACAGCAGTCGCCAGCTCCGGTTAGTCTTTTTAGTCCAATAGTTGAGAAGGAATGTGGGAGTAGGACTCTGGAGTCGGTTGAGAGTCTCCCAAGATGTGATAGTTTGTCTATATTTGGGATTGTTAATTCAAATCCTTTGGATGAAGTGGGGTCGGGTGCTTTGATTCCCACAGCCGAGCAAGAGGTACAGAGTCCTCACCCTATTCTGCAATCGATCGCGCCACAACCTAGACTTGGACAAACTGAATTGATCCCAGTGGGACAGGCGTATTGCAAAATTTGGAAGATAATCGGGAGTGATCATTTAAAAGCCGCTGGTCGTGAGTCTCGTGCGAAGAAGGGGAATAATTTTGGTGGTTGTCGAGCAAAGAAAGGTTCGATCAAAACAAACGTGGAAGGGGTCAGCGAAAGTGGATATCCATTGACACGGGACATAGCTAGTGAGGCTGCAGCCACGGTGAAGTTGGGTTCTCTTATCGGAGTTAAATCGAGTGGGCGTGAGGAAGATATTATAAAAGACATTTCTCAGGTTATTACCGGGGATTGTCGTAGTTTATGACAGATGAAGCTTTTATTGTGGAACGTCAAGGGTTTGGGCGGTAGCGCAAAACGGCGCAGTGTTCGCGAGGTGATCCGGAAAAATCGTATAGATATGGTGTTGTTACAGGAGACAAAACTTGAGGAGATCCCGTCGTTGTGGGTTGCTAATATGTGGTTTTTCGATAGCTTTGAGATGGAGCTTTCATCGTCAGTTGGTTCTTCTGGCGGCATTTTGGTCGTATGGGAAGGTAATCGTTTTTGTTTGGAATCCGTTGATATTGATCGTAATTTCATTGTGCTTCAGGGGCGTTGTCAATAGAAGGATATGGTTTGCTGCATAGCTGCGATTTATGCCCCTTCGGATGTCGCTGAACAGAGTGTAGTTTGGGCTTCGCTGTTGGCTCGGATGAGTGGATTTGAGGGGCTGTGGTGCGTTGCATGTGATTTTAATGCTATTTTACATAATTCAGATCGAATAGGGGTGTCTGATAGGGGTGCTGAGATGGAGGCGTTTGGGGATTTTGTGAATAGTGCAGGATTAGTGGATTTGCCGTTGTTGGTCAAACATTTTACCTGGTTTGGTCTCGGGAACCGTTGTATTCGTATTGACCATTTCTTGATATCCTCAGCTTGGTTGGATGGTTTTAGTTCGATACAACAGGAAGCTTTGGCAAGGGGTGTTTCCGATCATTCACCGCTGATTCTTAAATGTGATGATTGTGATTGGGGGCCAAGACCATTTATATTCTTTAATTGTTGGATGGATGGTCGTTCTAATGTACGACATATAGCTGAAGAATGGTGTAGGTTGACAGGTTTGGGCGTCGGTAATGAAAATATTATGGTGAAATTACGTCATTTGAAGCAGTTTTTGAAACAGTGGAACAAGGATAGTTTCGGTGATGTGAACAAAATTATTGAGGATATGCAACAAAAAATTGACAAGGCGGACGAGTCTATGGCTGAGAATGGGGGTGTTGAGGGGGTGGAGGACGAGAGACGACGATGGATGCATGCGCTATGGTGTGCTATGCGCAATAAGGAGTCTATGTGGTGTCAGAAATCAAGAGCTACATGGTTGCGTTTGGGAGATCGTAACACTGCTTATTTCCACAGAGCGACAAAGTTGCGTACATCTAGAAATTATATCCCAGGGTTTTTGATTGATGGACAGTGGATTACATCGCCATCGGTGATGCGTAGTTTTGTCGTTTCCGCGTTTACTACTCATTTTGCTTGTGATGTTTGGGCGGGTGAATGGTATTTCGAGGGCGGGTTTCGTCAGTTATAAGAGGCTGATAGGAAAAGTCTGATTTCTCCATTTACACTGGATGAAATTAAGAGGGTATTATGGGAGTGTGATGGATCGAAGGCACCAGGCCCAGATTGTTTTACATTGGATTTTTACAAGAAAGGTTGGGAGGTGGTGAGGTATGACGTTCTCCGGTTTTTTGAATGTTTTCATGCTTGCGGGTTGTTGCTGAAAGGTGCGAATTGCACCTTCATTGTGTTGTTACCTAATGTATCGACTCCTCAGCTATTAGGTGAGTATCGTCCTATATGTTTGGTAAATTCGATGTATAAATTGTTGGCTAAGTGTTTAGCGAATCGTCTGCAATCTGTGCTGGGTGGTTTAATTAGCGATACGCAATCTGCGTTCGTTAAGGGTCGGCAGTTAGTGGATGGTGTTTTATTGGCCACTGAGGTTATTCACTCGCTTCGACAAAGAGGCGCTTTTGGTTTTATCTTGAAGTTGGACTTCGCTAAAGCATATGACTGTGTGAGCTTGAATTTCTTAGATTTAGTGTTAACTCGGATGGGGTTTTGTGCGACTTGGCGAGCTTGGGTTAGGGAATGCATTAGTTCTGCCCGCCTGTCGGTTTTATTGAATGGAAGTGCGACTAGGGAATTTAAGATTGGACGTGGATTGCGTCAAGGATGTCCTTTATCACCGTTATTGTTCGTTGTGGTTGCGGAGGCGTTACACTTGATGATGGGTAATGTCGAGTCAGCGGGATTGATTCGTGGGGTAGAGGTGGTGTCAGGTGTGTTTTTGTCTCACCTGCAGTTTGCCGACGATACTATCCTATTTTTCGATGCTACATTGGAAGTTGCACGTAACATCAAGCGTATTCTACACTATTTTCATGTATGTTCTGGTCTGCGGATTAATTTCGCTAAGAGTTCGTTGTATGCCATTGGCGTGGAGGGGGAGTTGGGCAGATTAGTGGCTGAGTTGCTGGGATGTCGACAGGGTGAGTTGCCGTTTATCTATCTTGGGTTTCCATTAGGGGCTAATCCGAGGCTATTATCTGTTTGGGAGCCGGTCATAGCTAACTTCAGGCGCATGCTAGCCGGGTGGAAACGAACCTCATTATCCTTTGCTGCCCGAGTGACTTTGGTAAATTCTGTACTCTCATCTTTGCCTAATTTTTACATGGGCTTGTTTGTGGTTCCAAAGGGGGTGATAGAGCAATTGGACCGTATCCGTCAAGCGTTCCTTTGGGGAGGTGTTGGCCTTGAACGTCGGCTGAGTAGGGTAGGTTGGGAGTTTGTGTGCAGGCTGCGACATTTGGGAGGCTTGGGAGTGGCGGATCTACGAGTGAAAAACATGGCATTATTATCTAAGTGGGTTTGGCGATATGATTTTGATCGAGATTCACTTTGGCGACGCTTAATTGCAGCTAAGTATGGAGAACGTACTCAATGGCGGCGATTTAACACGGAGAAGCTGTCGGCCATGTCTATTGTGTGGTGACTGATTGTGGCCAATTCCTGTTGCTCAAACATTGATCAACATTTGGGGGTGTCGGGTTTCCAGTGGAAGATTGGTAATGGGCGGACTGTGTTGTTTTGGTTTGATCCGTGGATAACGCAGCAACCTTTGAAGGACACATTTCCGAGATTGTTTTCTTTGGCGATAAATAAGTTAGCATGGGATAGTGATTATTCGGAGGGTGCGCATTTTGACCACGGGAAATGGGAACATTTCTTTAGGCGGCATTTGAGATTGTTTGAACATGAGCAGTTGTGGGCCTTATGTGACTTGGTTTGCGAGGTTCGTCTGTGGGAATTTCGCCTTGATACTCTCATTTGGCGCCCAGATGCACATGGGGAGTTTTCAGTTAGAGCACTGTCAAAGTTGTTGATGCTGGATAAGGTTGGTGATGATGATATTGGAGATTGTTTTGCTTGGCAAGTGCTGGTCCCGCCTAAAGTCCAGGCGTTCCTTTGGTTTATTTGGTTGCGAAGGTTGCCGACAACGGATTTCTTGCGAGTTCGTGGGTTGCCATTGAGCGATGAGCAAGGCAAGTGTGTATGATGTGTGTCACCAAAGGAATCTATCGTACATCTTTTCTATGAATGTCCTTGTGTGCTGAAGATTTGGGATTGGTTGCGTCATTGGTGGGGTGTAGTGCTACCTTTACCGGTGAGTTTTGATGATTTCTTTGTTGTGAATTTCCCCTGTTCATTTAATGGTTGTATGAGGAAATGGTGGGCGGCCAGTGTTAGTGCTTTGTTGTGGTCGTTATGGTTAGCTAGAAATGAGTTCATTTTTCGTGGTAAATGTTTGTCGATAGACGAGTTATGTTTTTTGGTTAAGATGCGGTCTTTTTACTGGATTAAGGTTGGTGCCGAGGGAGAGATGTTGCCCGAATAGGTTTGGTGGTCATGTCCGTCTGCGTTTGTTGTTAGTCCGTCAACGCGGAAGGTGAGGGTTGGGGTGTGTTGGTAGCCACCGATCCAGGGTGTTCTAAAATTTAATGTTGACGGTTATGCGCGGGGTAAGCCGGGTCTTGCGGGGTTTGGAGGTTTTATGCGTGACGGGGAGAGTCAGATTTTGGGAATGTTCTCGGGGCCGTTAGGTGTGATGGACTCAAATGAAGCTGAAGTGCGGGCTATAGCGTTTGCTTTGAGTTTAGTTCTAGACAGGTGTTGGCGTGAACAATGTGTGATTATTGAGTCGGATTCGCATGTTGCTTTCAGTTGGGCTACACGTTCGGCGAAACGGCAATGGCGTTTGTGGGAAGTATTTGCAGTGATCGATCAGGCTTGTAGGGTCTCTTATGAGATACAATTTTGTTATGTGCCTAGAGAGGCTAATGGTTTTGCAGATGTGTTAGCAAAGGAAGGCGTGGATCGATGTTCGCTCTTTGTGGCTTGTTTATGATAGGCTTGGCTTTGTTTCTATGTATTTGACGGATCATATCGTACTCTTTTCATCCACTATGGAGGTTTTTAACGAGGCGTATGATCCGTTACGCTGTATGTTTTTTGTTCATTGATGAATAAAATCATACAGTTGCTGATAAAAAAAATAGTGCTTCTAAATCATTTGTTAGTAGTGCAAGCACACTTAGCCGATTGGTCAAGCTGCTCATCTTTGTTACTCATATTCCCTTAGGTCATGGATTCTAGACCCAGTAGGAGCACTCCGCTTTCTTCTCCTCCTCCTTGCTACTGGTAAAAATAATAAATCAATCCTTGAATTTTATCTATTATTGTGGTCATTTCAAGAAATTCAGGTTTTAAAATAAATTGTATTTTTTTATATTTTGTTATAACTTTGTAAATTTAGGAAATGAGATAATGGCGCAAAGCTCAGGAAGAACATGTGCCGTTCAATTTGTGCTTCCAAAATGCACAAATAATTTATGCAAGAGAGGGTGTATTCGCAAATTCCCACATAGAAATTGATTTTTTCAGGCTATTTCAACTTGTCTCTGCTTTCACCCTTACTCTTAGAAGATATAAAAAGCTTGAATCAGATGCCAATGAAGAAAATTTCAATTTAGATTGGACTGTTCAATATCACTATTAATGTAACATATATATGAATTGATAACACCTTTAGACACAGTCTAAATATCATCAGGTGTTTGTGCAAATGAATAGTGATGTATGATTTAAATATTAAAGTCTATTTAATAAAAGGTAAATTCGTATTAATTGATTTGGTACGAAAAATTAAAATTAAAAGATAGATTATTGATGGATATCTCTCGGTATTTTTGTTCTAACACCTTATATAATGAAAATGCAATTTCTTTACCTTTTATGGGTAAAAACATTACGGACTAAAAAACACTTTTTTGGCCATCTTACAAACTTGGTTGCTCCAACAATTTTTAAAACTGCAAATTTTGGAAAATTTTCATTTGCATTGTTTGCTTGCATTCTGCCACATAAGTGTTGTGAACGATTATGTTACTAGAGAAATGTCTATGTTGGTTAAAGGGATTAACTGATGTTATCACCGGTGATACATATTTTTCTTATATGATTTAAAATTCTAATATTTGAATTTTTTTTCCTTTCTAGTAAGATAATTCTATTTATCATCATCGTAATTTGAAAAATAAAATAACCACATGAATTTGACACCATCAGAGAATACTCTTAATGTTAGGGATTAATTGATTTGTTCCACCACACCGTGAATTTGTTCCACCACACCATGAATTTGACCAATTGTGTCCCAAAAATAAGTGTTTGAAAAAAATAAGTAATTAAAAGATTAAGGTTTAGGATTTGAAAATCTCCTAATGTTAGGGTTTTTGATATTTTAAATTTTAGTGTTTCAAATTGGAGTAAAACATGGCTTCAAATCGGTGTTACCTGGTTGAAAATTTGGTCGGTTACTACAGTGTACCAGTGGGGTACTTTGTACCATCAAAATTGGCTATAGCGTTTGCTTTGAGTTTAGTTCGGGACAGATGTTGGCGTGAACAATGTGTGATTATTGAGTCGGATTCGCAGGTTGCTTTGAGTTGGGCTACACGTTTGGCGAAACGACCATGGCGTTTGTGGGAAGTATTTGCAGTTTTCGATCAGGCTTGTAGGGTCTCTTATGAGATACAATTTCGTTATGTGCCTAGAGAGGCTAATGGTTTTGCAGATGTGTTAGCAAAGGAAGGCGTGGATCGATGTTCGCTCTTTGTGGCTTGTTTATGATAGGCTTGGCTTTGTTTCTATGTTTTTGACGGATCATATCGTACTTTTTTCATCCACTAGGGAGGTTTTTAACGAGGCGTATTATCCGTCACGCTGTATGTTTTTTGTTTATTGATGAATAAAATCATACAGTTGCTGATAAAAAAAATAGTGCTTCTAAATCATTTGTTAGTAGTGCAAGCACACTTAGCCGATTGGTCAAGCTACTCATCTTTGTTACTCATATTCCCTTAGGTCATGGATTCTAGACCCAGTAGGAGCACTCCCCTTTCTTCTCCTCCTCCTTGCTACTGGTAAAAATCATAAATCAATTCTTGAATTTTATCTATTATTGTGGTCATTTCAAGAAATTCAGGTTTCAAAATAAATTGTATTTTTTATATTTTGTAATAACTTTGTAAATTTAGGAAATGAGATAATGGCGCAAAGCTCAAGAAGAACATGTGTCGTTCTGTTTGTGCTTCCAAAATGCACAAATAATTTATGCAAGAGAGGGTGTATTCGCAAATTCCCACATGGAAATGGATTTTGTCAGGCTACTTCAACTTGTCTCTGCTTTCACCCTTGCTCTTAAACATTATAAAAAGCTTGAATTAGATGCCAATGAAGAAAATTTCAATTTAGATTGGATTGTTCAATATCACTATTAATGTAACATATTTAATAAAAGGTAAATTCATATTAATTTATTTGGTACGAAAAATTAAAATTAAAAGATAGATTATTGATGGATATCTCTCGGTATTTTTGTTCTAACACTTTATATAATGAAAACGCCATTTCTTTACCTTTTATGGGTAAAAACATTTAACGGACTAAAAAACACTTTTTTGGCCATCTTACAAACTTGGTTGCTCCAACAATTTTTAAAACTGCAAATTTTGGAAAATTTTCTTTTTCATTCTTTGCTTTCATTCTGCCACATAAGTGTTGTGAACGATCATGTCACTAGAGAAATGTCTATGTTGGTTAAAGGGATTAACTGATGTTATCACCGGTGATTTTTTCTTATATGATTTAAAATTCTAATATTTGAATTTTTTTCCCTTTCTAGTAAGATAATTCTATTTATCATCATCGTAATTTGAAAAATAAAATAACCGCACAAATTTGACACCGTCAGAGCATACTCTTAATGTTAGGGATTAATTGATTTGTTCCACCACACCGTGAATTTGTTCCACCACACCATGAATTTGACCAATTGTGTCCCAAAAATAAGTGTTTGAAAAAATGAGTAATTAAAAGATTAAGGTTTAGGATTTGAAAATCTCCTAATGTTAGGCTTTTTGAAATTTTAAATTTTAGTGTTTCAAATTGGAGTAAAACATGGCTTCAAATCGGTGTTACCTGGATGAAAATTTGGTCGGTTATTGCAGTGCACCAGTGGGGTACTTTGAACCATCAAAATTGGTTGGGTTGGGATTAGGGTGTGACGTGGTGTGTTTTGTAAACATTTTGACTGAATGTGGATGATGTCTTATATGTAAATATTATTTTAAAATATTTTATAATTTGATCATATTTGAAATATCATAAATTCATATAAATTTTTATATGTTAAAATTATGTGTAGTCTAACTAAACCGAAACAAACTTAGAAACTAAATCAATCGCGAAGATAAAAATTCAGGTTGTTACCTCAGATGATTTTAGACTATGTTGTTACCTACCTATCCCCAATCTAAGCTATAAAATGCCAAATCCATCAAGCTTTGCTATTGTATTAAGATAGACAATCTTACTAAATTTAGGTGGTTAACTTAGTAATCTTGAGTCTTTAAAAGATAAATTTTAGAGTAGATAAATTATAGGTCTTTCTATAATACGAAAAAGTCAACCCCATATTAGTCGTACAGAAGAAAAAAATAGAGCCATGGAGAATTTGCACAAGTCAGCCCTCGTTATTGTTCTCCTCCTCCTCCTTGCTACTAGTGAAAATAATAAATCAGCCCTTGCATTTTATCTATTATTGTGGTCATTTAAAGAAATTCAGGCTTTAAAATGAATTGTTTTTTTTCATTTTGTTATGACTTTGTAAATTTAGGAAATGAGATAATGGCGCAAAGATAAGGAAGAACATATGTCGTTCCATTTGTGCTTCCAAAATGCACAAATAATTTATGCAAGAGATGGTGTATTCGCAAATTCCCACATGGAAATGGATTTTGTCAGGCTACTTCAACATGTCTCTGCTTTCACCCTTGCTCTTAGACGATATAAAAAACTTGAATCAAATGCCAAAGAAGAAAATTTCAATTTAGATTGGATTGTTCAATATCACTATTAATGTAATATATATATGAATTGATAACACGTTTAGACATAGTCTAAAAATCATCATGTGTTTATGCAAATGAATATTGATGTATGATTTAAATATTTTTTTTGATCAATAACGTATGATTTTATTCAGCGGGTAAGAAAAATCATACAACCTACCATATGCCTCCTTAAAAAACCTCCCACCCTAAATTGGAGGAAAAAGAGTGCATCATGGTAAGTAAAAACATTCCTCAAGGAAAAACACCCCATTACGATGCCATACAAGGATCCGCAAGAACATGAAACCAAGACACACTATCCACACCCCCTTTAGCGAGAGCATCGACGAAAGAATTCGCCTCACAGAAATCATGGTGAAAGCAAACACAACGTAGCTGCAAACAAGCATTATCTATCTCCCGAAACAGCCACTCATATCGCCAAGGTCTCTTCTCCTTGTGCATCACCCATGACAATGCAATCCTCGAGTCGGATTCAATGATGAACGACCAATCTGCCCTCCACCTCGACTCGGCTAGCAGACGAACCGCATGAAAGATAGCCCATACCTCAGCTTCATTCGAGTCCATACAACCCAACGGTCCCGAAAAAACCGCCAGCACCACACCCCTCTCATCCCGCAACACACCCCCGCAGCCCGCCATCCCCGGTTTCCCTCTTGTCGCGCCATCCACATTAAACTTGAGTGCACCTTCTATCGGTGGACACCAACGGATACCAACTCGAGGTCTCACTATACACGACGACACACACAGCACCGGCCAATCCCACCAAGTAGCTTCAGTAATGTCAATTCCTTGAGCGGAGGATTTAATCCAATAAAAGGATCGCAACTTAACAAGAAACAAAAGCTCCTCGGTTACAAGCTGCATATGATTGAAGATCACATCATTCCTCGCAAGCCATAGGACCACAAAACCGTTGTACAGCCAACCACCCACCAATCTTTCCCCACCCCCGACAAAACCCCAATACAACACTGCACTAGAAAATCCGCAAACGTTCTCGGCTTCACCCATGACAACCTCCACCACAAGAAAAACGCCTCCCACAACTTATCCGCAAACTTGCATGTAAAAAATATATGCTCTTCCTCGTCAACCCCCCCTACACCACACACACTGAATTCCCGCTAGAGGCATACCCCTAGCGCGTAACATTGTCAACGTCGGCAATCGACATAATTGCACGAACCATAGGAAGCATTGGACTTTCGGGGGGACCTCTATTTTCCAAATATTTAAACCATCAAGACCACAGTCGGATATACCCATAGATGACATCAATTTCATAAGAATCCCCACTGAAAAAGTTCCATCCGCACTTGGCTTCCATACCAGCACATCCATCCCGCTCCCACATAATTTGTACCCTCTCACGATCGCCCGCAACTGACCCAGCTGTTGCTGCTCAAAGGAGCGCAGCCCACGACTAAAAAACAGCAGCCACTCATCATGATTCAGGCTACCTTGCAACGCATAATCACACACCCGTGCGGCCTTGTTACTAGCACACTGAAAGATGTGCGGAACACCTCGCACAAAGGCATCTCTAAACACCAACGGTTGAACCAGAACAACACCCGTTGTCCATTCCCAATGTGCCACAAAAAACAATCCTCGCTCAAAAAAGTACCAGCAGCACCCCTTCCCGAATCTCTATAATTCACCTCCAAACAAATGACATATGCTGTTTACCCACCCTATTCGGCAGCCTCCCCCTCACTGCTACACCGTACTTTGCCTCCACTATCGACTTCCACAGCGACTTAGGAGAGTCGGCATATCTCCATAACCATTTTTCAAGCAACGCCGAATTTCTGAATTCGATATTCGCCACCCCAAGACCCCTAGCTTCTTCGGTCTACACACTTTCGACCAAGCTACCCGGTTCAATCTCCTTTTTAAATCCGTATCGCCCCAAAGGAATGCTCTCCGAATCATCTCAATTTTATTTAGTACCGTCTTGGGCACCCTAAAAATACTCATGTAATATAGTGGCAGCGTAGAAAGTATCGAGTTCACCAATGTCACCCTTGCTGCAAAAGACAATGAGTTTTTCTTCCAGCCCGCTAAACATAAGCGCATCCGATGAATCACCGGTTCACAAACCTTGCCATTCCGTGGATTAATTCCAATCGGAATTCCCAAGTACTTGAAGGGTAATTCAGCTCGCAAACACCCCAACTCCCTTGCCATCTCCATTGCCACCTCATTCTCTATTCCCACATCATACAATGCCGATTTTGCATAATTAATTTGCAGCCCCGACCCATACTCGAAACATGTCAGCACACGCTTCAGATTTCTAGCATATTCTACTTCACCTTGAATGAAAATAACAGTGTTGTCCGCAAATTGCAAATGCGAGAGGCGACAATCCGCAGCAACACTCACTCCTTTAATCAAACCCAAGTTTTCCGCATTCACCAAGAATTGGTGCAATGCCTCTGCAAAAATAACAAATAGTAACGGCGCCAAGGGCTCACCTTGTCGCAACCCCCTTTCCATTGCAAACTCCAGCGTTGCACTACCATTCACAAGGACCGAAAGACGTGTCGTACCCACACATTTCATAATCCACTTCCGCCAAACCACCCCAAAATTCATCCGGCACATTACATCATCAAGGAATTTCCACTTTATGCAATCATACGCCTTCGCGAAGTCAATCTTCAACACCACTCCTCCTTCACTAAACCGTCTCATACGAAGGGAGTGTACGACTTCGTTAGTTAATAAGATACACTCAACAATTTGCCTCCCTTTAATAAAAGCTGATTGCTCCTCACTTATCAACGAATGTAATACCTGCTGGAGTCTCCCCGCTAATACTTTTGCCAGAATTTTGTATACAGAATTTAATAAGCATATCGGCCGGAAATCACTGATTAGCTGCAGGTTATCTTTTTTCGGGATCAGTACCACAAATGTCGAGTTAACCCCTTTCGGTAAAGAACCATTCGCATGGAAAGCCTCAAACAAATGCATCAGATCAGCCTGCAAAAACTCCCACCCCCGCTTGAAAAAGGCAAAGCTAAACCCGTCAGGCCCCGGAGCTTTCGCTCCTTCACAACTCATGATTGCTGCTTTTATTTCGGACAACAAAAAACCCGCTTCAAGCATATCGGCAGCAGCCTGTTCCAGCCTACTAAACTGCACATCAGCCTCCATCGTCCCCATGCATGGCTTACGTGCAAAATGTTTTCGAAATTCCACCTATATATGACACTTTAATCTCTCCGGATCCTCCACCCATTTACCATTAATCCGCAAACCAGTAATCAGATTTTTTGCTGCTCGAATTTTCGCAGTTCGATGAAAGAATGAAGTATTTCGGTCCCCCTCTTTATAACCAAAGGGCTCTCGACTTCTGTCGCGAAATCGACTCCCGGTATTTATGCAAACACCATAGCTCAATTTTCAGTTGACTAATCTCTTCAACACGTTGCACTCTATCCCCCGCCACCTCCACAACATCATCCAACCTGTCGATCTTCTCTGTCACCTCCCCAATTCTAGTGTCAACTTGTCCAAAGCATTCTCTATTCCATATGCGCAAGAATTTTTTCATCTCCCTTAACTTAGCATGTATCGAATATCCTTCAAACCCCACTGAAATACGCTCACATTCCTTCGCCATTAAATCAACATGATCTTTTTTCTCAAGCCATACATTTAGGAACCTAAATGGTCGAGGTCCCCAATCACTATCCCCACTGGTTAGCCGTATCAGCGTATGATCCGAAATCCCCCTCGGCAAATTCAATTGATATAGTGAAGAAAATCGGTCAATCCACTCACGCGACACCAAGAATCTATCTAGGCGACATGCCTTGTTCCCCGACCCAAACCATGTAAATCTTTTTCCCACCACCTTGATGTCCAATAAACCTACGTCCTCCACAAAATTTTTTAAACTCCTCAATGCCCCTCGATGCATCAACACAACCACATCTCTCCCCCACCTCCCGCACGGCATTAAAATCACCTCCCACACAGCACGGTCCATCTAACACCTCTAAATGCTCCCGTAATTCCCCCATACCCGCCCTTGGTTCTCCACCACACAAGGAGCATACACATTGACCATCCAGCATGGCCATTTCTCTATCACCCACTCCTCTTTAATCAAAATAAAATGCCGATACACATGTGATTCTAACATCCGAAACTTACCACTGTCCCAAATTAAAAGTAACCCCCTGATCGCCCAACAAAAGGTGCAATAACAAAATCAAAGTTATCCGAAAACCACATTTTACTTACCCCATTCGCTGATAGCTGCTCCAATTTCGTTTCCTTAAGCAACACCATCTCACAACGGTGTTGTCGAACCTTATCACGTACTGCTCTTCGCTTCGCGGCTGCACCCAATCCGCGAATATTCCACGACAACACCCATATCGCCGGCTGCTATTTATTCTCAATGCGCGATTCAATGATACGCGCAATATCATGTATGATTGCCTCCTCGTTTCCTATCGTAGATGCCCCTATCAACTTCCCCAGGTCAAGTGTTTCTTTCGCTTCCCTCAATATCACCCTCTTTCTATTTATGAAATCCGAATCAGATAAGGACCCGTTAGCAATCCCTGTATCCTTTTGTACCTTCTTCTTCGGCCTCCCTCTAATTTTTTTTGATAACTTAGTCTCCACCTCAGACCTTTCCTCCGGATTCAAAACACTTAACATAACATTCGATAAACTTCCCACCTTGCGAAGGGCTCCATTATACTCAATATATTTAGCATCCGAGGCCCTCTCTTGAGCAGACCCATCTGCAACCTTCCCCACTGTATTCGCACCCTCTGTTGTCTCGACCATATTCACTTCCACCCCCCTGGGCACCGTCCCCTACACCGTATTCAAATTGAGCCATGTCGAGGCTCGTATGATCGCCATTCCCCTCCCTATCTAACATAGCAACCACCTCATCCGAAATCCACGAATTCCCTCCACTCAATGATTCCACACGTAAATCCTGCTGTTTTTCGAAAGTACACCATTTGTGTGTAACATTAGCATCTCCCTTCGAATCAATTTCCTAATGCTCCACCTCCATCCCACCACTTGTAATCAAATAATTATCCTCAACCACAAGGCTTTCCTGGACAAAAGATTGCAACATCAGATCTTTGCCCTCATCTGACTTACTGATCCCATGAGATGCATCTACAACTTTATGTGAATTAGTCTCTGAGGTTGTCTCCATGTCACTCTCCCCATCCTCCCTATACTCTTGAACCACCTCTCGTTCCCATTCCTGCACCCTTATGTTATAGATAGTGTCGTCTACCTCCAATTCAAGCACCTCATCGATCCTTTCAATCATATTTGTTTCAATAAGTATCCTACTTCGCTCGAATGAGGAAGGCGAAATCGTCGATATATCCACTTTTAACAAAGAGCCCCATAATTTTGCAACATTCTCAAACGTCTCTGTTGCCCACGCGTGAATAGGGATCCCGCTCATGGCGAGCCACACTCTTCTCGTCGACATCTGGATCGCAGTCGACCACGGGCGTAAATCCATGAACCATCTATCTAAATCTGTTCGCGACATAATTTCCTCCTTTTCGCCCGATTCGTTGGGCATTAATAACACCATTCGCCCTGCCATATGCATAATTGAGAATCCCCTCACATTACTCTCATTTAGCTCCTTCGCCATTCTAGCAATCGAGATCGAATTGCGTCTCCATCCAACCACACAAGTCTTCAAAATCTCCCATTTGTCTCCATCGATTTTCCCCTTTATTCTCCTCATCGTACCAGGTTTTGATTTTGCAATTTCCTCTCGATCGCCACTGTTTTTCTCTTTTCCCATTGAGTCATTGGTTCCCTGCGAGGGTTTAGGCTTGTAATCATTCAATCCCTTCTTGCGCCAAACCGAATCCCGCACCCCATCTCTAGCAAATACTACCGTGATCACCGATCCATATAGGCGGAATCCATTCAATCGCTTAATTACACAATTTGCATCTTGAATAGTCGCCATCCGTATGAACCCAAACCTCGCTCCATCTCTCCCTTTCTTCTTAGGGATGAAAACGTCCACCACAACCCCATGCCTATCGAATACCCGCCATACCCCTTGCCAATGCAATTGCTGCAGTAGATTTGACACGAACAGGGTCCATACCCGGCCTCCGCCCTGCCTCGTCCGTTCTCGCCTACCTTGATCACGCCGATCGCCCATTCAGACTTAGTATTTAGATTTTTTTCGTATGATTTAAATATTAAAGTCTATTTAATAAAAGGTAAATTTGTATGAATTTATCTTGTACGAAAATTAAAATTGAAAGATAGATTATTGATTGATATCTCTGGGTATTTTTGTTCTAACACCTTATATAATGGAAACACCATTTCTTTACCTTTTGATGGGTGAAACACTATTAACGGACTAAAAACACTTTTTATGCCATCTTACTCACTTGGTTGCTCCGACAATTTTTAAAACCGCAAATTTTGGAATATTTTCATTAACATTGTTTGCTTTCATTCTGCCACATAAGTGTTGTGAATGATCATGTTACTAGAGAAAAGTTTATGTTGGTTAAAGGGATTAACTGATGTAATCATCGGTGATACATCTTTTTCTTATATGATTTAAAATTCTAATATTTGAAATATATTTCGTTTCTAGTAAGATAATTCTATTTATCATCATCATGAATTGAAAAATAAAATAAACGCACGAATTTGACACCGTCAGAGCATACTCTTATAATTCCTTTAATAAAAATTGATTTGTTCCACCACACCATAAATTTGACACTATTAACGGACCAAGAAAACCTTTTGCCATCTTACAAACCTGTTTATTCCAACAATTTTTAAAACTGCAAATTTTGGAAAATTTTCATTTTCATTGTTTGCTTTCATTCTGCAACATAAGTGTTGTGAAGGATCATGTTACCAGAGAAATGCTTATGTTGGTTAAAGGGATTAACTGATGTAATCACCGTTGATACATCTATTTTTTATATGATTTAAAATTTTAATATTTGAAATATTTTTCGTGTCTAGTAAGATAATTTTATTTATCATCATCATGATTTGAAAAATAAAATAAACGCACGAATTTGACACCTTCAGAGCAAACTCTTATAATTCCTTTAATAACAATTGTTTTGTTCCACCACACCATGAATTTGATCAATTGTGTCCCAAAAATAAGGGTTTGAAAAAATGAGTAATTAAAAGATTAAGGTTTAGGATTCGAAAATCTCTTAATGTTAAGGTTTTGGAAATTTTAAATTTTAAATTTTAGTGTTTCAAATTGGAGTAAAACTTCGCTTCAAATCGGTGTTACCTAGATGAAAATTTGGTCGGTTACTGCAGTGCACCAGTGGGGTACT
Organism: Hibiscus tridactylites; assembly: GCA_958450335.1. NCBI lineage: Eukaryota > Viridiplantae > Streptophyta > Magnoliopsida > Malvales > Malvaceae > Hibiscus > Hibiscus tridactylites. The sequence goes on along the minus strand of OY288282.1, from coordinate 15,119,379 downwards.
TTGTACCCTCAAAATTGGCTGGGTTGGGATTAGGGTGTCACGTGGTATGTTTTGTAAACATTTTGACTGAATGTGGATGATGTCTTATATGTAAATATTATTTTAAAATATTTTATAATTTCATCATATTTGAAATATCATAAATTCGTATAAATTTTTATATGTTAACATTATGTATTATCTAACTAAACCGAAACAAACTTAGAAACTAAATCAATCGCGAAGATACCTTTACATCCATACAAATACAACTAAATCTAACAAAGATAAAAAATGTGTCAACTGAGATGATTTTAGATTATGTTGTTACCTACCTATCCCCAATCTAAGCTATAAAAATGCCAAATCCATCAACCCCATATTAGTCATTTAGAAGAAAAAAAATTAGAACCATGGAAAATTCGCACAAGTCAGCCATCGTTATTGTTGTTCTCCTCCTCCTTGCTACTGGTAAAAATCATAAATCAATCCTTGCATTCTATCTATTATTGTGGTCATTTCAAGAAATTCAGGTTTTAAAATGAATTGTTTTTTTATTTTGTTATGACTTTGTAAATTTAGGAAATGAGATAATGGCGCAAAGCTCAGGAAGAACATGTGCCGTTCCGTTTGTGCTTCCAAAATGCACAAATAATTTATGCAAGAGAGGGTGTATTCACAAATTCCCACATGGAAATGGATTTTGTCAGGCTACTTCAACATGTCTCTGCTTTCACCCATGCTCTTAGACGATATAAAAAGCTTGAATCAAATGCCAAAGAAGAAAATTTCAATTTAGATTGGATTGTTCAATATCACTATTAATGTAACATATATATGAATTGATAAAACGTTTAGAAATAGTCTAAAAATCATCAGGTGTTGATGCAAATGAATATTGATGTATGATTTAAATATTAAAGTCTATTTAATAAAAGGTAAATTCGTATTACTTTATTTGGTACGAAAAATTAAAATTGAAGGATAGATTATTGATGGATATCTCTCGGTATTTTTGTTCTAACACATTATATAACTAAAACGCCATTTCTTTACCTTATAAGGGTAAAACACTATTAACGGGCTAAAAAACACTTTTTTGGCCATCTTACAAACATGGTTGCTCCAACAATTTTTAAAATCGCAAATTTTGGAAAATTTTCATTTTCATTTTCATTGTTTGCTTTCATTTTTGCCACATATGTAACCCCCTCGTCCCGGTCTACGCGACATACCGGTCCGAACAAGTTACACGGGGAAAACCAAAGCGAAACCTGTTAAGGTTCCACTCGGATTAGCAACCCTTTAAAAGTTTTCATTAATTATCTAGTCTAAATGTAAAATTTAATCCTATGTGTGAAAACGACAGCGGAAAGCGATATTTAATACATCCAAACAGATATAAGGTAACTTTAAATTTGCCAAGTAATACATTAGTCCTTTTTGCATGCTTACGAAACCAAAACCCTACATAACCGATGCATATAAACTTAACAAGGAAGCTTACAAACAACGGTACTAAAACACCACATCCGAGAACCTTTAAAGATGCCTAAAAGCGCAATTACGAGCCTGTGTTTCGAAACAGGCTTGCCCGTTTCGATACGCGAGCTCCAGTTTAAAAGCCAGACCAAGCCATACTGATACGAGGGTCTCTAGTAACAAAACATTCCGGAACTAGTTCCGGAATAGGCTCTCACAGAGGCAAATCGTATTGAAACGCGTACCGAAACGGGAGCTCATAGTGTCAAATCATATCGAAACGACACCACCCCCGTTCCGATACGAGTATCCCTGGAGCTACACCCGTTTCGAAACAACCACGAGCGTTTTGAAACGCCTGCACTCTGAGTGGCCCTGAAAACAGTTTTCTGCATCTCCAAACATCACCAAACATGATCCGAAACAACAAGAATCGAGAAACAACAATCATACACATAATCTAGAGGCGTTACATCCTACCACAATCATGATCAAACATAAAACATACATAGCATGATCATATCATTTAAAAGAACATACATCCACATCACATAGCATAAAACAAGGTTACATGCCTTCCATACAAAACATAAACATCTCATAAAACATGGTTTACAAACTTCACACAAAAGCATTAAAAAAATAGGAGTCTAACACATGCTCCAGCAACACATAGAATCCCCATTGCTAACTAATACATTATTCAATAAAACCATACTTGAGCAACCACACACGCGCTTGGACGCCCTTTTCTTGTTCCTTGCTAACTCCATACTAGTGATCTGCATTGCCGAAAACAAGAGCGTAAGCTAGAAGCTTAGTGAGGGAGATCAAAACAAAACATCGATAATGTAGGGTTCTAAGCATGGCATCCACAAGTCATTCACAAGGCATACAAATACACCAACAAGCAACATAGCCACAACTACAAGAATGCATGAACATGGCATCTTACCTCATGTTATGCTAAACAAGGATATAACAAATCATCTTACACATCAACCACATAAGAACTAGTATATTAGCAACTATATAGCTTACTCGGATATGTGGATAACTTCTGTTGGGATTTTCGCCCCCAACATACTCAACAACCATATTACCTTTCGGTGGGATTACACACAACATCGTTTCTCTCATTGATGGGATTACACTCATCATCGCATACTAACATATTTCGGTGGAATGTTACCTCATCGTACTCCTCCTTGATGACTACACGTCACCAAGGTCACGCACGAATTTGACTCTCATCGTGTGCAAACTCATCCTAATGATCGATCATTTATACCCGGTAATTATAACTAGTGCCAACATACTAAACAAGGCTCACCATGATTTCACAATCATGCAACACAACATATCATAACCAATAAACAACGTCAATATATATCAACATGCATAACTAACACATACTACACAAGTTCACATTTATGCACATTAAGTAAGAACTCATAAAGTCAAACAAGAGATTAAGCTACCAACTTAATCCCCACCTTAGATTGGCCTACCAAGCACAATCCAACACCTCAACCACACACTTGAACCCATTTAAAACCATTTTAAACAAACCACTTGCCGAGAACCCTTAAACAAACCGATCAAGCCGATCAAGCCTCCAAATTTTTCGGAATCGAGCCCGAAGCTTTTCCAACGGTTTCCCTTGATTCTAATCAACCAAAAACAACATATTACTACCCAAATCATCCCCAAACCACTGTCACAAATCAGGTACAAAGACAAGAATAATTCTCTACATTTCCAAGCCATGAACTAACCCAAAAATCCTCATTTTCGGACATGAACTTAACCCAGCAGAAACCCATCAATCTCAACACTCAAATCATCTTTAAACACCTTCAAAAAAACCCTCAAGCATCACTATATCACCAGCCCAACTCTCCTACACCAAACTACCTCAAAAACCCAAGTTTTTAACCCTTTAAAACACCCACAAAAACCCATTTTGGGATTTTCATCAAAACACCACCATTTTCACTTATGATACCCCTAAGGGAAAGAGTTTAACATAATTTAACTTTACAAATCGAAAACAAACAAAAACCGATTAAAGCTTCAACCTTTTTCTTAAAATTTGAAAACTTGGAAAACTTCAAAAATGGTGTTTATGAGAAACTAAAACCATAGAAATGTTAGGAATGATGAGGAGAAGTCAAAAACACTCTTACCTTGATGAAAACACTTGAAATCCTAAAGAAAATTGATGGAACAATGATTTGGGGTTGGGAAGGTTTTAGATGTCGTGGAATTTGGTTTGAAGAAGAGGAAGAAGATGACATTTCAAAAGGCACTTTTTACTTATTTTGTTTTTTCTCATTTAGAAAATTACTCATTTGCCCTTAATGAAATTCAAGCCCTTTTTAATTAAAACCAAAACCCATTTTAATTTAAAACAAGCCACTTAACCTCATCCTATCCCTAGGTCCGAGATAGTTAAACCATCAACTGGAGAACCCGTGCTTATTCCTTTCGTATACTTAACTCTCCCGATATTAAGTAAATGAGTAATCTCACAATGCTCTCCCGATACTCTTGCAAGATGTTAAAACTAGAATAAGAAAACTTGAAGTCTATTTTATTGAACAAAAAAATTCCTAAAACAAATGCAATCCTTGCAATTACTTTACAAATCAACCCGTAGCCCTAGGGGAAGTTTAGAACATGATAAGGAGGGGAAAATGACTAGGGTTTAGAAGAGAAGGCTAGAGAGTAAGATATCCTTCCCTAGGTCAAATTACATGCCTTTATATAGGCCTTGGGTTCAAGTTTTCTACTATGGCAAGAATACAAGTTTAAACTAAAGCACAAATCTATTAAAGACTAAATCTTCAGAATATATGTCTTAATTCGTCCTTCCTTCTTGCTTGGAGTTTCTTCCTTGAACTTTGGGCTTGACCTTCATTCTAATCTAGGGCTTGGAAAAATATAAGGGTGCTCCACGATAGACCGGCTTAATTTTCTCTTTCTGTCGAGGCCAACGTTGCTTTTTCTCTTCACCACTGCTGTCGTCCTTGGCTGCCACGGCAACGGCCATGGCAGCATCGTCCTCCTCGTATGCACATCTAGTTCTAGCTCTGCTTCTTCACTGCCAAGCGTCCGCTTCTCCACTGCCCTCTATCTGCTGCAGCAGGTACCTGCAAAAGCAACCAATTTCAGTAGAAACTGTGCCATTTGATATATTTGTGATGTATAAATGAAATCTAACTTAAATGCAATGAATTATGCTTGAATGCAACAGAAATATGAGTTAAATAGGGGGTAAATTATAGAACTTTTACACACTCAACACATGGTGTACCGAAATCTATAGTGTCAGACAGAGATCTGAGGTTCACGGCTAGATTTTGGGAGAGTTTGCATAGTGCATTGGGTACTCGACTAAATTTCAGCACTTCATATCACCCTCAGAACGATGGTCAGTCAGAGAGAGTCATACAAATGTTGGAAGACATATTGAGATGTTGCACTATTGAATTTTAAGGTTCGTGGGAGAAGCATCTATCGTTACTAGAGTTTGTATATAATAACAGTTATCAAGCGAGCATTCAGATGGCACCTTACGAAGCTCTGTATGGTAGAAAATGTAGAACATCTATTTGTTGGGCCGAAGTGGGACATAAATTGATACCTTTGCCTGATATGCTTAAGGGTACTACCGAGAAAGTACAGTTGATTTGTGACAGTTTGAAGGCAGCTTCGGATTGACAAAAATCTTATGCGGATTTGAAAAGAAGAGAAATAGAGTATGCTGTGGGCGACAAAGTGTTCTTGAAAGTCTTACCTTTGTAGAAGGTGATGAGGTTTGGTAGGAAAGGCAAGTTGAGCATGAGGTTCATTGGCCCGTATGAGATAGTTTACAAAGTTGGTCCCGTTGCCTATAGATTGAGACTGTCGGCCGAACTAGAGAAGATTCACGACATGTTTCATGTCTCGATGCTTCGGAGGTATAGATCAAATCTGTCACATGTTATGATGGTTGAGGAGATGGAATTGAATCCGAATTTGACCTACGATGAAGAACCAATTGAGATTTTGGCTTCGGACAGTAAAGTGTTGCGAGGAAGGACCATTGAGTTAGTTAAGGTTAAGTGGCGACAACAAGGAGTGGAAGAAGCCATTTGAGAGAGGAAGGATGACATGAGAAAGCAGTTTTCGCATCTCTTTCCGCTAGGTAAATTTCGCGGACGAAATTCCTTAAGTGAGGGAGAGTTGTAACTCCCCAAGTTTAGGGCTGGGAGATATCGGTTTAGTTAAGCTGAGTCGGGTTAAAAATTACATTGGAGACAAACTTTTTCAACAGACAAAAAAGTATTTTAAAGGAAAAAGGGCAAAAGGGAACTTTTAATAAAAATGAATAAAAAGGGAGATTTTTGAAAGTCATTGACTTCTTCAATTTTCATTTCACGTTCAAAAACCTCCCCAAAACCCTTCACTATCCCATTGGATTCAACACCTCAAACCAAGTGATTTCTTCAAGGTAAATGGTTCGTCAACTTATTTTTATCTTCCTTGAGTCTTAAATGCTAAGATTTTTGCAAAACTCGTGGATTAAACATGTTTTGATTTTTAAAATTTGGTTTGAAATGAAAGAAAGTTTATGGGTTTTTCATTTAGGTTGGTTATGACTGAGTTGAGGGTGTTTTAAACTTTGTATTATCACTAAAATAACATAAAAATGGTGGGTTGTTATGGGAAACCCAAAATGGATATTGCGGGTAGTTTTGGGAGTTGGAAATCTTGAGTTTTTATATGGGTTTTAGGTCTAAATGACAGTTGGAGGTTTGATAGCTTTGGATTGATGTTTAGGGATGCTAAAAGGTAGATTTTTAATGGTGAATTCGTCAAGTATGGCTGCAAGTAGTTTGGGACTGATATTGTTATGTTTCTGGCGAAGTTTGGGCTTGAATCGACGCTAAATAAGCCCCACAACCGGAGTCCATCAACCTATGAGCCTCTAAAGCTGACACAATGTTCGACAAGAACTTAACGTTCTCGCCTACTACTACTACTACCTCGTAGCTATCGGAAAGCTTCAACGAAATTCTCTTTGTCTAAAAATCTACACTAGCTTTGTGCTCAACCAACCAATCCATACCCAAAACACATGACCCTGAATCTTCAGCAGACACCTCCTATACATTCGTCTAACTACAACTGTCTCACCGAAAGAACTAGTCACATGCATACATACGTCTAAAATCTCAACAGGTATGTCAACTTCTTTGCATGCTCACTCAAAATGTAAGAATGCGTGGAACCTGAATCAACTAAGGAAAGCAAAGACATGTACTATAACTCAAAATTACTTGCTATCACATCTGTGTCATTCCCTGCCTCTCTCTGTGCGTTGACTTTAGCTGGTCCACCGGCCTCTGGCTGAACTACCACGACATGAGCAAGATTCCTCGGTGCCTCTATCCTAGGTGCATCAACCTGCGGTTGGGAGTAACCACGACCGCGCCCACGACCTCTTTGATAGTCCATCGCTCTCGCATGAGCCTGTGCCTGAATCAGTGCCTGTGCCGCCTAATGCAGACACTCTCTCCTGAAGTGGTCTCTCTATCCACAGTTACAGCAAGCATGATAGTTTCCCTAACACTCTCCTCAATGTCGTCTCCCACATCGGGCAAATGCCCTCCAACTCTCTGGCCCTGATGGTCTCTACCGTGGTGGCCACCGCCACGCCTATGATCAAACTGATGTCCACTGCCCCGATGCCTCTTGGCATCACCACGATCAAAGTTGTTGTGCCTCTTCCCTTAACCGGATCCTCCCGAATGCTTGGTCAGCCCCAAGCTATGCTCGATGTCCTTGGCCCTAGTGACCAAGACATTAAAATTAGAATAATCAGTAGCCAAGGTGTACCTCTTGACTTCCTCATGAAGTCCATACATGAACCGATCACAACGGTCCCTCTCAGTAGGAACCAACTCCGGAGCATACTGACTCAGTCGGACAAAGTGGATCTCATAATCTGTCACTGAGGTGTCTCCTTGAACAAGAGCCATGAACTCCCGCTTCTTCTTATCTAAGTATCTCGGGCCCAAATACCTCTTTCTGAAGGCTGTCTCTAAGAAGTTCCAACTGATCTCGGCCTCAGGCATGCTGGTAGTAATGGTGACCCACCAGGTGTAGGCATCACCCTAAAGCAACGAAACTACACAACCCAACTTACGAGTCCTAACACATCTCATCTGAGCTAAAATACGAACCGTCTTCTCTAGCCACAACTCTGATCTCTCAGGCGTAGATCCTCTGAACTTATCCGCTCCGAGGCTACGGAGCCACTCTAATAGTAAGCGAGCATCATCTCCTCTCGGGTGAGCTGCAGCCTGAGCTCCGGAAACTGCAGCCTGAAACGCTCCCGCTATATCTTGAACTAGCGGAGCCATGTCTACCCCTGCAGGACCTTGGCCACCCTCGTCAACCTGAGGTCCCGCTCCCTTAGCTCCACCCTCGCCTTCCACATCAGGCTGAGGAGGTGGTGGTGGTGGAGCTCCGACTCCAACAGCAGGCTCTTCCACAGGAGCCTTTACTCCAATCACTGGCTCATTAACAGGAGCCGCAACATGGGGTTCCTGGCGAACCAACCTCGGTCTACCTCTAGGCCTCGACATAACTGCCCATAAACAACAACAACAACATATAAGATTGGGTTAGCAAAGGCAAGGTCCAAGTGGCTCAAATATGTTTCCCTCACTTAAAAATCTTTTTTCCGATGTAATAGAAGCAATGGGACTATACTCAACATGCTTCAAATAACATACACATACGATTAATTAAGCAAACATCAAGCATTCTTGATAAACAAGCAAACATACTTACATGGCAAGCAAACACCGTGCAATTGCAATACAAGAATTTAACTTACCTAACTTACCTGCCCGAGGTCTCGGAAACCTCAGGCTCTGATAGCAACAAGTGTAACCCCCTCGTTTCGGTCCAGGCGACTGACCGGTGCGAGTGGGTCACACGGGGATAACCGAGGCGAAACCCGTTAAGGCTCCACTTCGGTTAACAATCCGAGAAAACTTTTTCATTTATTATCTTGTCTAGATGGATTTAATTAGACCTCTGTGAGAAGCGGCAGGGGAAAACAAGACTCACAAGAAAGCTAACATCGAACAGGGCCTAATGCCCAACACTTGAGAACCTTTAGAGATGAAAAAAGCCCACTTTTCAAGCATGTGTTTCGAAACAGGCTTGCCTGTTTCCAAACACGGGTCCAGCTTAAAAAGCCAACCACTCGTACCGAAACGCATCCACCCCGTTTCGGAATAGGTGTCCATTTCGCCTAGATGTTCTGAAACACGTTCCGGAACAGGCAATCACAGTAGCCAAAACGTTTCGACACTCGTATCAGAACAGGGGTTTACAATGGCCAAACCGTACCGAAACGCATTCCGATATGGGAGTCCTTGGAACCACACCCGTTCTGAAACAGCTTCCCTCGTTCCAAAACCCCTACAACCAGTGAGTTCCCAAAACTAGATTTAAACATCTCTAAACGATCCCAATTGACACCAAAGACTTCAAGGAGCAAGACACAACATAAGCACACAACTCTAGAGGCATACACTCTACTTCAAACACGTTCATCGCACCACATACATGAGAAGGGCATACATTTACAAAGGATTATGCATTCATGAAAAGAGGCATACATTGCATATTAAGGTTTCAAGCCTTTGCACAAAACATACACTTAAACATTCATGATAGGGGCACAAGGTCAACATACAAGGCATAGGCAAGCCATAAACAAAACGTCAACATATCAAAGAAGTCTAAACAAGCTCCTAACACAAAACAACAACACATATCCCATTGCTTATCTATTACATCTCATAACTTAAAAGTCCATACTTGATGATAGCAAAAGCACAAATAGCACACTTGGAGGCCTTCTCCTTGCACAAGCAACCCACGGATTAAGGATCTACATTGTCGAACAAAAGAGAGCGTAAGCGTAAAGCTTAGTGAGGGTAAGCTCATAAAACAAATCTCGATAATACAGGGTCCAAGCACGAGCAACACAACCAAGGAAGAATGCATGTTTTCTTACCTTCGAAACCACGAGAGCCAGATATATATATGATGCATGAACATAATATCAATATCATGCCATGCTCAACATGTCCATAAACACAACTATATGGAAACACATTTAACAAACGTATTGGCACCTAGCTATGACCTAAATACACGGATAACAACCGTTGGAACTCACATCCAACAACTCAACCATTACCATACGATGGGATTACACTCATCACCGTTTCACGCGGAGGGGATTCCACTCATCCTCACGCTCTTCGATGGGATTCCACTCATCACCGACTAACATATATAAGAAGATTTCCGGGCGTACCCGTACTCCATGTTGATGACTACCATCACCAACACCACGCGCGCATTTCGAATCTCGTGTGCACACTAACATCCTAATGATTGATCATTTGTACCCAAGCATACTAGTGCCAATACTAACTCATTTCACAAACTTTCATAACAAAAATTTCTTACCATTTCTCGTGTCTAGCACGTAGCCACCATGATTTACAATCATGTACTCACATTACATCAACCACATGCATATCACAATGCTTAAACAACTCATCATGCCTCAATAACACACATAGCCACAATGTGCATAGCAACATAAATCACAAATAACATACGAGGCATAAACAAAATATTCAAAGTTCATCCAAAGGTCTCTAACTAAAGCTTGAGATTAGACTAACAATATAATCTGAACTCTAGGTGGGTTTACCAATCCTGACCTAGGTCCACATGCTCGAATCAACGTTTGAAAACCAATTTAAAAACGTAGAACCACTCGTCGGACTTTCCGAACACAAGCAAACCACCGATCAAGCTCCCAACGGTTCCAGATTCGAATGTGAGGCTTCACCAACAAAGTTCCTTGATTCTAGGCAATCCAACACAATCAAAACAATCACATTTCATTCCACAATTCAATAAGCAACCTGGAACACAATTCAAGCTAAAACTCGACCCAAAACACTCTCAAAACACCATTTTCGAGCAGCCCTCAAACTCAGCAAAGAATCAATGTTTCCAACACTTTTAACACACCTAATAGCTTCCAAAATAACCCCTAACCATCATACAACCATCAGCCAACAATTCTCACACTAAAACAACCCCAAAACACAACTTTAAACCTCTCTAAAACCCCATACAAACCCAAAACCGTGAATCATTATAAAACCTTGTAAAAATTAGGTATGTTGGACCTTTTGGGTTGCTAATAACATAAATAATGATAAGGAATCAAAAGCTTTAACAATGGACAATAAAGTTTGGATTTTTTTAACTTAGAACCTGAAAAACTCAAAACAATGGGTAAAAATGAAAACTAAAGGTATAGACATGAAGAGGACAATGAAGACAACTCAAAAACATATTTACCTTTCAAAAATCCTCAAAGATGAAGCAAGGATGTGATGGAATAGTAACTTCAATGGAGGGGGAGAAAATTTTGTGGAAATGAAAATGGGTGGGGAAGAAGATGATGAATAAAATGGGTGTTTTATTTTTAAAGCCAAAAGTCACTTGTACCCTTAATGAAAATGAGTTATTACCAAAATATGAAATCCATGGCTATTTGGGGTTTAATTTTAAAATATGTCTAACACAACTAATTAATTTGAAAACAAAACTCGGAACATTATTTTATTTATTTAATTCACCCGACCCCCAAACTCGGGAGTTACAGGTGGGCGTTTTCCCGAGTGTGCTAGGTGCGGGAGGCATCACACCGGAGAGTGTTGGGGAAACTTTCATGCGTGTTTGAACTGTGGAGTTAGAGATCACCTTAGACGTGATTGTCCACATCAAGTTGGGTTTGCACCAGTTAAGGTTCAGGCTCCTGCTATAGCTATTGAGTACCCGAGAGGCCGTGGGCACGGTCAAGGTAACTTTTAGCCAAGGAATGATGGAAAGAGGAATGTAGCTCATGTAGTTGCGGTTCAGCCGGAGGGCGACGGTCAGGCTAGAGTTTACGCTCCGCGAGGGGGACAAAACGACACGATGTGATTACAGGTAATTTCTCGATACAGTCTCTGAGTTTGCTTTCCTTGATTGACTCTGGGTCTATGCATTTATACATATTGAGTGAGCATGTAAAGATGTTGAATATACCTTGTGAGGTACTAGAGGTAAGTGTTAGTGTTACTAGTTCCTTCGGGGATACAGTAGTGGTTAGGAGGATGTATATAAGGTGCCTGTTAATGGCTCAAGGGCATATATATCCAGTGGACATGATGGAGTTACCGTTCTATGGCTTCGATGTGATTTTGGGTATAGACATGCTTACAGAACATAGGGCTAAGATAGATTTCGAAACTAAGAGACTCTTGTTGAAGCTTGCGGATGACTATGAGATTGTGGTAGTAGGGGAGAATGTAAAATTCTTATCAAATGTTGTTTCAGCCTTAGAGGCTCAGAGATTAGTTGAGTTGGGTTGTGAGCCGTACTTGGGCTATGTGTTTAATCCGAACATGAATGAAGTTAGAACACATGATATCAGAACAATGTGTGATTTTTTGAGTGTGTTTCCGGAAGAATTGTCTGGTTTGCCGCCTGACAGAGAAGTAGAGTTTGCTATAGATACATACTCAGATTATGCTCCTGTTTCGATTGCTCCATATCGTATGGCACCAAGAGAACTTAGAGAGTTGAAGACTCAGTTACAAGAGTTGTCAGATAGAGGTTTCATCCGTCTGAGTTTTTCGCCTTGGGGCGCTTCGGTATTATTTGTGAAGAAAAAAGACAGTAGCATGAGGATGTGCATTGATTATAGACAGTTGAATCAGTTGACAATGAAAAACAAGTATCCCTTGCCGCGTATCGATGATTTGTTTGATCAGTTGAGAGGGGCATCAATCTTTTTGAAGATTGATTTGAGATCCTGTTATTACCAGTTGAAGGTAAAAGAGGTTGATGTACCGAAGATAGCTTTTAGGACTAGATATGGTCACTACGAGTTCTTAGTTATGTTGTTTGGGTTGACAAACGCACCAGCTGCTTTCATGGACATGATAAACATAATCTTCCATCAATACTTAGATCAGTTTGTGGTTGTATTCATAAATGATATTTGGTGTATTCACGTACCGAGAATGTAACCCCCTTAACCCGGTCTAGACGATTGACCCGAATTAAGAAAGCCACACGGGGAAAACCAAAGTCAACCCGAAAGTCAACCTTGATTAACGACCCTTTTTTTTTCTTTTAAAACTTATCTAGATGCACATTAACCCTACTTGTGATCACACAAACAACATACTATAAGATCACAACCATCCAAGATCAAACAGGGACCCAATTGAACAAATTACAACTTTAGGGACCAAATTGTAAATTCTGATAAATTAAAGGTCTTAACCCAATTTAGAGTTACCATCTTGAAATTAGTCAGGTTTCATGCTTCTCATTTAAATTTCAGCTCAAAAGGACCTCTCAAACTCTTCCAATTGAACAAACAAGATTCAGGACTAAAACGTAAACAAAACAAAACATTCAAAGATACTTTTAACTAATTTTTAACGGTCTGGTATCGATACGCCACGTGTCGTACCGATACGCGGGGAAGGCAGTAACCAAACTTTAGCAACGGTATCGATACAAGTTTCCCCGTATCGATACAGTCTTCATACAGTATCGGTACCTGTTCATCCGTACCGATACGCCTGGGCAGGAATGAGCATAATTGGCTCAGGCGTATCGATACACAAGCCCGAGTACCGATACTCCTGCCTGACTTCGACTCAAAACTATCATCTAACATGCTTCAAACATCAAATTAACATCACCAAACCATATCACTTAATCATACAACATGCAAGAACCATAATTGCATCACCAATTCAGCATTTAAACAACATATAAGAAAAGCCCCAATTTGTAAAGCATGCTTCTTACTTAAGCTACCATTCATGCATAACCTTCATAAACAAGCAATAGGAAGTCCAAACCAAAAACCAGCAATTCATACAACATTTAACAAACTCAGGGAGTCTCAAACACCTCCCAAAACATACACATTGGTCCCCCATTGCCAAATCAACCAAAAGCTAAAAGAACTTATAAAACCTTCATACATTGAGCTTTACTAGAAACTTGATTGCTTGCCTCTTCTTGCTGCCCTTCCAAGGTACTCTAATGCTCTGCATTATTGAATTAAGAAAACGAGAGAGCGTAAGCAAAAGCTTAGTGAGGTGTGCTCTTTTAAAACCATTCAATAATGCAATTAAAACCATTTACAAACATGTTTATAGTCAACCATTATACATGCTCAAAGCATACTTTAACTCAAGCAATTCCATGCTTCAAATTCATTTAAACAAGCATCTCATGCTTCAACATAACCATTTAAACATGCGTCTCATGCATCTCAATGTACTATACATGTCATATTGGCTCAAGTGATACAATTCATTTTTAAAACAAGTTCAATAGCTTTCCCCAAGGACTTTTAAACACCTTGGCCCCAAGGACTTTTAAACACCTTGGCCATGGACTTTTAAACACCATGAATAAGGACCACACAAGGAATTTTAACAACCTTTGTGTCCAATGCTTGAATCACCCCAAGGACTTTTAAACACCTTGGCCCCAAGGACTTTTAAACACCTTGGAAAGGAGCACCTAAGGACTTTTAACCACCTTAGTGTCCGCAACAAGATCCATCCAAGGACTTTTAACCACCTTGATGATCTTAAGTAACAAGGCTCACTCAAGGACTTTTAACCACCTTAGTGACCTTCACTTTTACAAAACATCACTTGCCAATATACATCTTATACATCATATAATCCACTGTTTTAAAGCATTAAACCAAGCCATTTCATCATGCATTTCAAAGCATCAAATTCACATTTATCAATGCATAAAAACAAGGTACTCCTACCTAGAGTTACCTTCAACACATGGCTTTAAACATCAGCAAATATCATGCTAAAACATCAGCAAATTCCATGCTTAAACATGCTTTCAAAACAGTAATCAAAACATGCAAATCATCATTTTTGCATCAAACCAAAACATGGCCACCACTTAGAGAGTAATCCGAAAACTTACACTTGAGCTTAGCAAAGTTGTTTAGACTTAAACTAAGCCCCCAAAACCTTGGTTTCAAAGTCGAAAACCAATTTCACAAATCCACTCACCGATTTCCACTTTGCTTCAAGCCAAAGCACCAAATCAAGCCTCCGGATCAACAATTCTTGGATCCAAGGATGCCTCCCCTGTTTCAACACACCAAAGCAGAGGATTAATGCATCATTATGCATTAATTGCTTCAATGAAAGCATCTAAACTCGCTGCTCTCATCCAACCTCCATTTTCGGTCACCAAACACAACCGAAAATGCATCCAAAACACTTCTAAACAAAGCCCAGCCATAAACCAGCAAAACCACACATCCATTAACATCATTTAACATCTAAAAACAATCTATAACCATCCTTATACCTCCAGCAACACCAGATCCACAAGATCACCACAAAAACTACCTTAAAACACAAGCTAAACTTAGGAAACCCAACCTATCCGGGATTGCATCAATCAAAACTCATTTCCACATCATTTTAGAGATCATTTAACATCAAAAACACCTCTCAAAACACAGATCTAACAGATCAAACGAAAATCATGTGAAATCATCAAAATCTTGCATAATTAGCCAAGATCTATAAATCAGCTTAAAACCTTTAATTAGACATCAATTTAGGATTGAAAACTTTAGGAATTTCAATAAAGAACTTGAAGTTCAGAGGAGAAGGGCGTTCTTACCTCCAAACTTGTATTTCTCCACTTTTTGGAACCAAAATGCTTGTTGAAACTTGTAGAAATTGAAAAGGTTTTGAAGATATGTTGATTTGCAATCAATTGAGAGTTGAAAGGAAGAATTTAGGTGAGAAAATCAGAATTGAAACTCTGGAAATGGAGTGTTTGGGTTGAGAGAAAAAGAGAGAAAGAAAATGGGAAGTTAGAAGAGAAAATAGTAAAATGAAGTTTCCCTCTCTTTTGTAATCTTTAAAATCAGATATTTAGACTATAAAACCTTAGAAAAATCTGGAGAAATAACCTTTGGATTAATAGCTCCTTAAAGATTCAAAGTTTCAACCCTTTATAAAACAGCCACCAAACTTTCAAAAATTACATTTTGGTAACTAGCCAAAATGTCACCCTTCCAAAACTCATTTTCCAAAATTGATTTCACAGTTCACTTACTTATAATAAAAGATGATTTTAGAACATTTTTCCATATTTTTAATGCAACCCGAACTAGGCTTTCCTAATTTAACCTCTTTAGATTCGAACAACACTTTGACCGACCGGTCAACGCCCAAGACTTCTAAGCCCAAAACCGGGGCGTTACAGAGAAAGAACATGACAGGCATTTGAGGTTAGTTTTGCAAACTTTGCTAGACAACCAGTTGTACGCTAAGTTGAGTAAGTGTGAGTTATGGAACAGAGAAGTAGTCTTTCTAGGACATGTAGTGTCAGCCGAGGGGATTAAAGTTTATCCGAAGAAGATAGAATCCATTGTTGAGTGGAAGCAACTGAAGTTTGTGATAGAGATTCATAGTTTCCTAGGCTTAGCAAGTTACTATAGGAGGTTTGTGGATGGATTCTCGAAGATAGACGCTTATTTGACAAAATTGCTTCAGAAGAATGTTCAGTTTGAGTGGTTAGATGTGAGACAGTAAGCTTTTGAGAAACTGAAAGAAGCTTTGTAACACCCCAATTTTGGGCTTGGAAGTTTAGGGTCTGAACCGGACCGGTTTAAATTACGATTCGAATATAAAAGGTGATTTTAGGGAAAGCCTAGTTCGGGATGCATTAAAAATATGGAAAAATATCTAAAAATCCTCTTTTATTATATATAAGAGAGTGGTGAAATCAATTTTACAAAATGGGGTTTGGAAATATGACATTTCAAGTTAGTGACTAAAATGTAATTTTTGAAAAGTTGGTGACTCTTTTAAAAGGATTGAAACTTTGAATCTTTAAGGAGCTAATTTACCCAAGGGAGGGTTTCTCTAGATTTTTCTTAATATTAAAGATTTATTAAATGATATTTAATAAAGGAAAAAGAGGGAAATAAATATTTTTGATTTCATAACTAACTTTTGTCAAAACTTTCCCATCTCATTTTCTCTCCATTTTTCTCTCAGCCAAACACATTTCTCCAGATTTTTCTTAAATTTTAAAGACTCATTTAATGTTATTAAATAAAAAGAAAACAGGGAAAAGAGATATTTTAGTTTCATAACTAACTTTTGCCAAAATTTTCCCATTTCATTTTCTCTCAATTTTCCCTCAGCCAAACACATTTCCACAGCCACCTTTCCTTTGATTTTAACACCTAAAGTTGAGATTTCAATCTCTAAATGATTTCTAATCATTTCCACACCAAATCCTCATCATTTGCTTATTGAATTTTCAAGAATTTTGGCTCTAAACAAGGAGAAATCCACATTTAGAGGTATGGACGTCCTTCTCCTCTAAATACTCAGTTCTTTACTGGAATTCCCAAGTTCTCAATCCATAAATTGAGTTTTATTAAAGGTTTTGATGTTGTGATCTTGATTTTGGCTTAAAATGCAAGATTTGGATTTAATTTTGAAGAAATTCGTATTAAATGATTGGGCTCTGTTTTGAGATGTCTTTTTGATGTATTTTGGATGTCTAAATGATGTGTAATTGAGGTTTAATCAATGTAATCCCGAATAGGTTGATTTTCCTAAGTTTTTACTTGTTAATGGTGGTTTTTGGGGTGATTTTGATGTTCTGCTATAGCTGGAGGTATAAGGACGTGATTAGGTCCTTTTTGGATGTTAATTGATGTCTAAGAATGATTGGAATTGATGGATCTTGGCTGGGTAATGTTGTAGAGGTGTTTGGATGTGATTTCGGTTGTGTTTGGTAGCCTAAATGTGAGTTTTGATGAGAGCAGCGAGTTTAGGTGTTTTGGCTGAAGATTTTAATGCATGATGATGCATTAATCCTATGCTTTGATGTGTTTAAAACAGGGGAGACATCTTCGGATCCTTGTGGTGTTGATTCGGAGGCTTGATCGGCGTTTCGGCAAGCTTGTGAAACGGAATCGGTGAGTGAAGTTTGGTTTTCAGCTTTGAAACCAATGTTGGAAGGTTATGGGAGCTTAGTTTAAGTCTAAACAACTTAGCTAAGCTCAAGAGTAAGTTTTTCGGAGAAACTCTCTTTTTGAGGAACCATGAGATGGTTGAATGCAATGTGTTTATTTTGCATGTTTAAATTCTGTTTTGAAAGCATATTTTAGCATGTTTAATGCTGGTTTTGTAAGCCATGTGTTGAAGGATGCTCAAGGTAAGAGATCCTTGATTTAAACATTGATAAATGTGGTTTGATGCATGGTGATGCATGATTATTTAATGGCTTTGTTAAATGCTTTAAAACAGTGGATTGATGATGGTAAATGATGTATATTGGCAAGTGATGTGTTGGTTTAAAAGTACTTGATTCGGATATAGTTAGCCGGCTATAGGATTGGGTGCACCGTGAATAAAGTCGCCTTGGATGTTGAGGGGTTGTAATGGTACCGTAAACTCCATCCAAGAACACTAACGAGATGTCTAAGATCATAATGGTGGTTAAAATGCCATGTGAGGATCTTGTGTTGTGTGTCCCATGTTCTCGTTAGTGATGTTATACAACTACCAATTAGTGATGTGGAGGGGTTGTAATTGTACCGTAGACTCCATCACGGGTGTTGAGGGGTTGTGATTGTACCGGTAAACTCCACCTTGAGTGTTTGGTAGTGTGTATGGAGCGTATGGGACAACGCTTGTAATCCGCGTATCCGATTGTGTTTTGAGTTGAAAAATGGTTATGGATTATCACCTGAAAGCCAATATGACATGTTGATGAATTGAAGCATGAGATGCTGGGTTTGTATGCATAAATGCATGATAAATGATGTTTTGAAATTAAAGGCCTTGGAAAGGTGTTTTTACAAAGTGCATTATTGTGTTGTTTTATGAGAGCATTTCTCACTAAGCATACGTGCTTACGCTCTCTCTTTCTTGAACCAATAATGCAGAGCATTGAAGTACTTTAAGGGCAGCAAGGAAGTCAAGGATCCAAGTGAAAGTCTAAGCTCATGTATGGTACTATTTTCACAACACTATTAGCTTTTGGTATTTGGCAATGGGAACCTAGATTGTGTTTTTGGGAGATGTTTTGGACTCCCTAAGTTTGGTTTAATGCCTATGGTGTTGGAACATGTAAATGGCCATTTGGTATTTTGTTTTAGAGATTTGATGATTGCTTGCTTTTCTATATAGGATGCATGCCTTTAGACTTGTGGTTTTTCTTATTTGAGGTCGTGATTGAGCTTTGATAATGCAAATGTGTTCCTTTAATGTTTGATGACTTGTTGGCATGAGATGGAGGTCTTATGAGCGTGTTTGGTGGGTCGAAAGAGTGTAAAACAGGCCTTTCTGCTGTTTTTCGGCAGGGTGTTTCGAAACACCCTTGCCTGTTTCGAAACATGTGCATATTTTGGCCTGGGTGTTTCGAAATGGTCAGAGGTGTTTCGAAACACTTTGGCTACTGACAAGGGGTGTTTCTGAACGGCCTAGACCCGTTTCGAAACACTTGACCGTTGGGCACTGATTTGAATGGTTTTAAGGTTTGCAAGCTTTACGTTTTAGTCCTAATATTTGTATATGCAATTGATTGAGTTTGAGATGTCCGTTTGAGATGAAATTTGACAGAGAAGCATGAAACCTGACTAATTTCATAATGGTAACTTACAAATTGGTAAAGTCCTCTTAATTTCCAGAATTTACAAATTGGTCCCTAAATTCGTATGTTGTGCAATTGAGTCCCTTATTGTTTTCCGATTGCTGTGATTTTTGAGTATGCTTATCTCAAGAGTACACCTAGGGTTAATATGCATTTAGACAAGGTTAAAAAGAAAAAAAAGGGTCGTTAATCAAGGTTGACTTTCGGGTTGACTTTGGTTTTCCCCGTGTAATCTTCGTAGTTCGGGTCAATCGTCTAGGCCGGGCTAAGGGGGTTACATTTGGTGGTATCAGAGCTGAGTTCTCGAGTATTTGGGAATGGTTATGTGGGTGATAAGTGTATGATTGCTTTGTATACTTGTTGAATGAATGTATGATGTATGAATAGTACGTATGTTGCAACTGTGGTGTATGCTGTGGTGAAGCATGTTAGAGGGACCCATTGCCATATCAAAGCTAATGAAATGATTTGTTTTTAATTGGAAACGAGCTTGAGTACTTGGATGGCTTACCTTGCTGAGCCCGACTTGTTTATTGCTGTAATCCCCTTAACCCGGCCCAGACGGATGAACCGAATTAAGAAGTTTACACGGGAAAACCAAAGTCAACCCGAAAGTCAACCTTGATTAACGACCCCTTTTTTTATTTTTAATCTTGTCTAAATGCACATTAACCCTAGATATGTTCACAAGATCAGCATACTCAAAGATCATAACAATCGAAGATCATTCAGGGACTCAATTGCACAAATTATAACTTTAGGGACCAAATTGTAAATTCTGAAAATTATAAGGACTTAATCCAATTAAAAGTTACCAATATGAAATTAATCATCTTTCATGCTTCTCTACCAAATTTCAGCTCAAACGGACATCTCAAACTCATTCAATTGCATAAACAAGGTTCAGGACAAAAACGCAAAGATTTTAAAACATATAACCATCAATTTCAGTGCCCAATGGTCAAGTGTTCCGAAACGGGGATAATCCGTTCCGAAACGCGGGACCGTTCTGAAATGAGTTTCGAAACAGGGCTTGGCAGTAGCATTTCCGTTCCGGAACGGTTCCTCCCATTTCGAAACGCCTAGGCCATTTCAGGCCCCTGTTCCGAAACGGTAGCACCCGTTCCGATATGGCCTGCCCAGATTTGCAGAATTTTGCTAGTTTAACACACAATTGACCCATCAAACATGCTCCAGAGGCAACCAAATTATACCAACAAGTCATTACATGCATAAGGAACATAATTGCATCAACCATACTCAAACATGGCATCAATTAAGCAAAACCCCAATCCTATAGGCATGCATCCTATTTAGAAAACCATTCAAGCATCATAATACCAAAACAACTTCACAAAGGCCAATTACATGTTCCATCATCAACAACATCATAAAACCAACTTAGGGAGTCCAAAACATCTCCAAAAACAACAACATAGGTCCCCCATTGCCAAATGCCCAAAAGCTAATAGTGTTAGAAAACATTCACCATACATGAGCTTAAACCTTCACTTGGATTCTTGGCTTCCTTGCTGCCCCAAATGCACTTCAATGCTCTGCATTATTGGTTTAAGAAAAGAGAGCGTAAGCAAATAGCTTAGTGAGGAATCCTCATTTAAAACAACTCAATAATGCATTTATAAACGCCTTTATAAACCTTAGTTCAAAACATCATTTGTACATGCACATAAGCATTTCAAACAAGCATTTCATGCTTCAAGTTTATAACATGTCATATTGGCCACAAGTGATACAATCATTACAAGATCCACACATGGACTTTTAACCACCATTGTGATCTTACAATTCACAAGGACCACACATGGACTTTTAACCACCATTGTGTCCTTAGCACAAGAATCAACCATGGACTTTTAACCACCATGATGTTCTTACAATTCACAAGGACCACACAAGGACTTTTAACAACCTTTGTGTCCTTAACAAGAATCACCCATGGACTTTTAACCACCATGGTGTTCTTAAATACACAAGGCTCACACAAGGACTTTTAACCACCTTTGTGACCTTAACCAAGAACCAACCATGGACTTTTAACCACCATGTTGTTCTTAAAATACACAAGATTCACACAAGGACTTTTAACCACCTTTGTGATCTTAACCAAGAACCAACCATGGACTTTTAACCACCATGTTGTTCTTAATACAAGAACCACCTATGGACTTTTAACCACCATAGTGTTCTTAACCATTCTCAAACATCACTTGCCATTATGCATCATTAACAACAATATTCCACTGTTTTAAAGCATTTAACAAAGCCATAAACATCATGCATCATTAAGCATCAAAACCACATTTAGCAATGTTCAAAACAAGGATCCCTTACCTTGAGCATCCTTCAACACGTGGCTTATAAAATCAGCAAATAATCATGCTAAAAT
Source organism: Hibiscus tridactylites (assembly GCA_958450335.1). Lineage (NCBI taxonomy): Eukaryota > Viridiplantae > Streptophyta > Magnoliopsida > Malvales > Malvaceae > Hibiscus > Hibiscus tridactylites. The sequence goes on along the minus strand of OY288282.1, from coordinate 15,097,664 downwards.
ATGCTCTCAAAACAGGATTTAAAACATGCAAACAAATCACATTGCATTCAACCAACTCATGGTTCATCATCAAGAGAGTTTTACTGAAAACTTACTCTTGAGCTTAGCTAAGTTGCTTAGACTTAAACTAAGCTCCCAAACCTTCAAAACATTGGTTTCAAAGCTGAAAACCAAAATCCACTCACCGATTCCGTTTCGCCACTTGCCGAAACACCAATCAAGCTTCCGGATCACCACCACAAAGATCCGAAGATGACTCCCCTGTTTTAAACACATCAAAGCAGAGGATTAATGCATCATCATGCATTAATATCTTCAATGAAAGCACCTAAACTCGCTGCTCTCATCAACACTCCCATTTCGGCTACCAAACACAACCGAAATCACCTCCAAACAACTCCACAACACTACCCAGCCAAGATCCATCAACTCTAAACATTCTTAAACCTCAATTAACATCCAAAAAGGATCTAACCACATCCTTATACCTCCAGCTATAACAGATCATCAAGATCACTCCAAAAACAACCAAAAACTCAAGTAAATCTTAGGAAAATCAACCTATTCGGGATTGCATTGATTAAACCTCAATTTATCATCAATTATACATTCATTTTTCATCAAAATGACATCTCAAAACAATGTCCAATCAGATCATACAAATTTCATCAAAATTAAAGCAAATCTTGCATTTTAAAGCCAAGATCAAGAACACAATTGTAAAACCTTTTATAAAACACAAATCAAGGATTGAGAACTTGGGAATTTCAGTAAAGAACTGAGAATTTAGAGGAGAAGGACGTTCATACCTCTAAACTTGAGTTTCTCCCTTTTTGGAACCAAGATTCTTGAAAATCCAATAAGCAAATGCTAAGGTTTTGTTGAAGAGATGATTAGAGATCAAAAGAGGATTGAAATCTCATATTTGGATGTTAAAATCAGAAGGAAAATGTGCTGGAGAATGTGTTTGGGTTGAGATAAAAGTTGAGAGAAAAGGAAAATGGAAATTTGGGAAAAGTTAGTTAAAAATGCCAAAATATATTTTCCCTCCTTTTTGCCTAATATTAAAACCATTAATTAATCCTTTAATATTTAAGAAAAATCTGGAGAAACTCCCATTCGGTAAATAGCTCCTTAAAGATTCAAAGTTTCAATCCTTTATAAAACAGTCACCTAGTTTTCAAGAATTACATTTTAGTCACTAACCCAAAATGTCACTCTTCCAAACCTCATTTTGTAAAATTGATTTCACCATTCTCTTATACATAATAAAAGAGGATTTTAAGACATTTTTCCATATTTTTAATGCAACCCGAACTAGGCTTTCCGAAATTCACCCTTTTATATTCGAACCGCAACCCGACCGGTCCGGTCCAAACCCAAAACTTCTAAGCCCAAAATTGGGGCGTTACAATTGCATTTGTGATTGCATTGTTTAGTGAATGAGACCTCGTAGAGAGACGAGGATTAATACGCGAGCTATGGCTCAAAATGAGAACGAAGAGAATGCTGAAAATGTAGTGGATTTACCTCCTCCACCCGGTGGTGGTGGTGCTGGGGGTGAGGGAGCTGGTGTTGGTGATGGTGCTGGGGTCGCTGGACCTGAAGCTAGGCAGGGGCAAGCTGCTCCTGACATGACAATGCTGATTCAGGCTATTGCTGGAGCCTTTCAGGCGGCGGTAGCTGGAGCTCATAGAGCTGGGCATCAAGGAGATGCTAATGCTAGACTACCTCTGGAACGCTTGCGCAGTCTGGGAGGGACTGAGTTCAGGGGTTTGTCTGCTGAAGGTTCTGAGTCTTGGTTGGAAAGTACCAAGAGAATTTTGGGACAAATGAACTGCAATGAAGTGCAGAAGCTGGGCTGTGTTATATCGTTGTTGCATGACGATGCGTATACCTGGTGGATAACCACTATCTCCGGAATAGAGGATGCTGACGTGACTTAGACGTTCTTTCTGAACGCGTTCAAGAGGAGGTATCTGGGTGTGCGGTACCTGGATGAAAAGAAAAGGGAATTCATGTCTCTTACTCAAGGGAGCATGTCAGTGGCTGAGTACGAGGTTCAGTTTGTCCGACTCAGTCAGTACGCACCTGAGCTTATCCCTGATGAGCAGGAGAGGTGTGAACGTTTCCGTTATGGTTTGGTGACGGAAGTGAAGACCTATATGCTGGCTGCTGAGTACACTGACTTTGATGTGCTGGTTGGTAGAGCAAAAGACATTGAGTTGAATTTAGGTTTATCTTCTAGAGGAGTTGGTCCTAGTGTGGGCAAGCGAGCTGCTGAGTATAGTTCCGGTGGGGGACGGAACAAGAGAGGACATGATCGGAAGTATCAGTCTTCAGCTAGGCGTGGTAGTGGAGGGAAAGGTGCGCTTGTTCAGGGGGACAAGGCGAGAGCTGATCAGAACACATGTTGGGCATGTGGATCGCGTTGTCATCTGAGGCGTGATTATCCTCGAGCAGCGAGGGAGGTATAGGCTCCTATTGTGGTGACCGGTACTTCGTGCTGGAACTGTGGTTCGGCGGATCACATGAAGAGGGAGTGTCCTCTGTTGGCCGGTGGTGGTCAGGGACGTGCTCCTAGAGTTGTTGCACCACAGAGAGGCCGTGGGCGCGGCCGTGGTAACTTCCAGCGCAGGGAGGATGGTGGAAGGAATGTGGCTCATGTGGTAGTTGTTCAGCATGAGGGTGGTGGCCAGGCCAGAGTGTATGCTCAGAGGGAGGGGAGGAATGACACGGATGTAATCGCAGGTACTTTCACTTTGCAATCCTTGTCATTACTTTCCTTGATTGATTTTGGATCTACACACTCATACATATTGTGTGAACATGCTCAATTGCTTGGTTTGCCTGTTGAGTCTTTGGATGTTGGTATGCGTGTAACTAGTTCTTTTGGTGAGACAGTTGTGACGCGAAAGCTTTATAGAAGATGTCCCTTGGTTGTGCAAGATCATGTTTTTCATGTTGATCTTATGGAATTGCCTTTCTATGGTTTTGATGTAATCCTTGGTATGGATTGGCTTGTTGAGCATCGAGCTGTAGTGGATTTTGAGAATAAGCGAGTTTCGTTGAAGCTTGCGGATGATTATGAGGTAGTGGTGGTTGGTGAGAATGTGAAGTTTCTTGCCAATGTGGTCTCTACATTGGAAGCGAGCCGGATGCTGAGGCAAGGTTGTGAAGCTTACCTCGCCTTTGTGATGAATCCTAGCTCTAAGGAGTTACGAGTGCAAGATATCAGGACTGTGCGAGAGTTTCCTAGTGTGTTTCCGGAGGAGTTTCCTGGATTTCCTCCTAATCGCGAAGTGGAGTTTGGGATTGAGCTGTATGAAAACACAACTCCAGTGTCCATTACTCCTTATCGAATGGCACCTAAGGAGTTGAAAGAGCTGAAGACGCAACATCAGGAGTTGCTTGATCGTGGTTTCATTCGCCGAGTGTGTCACCTTGGGGTGCACCGGTCTTGTTTGTGAAGAAAAAGGATGGCACTATGAGAATGTGCATTGATTATTGTCAGCTTAACAAGTTGACTATCAAGAATTGGTATCCATTGCCGAGAATTGATGACCTTTTTGATCAATTTCGGGGAGTGGCTATGTTCTCTAAAATTGACTTAAGGTCAGGGTATTATCAGCTGAAGGTGAAGGATGTGGATGTGCCAAAGACAGCCTTCAGAACGAGGTATGGGCATTATGAGTTTCTTGTGATGCCGTTTGGTTTGACGAATGCTCCTGCAGCTTTCATGGACATGATGAATAGAGTGTTCCATGAATACTTGGATAAATTTGTTGTGGTGTTCATTGATGATATTCTCGTGTACTCTCGTACTGAGGAGGAGCATGAAGGGCATTTGAGAATTGTGTTACAGGCTTTGTTAGAGAATCAGCTTTATGCCAAGCTGAGTAAGTGTGAGTTCTGGCTTAGAGAAGTTATGTTTCTTGGTCATGTGGTTTCTGCTGAGGGGATTCGTGTTGATCCTCAAAAGATTGAGGCAGTGATGAATTGGAAGCCTCCTAAGTCTGTTCATGAAGTCCGTAGTTTCCTTGGTTTTGCGGGGCACTATCGGAGGTTCGTGGATGGGTTTTCAAAGATTGCTGCACCTTTGACGAAGTTGTTGCAGAAGGATGTTAAGTATGAGTGGACGGAAGCGAGACAACAGGCTTTTAAGAAGCTTAAGGCAGCTTTAACGCAAGCTCCTATTTTGGTTCAACCTGAATCAGGGAAAGAGTTTGTGGTGTACAGTGATGCGTCCTACGTTGGTTTGGGATGTGTGTTGATGCAAGAGGGTAAGGTGGTGGCTTATGCATCGCGTCAGTTGAAGGTGCATGAGCGCAATTATCCTACGCATGACATTGAGTTAGCTGCGGTAGTTTTTGCTTTGAAAATTTGGAGACATTACTTGTATAGTGAGAAGTGTACTGTGTACACGGACCACAAGAGTTTGAAGTATCTGATTTCTCAGAAAGAGTTGAATCTTAGGCAACGACGTTGGGTGGAGTTGCTTAAGGATTACGATTTGACTATCGAGTACCATCCGGGTAAAGCTAATGTTGTAGCGGATGCCTTGAGTCAGAAGGTAGCTGTTGAATTGAGGGCTATGTTTGCCAGTTTGAGCATTTCGCGTGATGGTGGTCTTGTGGCTGAGTTGCAAGTGAAACCATCCTTGATTCAGTTGATTAAGGCAAAGCTGTTGTTGGATGATTCCTTGGTGCCATATGTTCAGGATATTGCGGAGGATAGGCCATCGGATTTCTGCTTTATTGATGATGGAGTTTTATGCTTTGGGAGTCGGATAGTAGTGCCCAATGATGCTGATTTGAGGCGTGCTATTCTGACTGAAGCTCATAGTAGTCCTTTTGCTATGCACCCTGGTAGTACTTAGATGTACCGTGATCTTCGTGATGAGTACTATTGGGTGGGTTTAAAGAAAGATGTTGCTGAGTTTGTAAGCAAGTGCATGGTATGTCAGCGAGTTAAGGCCAAGCATCAGTTTCCTTCAAGGTTGTTGCAACCGTTGAGGATTCCTAAGTGGAAGTGGGAGAGGATTACCATGGACTTTGTGTCTGGTTTGCCTTTGTCGCCATCGAAGAATAATTCGGTGTGGGTGATTGTGGATCGCCTGACGAAGTGTGCGCATTTCTTACCTGTGCATACACGTACACTTTGGATAAGCTTGCGAAGCTGTACATTGCTGAGATTGTGCGGCTGCATGGTGTGCCAAAGTCGATTGTGTCGGATAGAGATCCGAGGTTTACATCGCGTTTCTGGCAGTGTTTGCATCAGGCTTTGGGTACACGGTTGAATTTCAGTACTTCTTATCATCCGCAGACGGATGGACAGTCTGAGCGTGTTATCCAGGTGTTAGAGGATATGTTGAGGTGCTGTGTGATTGAGTTTCAGGGTTCTTGGGAGAAACATTTGCCTTTGGTGGAGTTTGCCTATAATAATAGTTATCAGGCAAGTATTCAAATGGCACCTTATGAAGCTTTTTACGAGAGGAAGTGTAGGACTCCTCTTTGTTGGGCTGAAACAGGTCAGAAGTTGGTTTCGATGCCAGCTTTGTTGAAAGGAACCACCGGGAAGGTGAAGCTCATTTGTGAGCGATTGAAGGTAGCTTCTGATCGGCAAAAGTCTTACGCGGATTTGAAGCGTAAGGAGATTGAGTATGCGGTGGGTGACCGTGTGTTTTTGAAAGTTTCGCCTTGGAAAAAGGTGATGAGGTTTGGCCGAAAGGGTAAGTTGAGCCCTAGGTATATTGGACCATACGAGGTGATTGAGCGTGTGGGTCCTGTTGCGTACAAGTTGAGGTTACCGCAAGAGTTAGAAAAGATTCATGATGTGTTTCATGTTTCTATGCTTCGGAAGTATAGATCGGATCCTTCTCATGTGATGCCTGTGGAGGAAGTGGAGTTGAATCCGGATTTGACCTATGATGAGGAACCAGTGAAGATTCTGGATTCGGATAGTAAAGTTCTTCGAGGCAAGACCATAGAGTTGGTAAAGGTGTTGTGGAAGCATCGTGGTGCTGAAGAAGCCACGTGGGAACGGAAGGATGACATGTTGAAGCAGTTTCCGTACCTTTTTCCTTCAGGTAAATTTCGAGGAAAAAATTTCTTAAGGGGGGAGAGTTGTAACACCCCAATTTTGGTCTTGGAAGTTTAGGGTCTGAATCGGACCGGTTTAAATTACGATTCGAATATAAAAGGTGATTTTAGGGAAAGCCTAGTTCGGGATGCATTAAAAATATAGAAAAATATCTAAAAATCCTCTTTTATTATATATAAGGGAGTGGTGAAATCAATTTTACAAAATGGGGTTTGGAAATATGACATTTCAAGTTAGTGACTAAAATGTAATTTTTGAAAAGTTGGTGACTGTTTTAAAAGGATTGAAACTTTGAATCTTTAAGGAGCTAATTTACCCAAGGGAGGGTTTCTCCAGATTTTTCTTAAATTTTAAAGACTCATTTAATGTTATTAAATAAAAAGAAAAGAGGGAAAAGAGATATTTTAGTTTCATAACTAACTTTTGCCAAAATTTTCCCTTTTCATTCTCTCTCAATTTTCCCTCAGCCAAACACATTTCCACAGCCACTTTTCCTTTGATTTTAACACCTAAAGTTGATATTTTAATCTCTAAATGATTTTTAATCATTCCCACACCAAATCCTCATCATTTGCTTATTGAATTTTCAAGAATTTTGGCTCTAAACAAGGAGAAATCCACATTTAGAGGTATGAACGTCCTTCTCCTCTAAATACTCGGTTCTTTACTGAAATTCCCAAGTTCTCAATCCTTAAATTGAGTTTTATTAAAGGTTTTGATGTTGTGATCTTGATTTTGGCTTAAAATGCAAGATTTGGATTTAATTTTGAAGAAATTCGTATTAAATGATTGGGCTCTGTTTTGAGATGTCTTTTTGATGTATTTTGGATGTCTAAATGATGTGTAATTGAGGTTTAATCAATGTAATCCCGAATAGGTTGATTTTCCTAAGTTTTTACTTGAGTTAATGGTGGTTTTTGGGGTGATTTTGATGTTCTGCTATAGCTGGAGGTATAAGGACGTGATTAGGTCCTTTATGGATGTTAATTGATGTCTAAGAATGATTGGAATTAATGGATCTTGGCTGGGTAATGTTGTAGAGGTGTTTGGATGTGATTTCGGTTGTGTTTGGTAGCTGAAATGTGAGTTTTGATGAGAGCAGCGAGTTTAGGTGTTTTGGCTGAAGATTTTAATGCATGATGATGCATTAATCCTCTGCTTTGATGTGTTTAAAACATGGGAGACATCTTCGGATCCCTGTGGTGTTGATCCGGAGGTTTGATCGGCGTTTCGGCAAGCTTGTGAAACGGAATCGGTGAGTGAAGTTTGGTTTTCAGCTTTGAAACCAATGTTGGAAGGTTATGGGAGCTTAGTTTAAGTCTAAACAACTTAGCTAAGCTCAAGAGTAAGTTTTTCGGAGAAACTCTCTTTTTGAAGAACCATGAGATGGTTGAATGCAATGTGTTTATTTTGCATGTTTAAATTCTGTTTTGAAAGCATATTTTAGCATGTTTAATGCTGGTTTTGTAAGCCATGGGTTGAAGGATGCTCAAGGTAAGAGATCCTTGATTTAAACATTGATAAATGTGGTTTGATGCATGGTGATGCATGATTATTTAATGGCTTTGTTAAATGCTTTAAAACATTGGATTGATGATGGTAAATGATGTATATTGGCAAGTGATGTGTTGGTTTAAAAGTACTTGAATCGGATATAGTTAGCCGGCTATAGGATTGGGTGCACCGTGAATAAAGTCGCCTTGGATGTTAAGGGGTTGTAATGGTACCGTAAACTCCATCCAAGAACACTAACGAGATGTCTAAGATCATAATGGTGGTTAAAATGCCATGTGAGGATCTTGTGTTGTGTGTCCCATGTTCTCGTTAGTGATGTTATACAACTACCAATGAGTGATGTGGAGGGGTTGTAATTGTACCGTAGACTCCATCACGGGTGTTAAGGGGTTGTGATTGTACCGGTAAAGTCCACCTTGAGTGTTTGGTAGTGTGTATGGAGCGTATGGGACAACGCTTGTAATCCGCGTATCCGATTGTGTTTTGAGTTGAAAAATGGTTATGGATTATCACTTGAAAGCCAATATGACATGTTGATGAATTGAAGCATGAGATGCTGGGTTTGTATGCATAAATGCATGATAAATGATGTTTTGAAATTAAAGGCATTGGAAAGGTGTTTTTACAAAGTGCATTATTGTGTTGTTTTATTAGAGCATTTCTCACTAAGCATACGTGCTTACGCTCTCTCTTTCTTGAACCAATAATGCAGAGCATTGAAGTACTTTAAGGGCAGCAAGGAAGTCAAGGATCCAAGTGAAAGTCTAAGCTCTTGTATGATGACTATTTTCACAACACTATTAGCTTTTGGTATTTGGCAATGGGAACCTAGATTGTGTTTTTGGGAGATATTTTGGACTCCCTAAGTTTGGTTTAATGCCTATGGTGTTGGAACATGTAAATGGCCATTTGGTATTTTGTTTTAGAGATTTGATGATTGCTTGCTTTTCTATATAGGATGCATGCCTTTAGACTTGTGGGTTTTCTTATTTGAGGCCGTGATTGAGCTTTGATGATGCAAATGTGTTCCTTTAATGTTTAATGACTTGTCGGCATAACATGGAGGTCTTATGAGCGTGTTTGGTGGGTCGAAAGAGTGTAAAACAGGCCTTTTTGCTGTTTCTGGGCAGGGTGTTTCGAAACACCCTTGCCTGTTACGAAACAGGTGCATATTTTGGCCTGGGTGTTTCGAAACGGGCATAGGTGTTTCGAAACACTTTGGCTACTGCCAAGGGGTGTTTCTGAATGGCCTAGACCCATTTCAAAACTGTAATACCCCAATTTTGGGCTTGGAAGTTTTGGGTTGAATCGGACTGGTCGGATTTTTGGTTCGAGTATAAAAGGTGGTTTTTAGGGAAAGCCTAGTTCGGGATGCATTAAAAATATGGAAAAATATCTAAAAATACTCTTTTATTATATATAAGAGAGTGGTGAAATCAATTTTACAAAATGGGGTTTGGAAATATACATTTCAAGTTAGTGACTAAAATGTAATTTTTGAAAAGTTGGTGACTGTTTTAAAAGGATTGAAACTTTGAATCTTTAAGGAGCTAATTTACCCAAGGGAGGGTTTCTCCAGATTTTTCTTAATATTAAAGATTTATTAAATGATATTTAATAAAGGAAAAAGAGGGAAATAAATATTTTTGATTTCATAACTAACTTTTGTCAGAACTTTCCCATCTCATTTTCTCTCCATTTTTCTCTCAGCCAAACACATTTCCCCAGCCAGTTTTCCTTTGATTTTCACACCTAAAGTTGAGATTTTAATCTCTAAATGATTTCTAATCTTTTCTACACTAAATCCTTACCATTTGCCTATTGAATTTTCAAGAATTTTGGCTCTAAACAAGGAGAAACTCACATTTAGAGGTATGAACGTCCTTCTCCTCTAAATACTCAGTTCTTTACTGAAATTCCCAAGTTCTCAATCCTTGATTTGAGTTTTATTAAAGGTTTTTATGTTGTGTTCTTGATCTTGGCTTAAAATGCAAGATTTGGATTTAATTTTGAAGAAATTCGTATTAAATGATTGGGCTCTGTTTTGAGATGTCAATCTGATATATTTTGGATGTATAAATGATGTGTAATTGAGGTTTAATCAATGCAATCCCGAATAGGTTGATTTTCCTAAGTTTTTGCTTGAGTTAATGGTGGTTTTGAGGTGATTTTGATGTTTTGCTATAGCTGGAGGTATAAGGACGTGATTAGATCCTTTTTGGATGTTAATTGATGTTTAAGAATGATTGGAATTGATGGATCTTGGCTGGGTAATGTTGTAGAGGTGTTTGGGTGTGATTTCGGTTGTGTTTGGTAGCCAAAATGTGAGTGTTGATGAGAGCAGTGAGTTTGGGTGTCTTGGTTGAAGATATTAATGCATGATGATGCATTAATCCTCTGCTTTGATGTGTTTAAAACAGGGGAGGCATCTTCGGATCCTTGTGGTGTTAATCCGGAGGCTTGATTGGTGTTTCGGCAAGCTTGCGAAATAGAATCGGTGAGTGAAGTTTGGTTTTCAGCTTTGAAACCATTGTTTGAAGGTTATGGGAGCTTAGTTTAAGTCTAAGAAACTTAGCTAAGCTCAAGAGTAAGTTTTCGGTGAAACTCTCTTTTTGATGAGCCATGAGATGGTTGAATGCAATGTGTTTTATTTGCATGTTTAAATTCTGTTTTGAAAGCATATTTTAGCATGATTAATGTTGGTTTTATAAGCCACGTGTTGAAGGATGCTCAAGGTAAGAGATCCTTGTTTTGAACATTGATAAATGTGGTTTGATGCATGGTGATGCATGTTTATTTAATGGCTTTGTTAAATGCTTTAAAACAGTGGATTTAAGATGGTAAATGATGTATATTGGCAAGTGATGTGTTGGTTTAAAAGTACTTGAATCGGATATAGTTAGCCGGCTATAGGATTGGGTGCACCGTGAATAAAGTCGCCTTGGATGTTGAGGGGTTGGGATTGTACCGTAAACTCCATCCAAGTACACTAACGAGATGGTTAAGATCACAATGGTGGTTAAAAGTCCATGTGTGGATCTTGTGTATGGTTAAGATCACAATGGTGGTTAAAAGTCCATATGTGTATCTTGTGTTGTGTGTCCCTTGTTCTCGTTAGTGATGTTATACAACTACCAATGAGTGATGTGGAGGGGTTGTGATTGTACCGTAGACTCCATCACGGGTGTTTAGGGGTTGTGATTGTACCGGTAAACTCCACCTTGATATTGGTAGTGTGTATGAAGCGTATGGGACAACGCTTGTAATCCGCGTATCCGATTGTGTTTTGAGTTGTAAAATGGTTATGAATTATCACTTGGAAGCCAATATGACATGTTGATGATTTGAAGCATGAGATGCTTGGTTTGTATGCATAAATGCATGATAAATGTTGTTTTGGAACTAAAGGCCTTGAAAAGGTGTTTTTACAAATGCATTATTGTGATGTTATAAATGAGCATTCCTCACTAAGCTATGTGCTTACGCTCTCTCTTTCTTAAACCAATAATGCAGAGCATTGAAGTGCTTTAAGAGCAGCAAGGAGGTCAAGAATCCAAGTGGAAGTTTAAGCTCATGTATGGTGACTATTTTTCACAACACTATTAGCTTTTTGGTATTTGGCAATGGGAACCTAAATTGTGTTTTGGGAGATGTTTTGGACTCCCTAAGTTTGGTTTGTTGCCATGGTGTTTGGAACATGTAAAAGGCCTTTTGGTATTTGGTTTTGATGATTTGATGATTGCATGATCTTCATTTTAGGAAACATGCCTAAAGATTTGGGATATTCCTTAAATGATGCCATGATTGAGTTTTGATGATTTTAATATGTTCCTTTGATGTTTGATGACTTGTGGGTACGATATGAAGGTCATATGTTTGTGTTTGGTGGGTCAAAAGTGTTTTAAACTAGAAAAACTCTGCATTTCTGGGCAGCCCGTATCGGAACGGGTGCTACTGTTTCGGAACAGGTGGCCTGAAATGGCCATGGCGTTTCGAAACGGGTAGAGCCGTTCCGGAACGGATTTGCTACTGCTAAGCCCTATTCCGCAACAGGTTTCAGAACGGTCCTGCGTTTCGGAACGGTCCTTCTCCGTTTCAGAACACTCGACCGTTGGGCACTGAATTTGATGGTTTTATGTTTTGAAATCCTCACGTTTTAGTCCCAATCTTTGTATATGCAATTGATTGAGTTTGTGATGTCCGTTTGAGATGAAATTTGGCAGAGAAGTATGAAACATATTTAATTTCATATTGGTAATTCAAAAATTGGTTAAGTCCTCATAATTTCCAGAATTTACATTTTGGTCCCTAAATTCGTATGTTGTGCAATTGAGTCCCCAAATGTTTTCCGATTGCTATAAATTTTGTGTATGCTTATCTCAACAGTACGCGTAGGGTTAATATGTATTTAGACAAGATTAAAAAGAAAAAAAAAGGGTCATTAATCAAGGTTGACTTTGGTTTTCCCGTGTAATCTTCGTAGTTCGGGTCAACCGTCTAGGCCGGGCTAAGGGGGTTACAGAAACACTTGACCGTTGGGCACTGATTTGAATGGTTTTGAGGTTTGCAAGCTTTACGTTTTAGTCCTGATTTTTGTATATGCAATTGATTGAGTTTGAGATGTCCGTTTGAGATGAAATTTGACAGAGAAGCATGAAACATGACTAATTTCATAATGGTAACTTAAAAATTGGTAAAGTCCTCTTAATTTCCACAATTTACAAATTGGTCCCTAAATTCGTATGTTGTGCAATTGAGTCCCTTATTGTTTTCCGATTGCTGTGATTTTTGAGTATGCTTATCTCAAGAGTACACCTAGGGTTAATATGCATTTAGACAAGGTTAAAAAGGAAAAAAGGGTCGTTAATCAAGGTTGACTTTCGGGTTGACTTTGGTTTTCCCCGTGTAATCTTCGTAGTTCGGGTCAACCGTCTAGGCCGGGCTAAGGGGGTTACAAGCTTTGACAAATGCACCGATTTTGATTCAGCTAGAGACGGGGTATGGGGAAGTGATCTACAATGATGCTTCATATGTAGGATTAGTTTGCGTGCTCATGCAAGACGGAGGAGTTGTAGCTTATGCCTCGAGACAGTTAAAGAATCACGAGCGTAATTATCCGACACATGACATAGAGCTATCCGCAGTTGTGTTTGCCTTGAAGATTTGGAGACATTATTTGTATGGTGAGAAATGCACAATGTATACGGATCACAAGAGTATAAAGTATTTGATGACACAAAGAGAGTTGAACCTTAGACAACGTAGGTGGCTAAAGTTGCTTAAGGACTACGATCTCACGATTGAGTACCATCCGGATAAAGCCAATGTAGTGGCAGATGCTTTGAGTAGGAAGGTAGCTGTTGAGTTGAGAGCCATGTTTGCTAGTTTGAGCTTGTTCGGTGATAGTGGTCTAGTGGCCGAGCTTCAAGTTAGACTTACCTTAGGCTAATTGATTAGAGAAAAACAGATGTTATATAGATCATTGGCACCTCACATGCAAGATATAGCCGAGGGTAAACCATCAGACTACAGTTTCAATGTTGATGGGGTCTTGTGTTTCAGAGACAGAATAGTTGTGCCGGATGACAGTGATTGAGACGTACTATCTTAACCGAAGCGCACAGTAGCCCGTTCGCTATGCATCCTGGTAGTACAAAGATGTTTCATGATCTGAAGAATGAATACTACTGGGTTGGTTTGAAGAAAGACGTAGCCGATTACTTGAGTAAGTGTATGGTATGCTAGAGAGTTAAGGCAGAACATCAGGTTTCATCAGGCTTGTTGCAACCATTGAGGATTCCGAAATAGAAGTGGGAAAATATCACCATGGACTTCGTTTCAGGTTTGCCTTTGACTCCTTCGTAGAAGAACTCAGTTTGGGTTATAGTTGACCGCTTCACAAAGTTTGCTCACTTTACAGATGTTCATACGACTTACTCCTTAGATAAGTTAGCCGATTTGTACATCAGTGAGATTGTGAGATTGCATGGTGTACCGAAGTCGATTGTGTTTGATAGAGATCCGAGATTTACAGCAAGATTTTAGGAGTGTTTGCATACTGCTTTGGGTACTCGATTGAATTTCAGTACGTCGTATCATCCTCAGCCAGATGGTCAGTCAGAGAGGGCTATATAGATTTTGGAGGACATGTTACGTTGTTGCATTATTAACTTTCAGGGTACTTGGGAGAAACACTTATCGTTGGTCGAGTTCGCATACAATAACAGTTATCTGTCGAGCAATCAGATGGCTCTGTATGAGGCACTGTATGGTAGAAAATGTAGAACTCCGATTTGTTAGACAGAAGCAGGTCAGAAGTTGTTACCGATTCCGGATTTGCTTAAGGGGACTACCGATAAGGTGAAGTTAATCTGTGATCGTTTGAAGGCAGCTTCGAATAGACAAAAATCCTATGCTGATTTGAAGAGGAAAGAAGTTGAGTATGTCGTGGGAGATAGGGTGTTCTTGAAAGTCTCTCCGTGGAAGAAAGTTATGAGATTTGGCCGAAAAGGGAAATTGGGTCCGAGATACATTGGGCCATATGTGATTGTGAAGCGATTCGGTCCGGTTTCTTATCAGTTATGCTTGCCATCCGAGTTAGAGAAGATTCACAATGTGTTCCATGTTTCGATGCTTCGAAAGTATAGATCAGATCTGTCACACTTATGCCTGAGTTAGAGATTTAGTTGAACCTAGATTTGATGTACGATGAACAACCAGTTGAGATCTTGGCATCAGATAGCAAAGTGTTGCGTGGGAGACGGATTGAGTTGGTCAAAGTGAAGTGGCAACGCCGAGGCATGGAAGAGGCCACTTGGGAAAGTTGGGCTGATGGTATAGTTATGCTTGAGGGTTGTTTTGAATGTTTTTAGTAATGATTTGGGTGTTGGATTCGAAAGGGTTTTTGCTGGGTTGTGTTCAAGTCCGAAAATGAAGAGTTTGGGTTAGTTTTGGCTTGGAAATGTAGTGGTATGGTCTTGAGATTGTAATCTGATTTGTGGCAGTGGTTTTGTAGATGATTAGTTGAGTAATACATTGTTTTTGGTTAATTAGAAACAAGGGAAAATGTTAGAGAAGCTTTGGGCTCGATTCTGGGAAATTTGGAGGCTTGATCAACTTTCTCGGCTCGTTTTGTGGGTTCGGTGAGTGGACAGTCTTAAATGGTTTTAAATTGGTTCAAAGTGTGTAGTTGAGGTATTAGATTGTGTTTGGTAGGCCAATCTAATGTGGGGATTAAGTTGGTAGAGTAATCTCTCGTTTGACTTTATAAGTTTTTGCTAAATGTACATATGTGATCTTGTGTGATAAGTGTTCGTTTATGCATGTTGTTATATATTGATGTTGTGTAATGGTGGTTGATATGTTGTGTTGCATGGTTGTGAAATCATGGTGAGACTTGTTTAGTATTTTGGTACTAGTTATAATTATCGGGTATAAATGCTCGATCATTAGGATGAGTGTGCACACGGTAAGAGTCAAATTCGCGCGTGGCCTTGGTAATGTGTAGTCACCAAGGAGGAGTACGGTGAAGTAACATTTCGCCGGAAAGTTTTTGTGTGTGATGATGAGTGAAATCCCAACTGTAACACCCCATTTTAGCCCTAATTTGAAAATCCTAATTATGAGAATTCCCAATTGAAAACCCTAGAATTTGGGGGAAAATTCAGAATTTAACCTAATCTAAATTGGGGGCCAAATTGAATAAATTAAAAGTTTGGTGGTTATTTTGTTAAGCGGGCAAAAATTGAGACCCTTCTTCTGTAATTTACCCATTTATCTAGGGTAAACATCCCTTTTGTATTAGATTGTTGTTTTTGCGCCGCACTCTCTCTCTCTCTCGGTTTTCTCTCAAAAGCAAAGGAAATTATGAAAATAATAAAATCCCCCTTCCCCGTTTTTCCGTAAAGCTCCGGCCAAGGGGCTAGCTTTGTCTGTTTAGCGTTTGATGGTCGTCGGTGTGTTCACCGTGGCCGTCCGATCAAAACCTTTGTTGGGTATCCTGTTCGTCTTCCCCTATCGTCGGAAGGGAGGCTTGAAAGCTTCGATCTTCCTCTGCCGCCGCCGTTCTCCGTGAGTGTCGCCACTGTCCTCTGCGCGCGCGTCACTTCCGTCCCAAATTGGGTGAGTTGTGGTTGGTGGTTGGGCTTCGAGTTTACAGTCGCCGGCCTGTTGCAAGGCTGATGCAGGCTGACATCATCACAGTCAATGATAACGTCAACGTTGACTTGGGGTTGACTTTTTTTCGGTCGAGTCCACCTATATGTTTTTTGATGTTCTGGTTCCGTTTCCGCTGTCCGTTCCTTCAAATTCGAACCCGAAATACCTTTTTGGATCAAGTTTATTTGTTGAGCTCAGATTTTTGTAAAGTGTTACATCAGAATTTGACTCGGTTTTTTATGTGTTCAGGTGACGTGGACTCTTACCCCGAGATTTTACCTCCTCCTCCGCCAGGCAGACCTCCGATGACACAATCTTTGAGATCTGCTAGTAAGATATCTGTTAAGCGTAGTTATTCAATGTGGCATAGTAGAAAGTCTTATATAGTGTTCTTTGTTTTTAGGAGTTGATTCTGTCCGACCTTCCGCTAGATCTGAGCGTGGGAGACGTCACTATTGACGTTGACTATTTAGCTGCCTAAGGTGTGTTCTCTGTCTATGCTACATGTCTTGATGTTTGAGTGCATGATATGAATGATTTATATATCTGTGTGTTATTCTACTATGTTATCTGATAAATATTGCATAACTCGAGTGTATGCTATTCTGCTATGTTATCTGACAAAATGTATGACTCGGATGCTGTGATCATGTTATGTAACACATATCGGAATCAGATTACTATGTACATGCATCTTAGTTATTTAACAAGATTGCATTCAGACTCTGAAATCGGATTACATGTCATATCATTGGGTTGGGATATTGTATGGAGGAAGCTCAGCGACTTTATCCTTCGGGTTGAACTTCGCTTCGGATTAGTAGTTCTATCTTTCAGGATGAGTTCTTCTTGGGACATGGTGTTGTGGTGTAGAGTGGTTCAGGGGAACCTCACTCTTCGGACGGTGATGTAGATGGGTGCATGTCATAATGATATCTATATGCATTGCTTGTAATACTTTGGAATATCTGTTAATTCTTGATTTGTTGTTTGACTGTTGGATTGACTTCTGTTATGCAGTTTAGAGACACACTGAGCTTTATAGCTGACTCCCCCTTAGTATTTGTTTCAGATTTCCAGACTTAGGTTTCGGTACTTGGAGGACTTCGTACGGACAATTTTTGATACTATTTATCAGTATATTTTGTTCTAGACTTATATTTAAGTATTTAAGTATTTTCAGATTTGTTTGTAAAATTGGACTTTGGACATTTATTATTTTTGGGATTTGATAAACATTTTTTTAGCATGCTTGTTTTAAGATGAACCCTTAAAGGATTATTTATTATAATTGAATGATAGTTTCGGCACGGTTTTTCATAAATAATCTTACTTTAGGGGAAAGTTTCCAAATTATCAGTTTCAATTTTTGATAAACCCTTAGGTCAAAATAGAGGGTTACATTTAGTGGTATCAGAGCCTAGGTTACACCCCTCGGCCTGTGAGGCTCGATAAAAATTTGATTTTAGAATTTTCAAAATTTTCCATGCATAATAAATGTTTTCGGAAACTACGAGATTTTCAGATAAATGTCCGAATTTTAAAGAAGTAATATATGTTTTAATTAAAGTCTCCAAGTACCAATTTTGAATTTAGGATTCTTCTTTTTGTAGATAAACTATTATTCCACCCCGTAGGAGTACTAGGGTTACGACTGGCCGAGGTCAAGGTCGTACCGCTGCGAATACGACCGACGTTAATCCTCCTGAGCATTCGCCACCGCATCAGGAGGACCCACAACATGAGCAGGCTGAGGAGCAACATGAGGTTCATATGAGTGGTCAACAGACCAATCACCATGATCAGTAGACTCAGAGTGAAGGTCCCCGTCCAGCCGGTAACAGTGAGACTGCTAGAGTTGATGTTGCTGCAGTGCATTTGGATCTACTTGAGTATAATCGACAGGGTTCTAGGAGACCCATATCTGCTGAGTTTTTGTCTGCTGGGATGTCGATGTTTGATGGTAAGACGGGTGCAAATCCAGCTGACGGAGAGTATTGGTTGAAGAAATTACAACAGTTATTTGATGAGATGGACTACCCTACTGACAGAAAATTAAGAGCGACTGTTATTTCTACTAGTCAGATCACGTGGGATCATTTTCGTTAGGCTTTCCGGGACAGATATGTTGGGGCAGAGTATCTAGCCAAGTGTCGTGAGGACTTTATAAATCTGAAGCAAAATGACATGACCGTGAACCGGTATGAGATCGAGTTTTTGAGGCTGGTTCAGTACGTCCCTGGGTTAGTTACTATAGAGAAAGAGAAGTGCGACTGGTTTCTGAAGGGTCTACGACCTTCGATCAAGACTGGTGTTTCTTTGCATTTGGACAAAGAGTACAAGGATATTACCTTGCGAGCTAGGACTGCTGAATGCAATGAGGCAGAGTTGAGGCAAGCTGAGTCTCAGGGTATGGATCGGGGTAAGAGGCTGTCGACCGCGTCAGTTCAGTATAGTCATGGTAACCAGACCAGGAAGAGGGCAAGCGATGAGAGTGATTATCAGAGTTATTCCAAAGCCAGACCAATGACCACTGTTGTTCCGACTTTTAGTGTTGGAGGTTCTACTAGCACGCGGGGGGCACTATAGTGTTCTTTCTCCAAGAAATGGCATTCAAGGGAGTGTAGGAAACAATCTGGGGGTTGTTTTCGTTGTGGTTCGTTCGACCATCTTTTCAGAGATTGTCCGCTTGCACCTCCGTCAGCTCATATGACGAGTTCATCACATACATCAGTACAAACTCCTGCTAGGGGTAGAGGTCGAGGTAGACTTGATACTATAGTTTCTGCTGGTAGAGGTAGGTCAGCTCATAGTGGAGGATCAGCTGGATCCGGAGTGAGATAGCCAGGTTTGGTTTATGTTACCAGGAGGCACGAGGATCGTGATGAGCTAGATGTTATTTCTGGTACTTTTTCTATCCACTCAATCTCGTATTTTGCTTTATTGAATATTTGTTCTACCCATTCGTATGTCGCGAGTTCGGTATCTGGGGGAGTTGAAATTCCGGTTGAGAATACTATGAATGCGGTTTCAGTTTATAGTCCAGTTGGTGACCATGTCAAGGTTACTAAGGTGTACAAGAATTGGACTTTGGAGATTCAAGGAAAAATATTTTCCGTTGATTTGATGGAGTCACCTTTCAGAGAGTTCGACCTTATTCTCGGAATAGATTGGTTATCTACTCATCGAGTCCGTTTGGATTGTGAAAAGAAAAGGGCGACTCTGAAAACCTCAGATGGGTGCGAGGTGATTATGGTTGGAGAGCGTAGAGGTTACATGTCCAATGTTGTTTCGGCTATCAAAGCTGAAAAGAGTATTCGACATGAGGCTACTGTCTATCTTGCTTATATTCTTGACTCGAGGCAGTCAAATTCTGGTTTGGATAAGATCCGGGTGGTTAGGGATTTTCCAGATGTTTTTATGGAGGAATTGCCAGGGGTACCGCCAAAATTTGACGAGGTTGAGTTTGGTATAGATGTATATCCGGTACAACCCCTGTTTCTATGGCTCCTTACAGGATGGCTCCGAAAGAGCTTAAAGAATTGAAGATTCAGTTGCAGGAATTGCTGGATAGGGGTTTCATCCGACCTAGTGTTTCTCCCTGGGGAGCCCCTATTTTGTCTGTGAAGAAGAAGGACGGGTCACTTCGGCTTTGTATTGATTATTGGAAGCTGAACAAGCTGACGATCAAGAACAAGTATCCTCTTCCTCGTATTGATGACTTGTTTGACCAATTCCGGGGAGCTACTGTATTTTCTAAGATAGACCTGAGATCGGGTTATTACCAACTCAAGGTTAAGGATTCTGATGTGTTCAAGACCGCTTTTCAGACTCGTTATGGTCATTACGAGTTTCTGGTGATGTCGTTTGGATTGACAATGCCCTTGCAGCCTTTATGGATATGATGAACATGGTGTTTCAACCCTATCTGGACCAGTTCGTGGTAGTTTTCATTGACGACATACTGGTTTATTCTAAACCGGAGGCATAACACGAGGAACATCTCCGGGTTGTCCTACAGACTTTGCATGAGAAGTAGTTGTATGGAAAGTTCAGTAAATGTGAATTCTGGTTGACCGAGGTTACCTTCTTGGGACACGTAGTTTCTGCTAATGGTATACAGGTGGATACAAGGAAGATTGAGGCTATTTTGGGTTGGAAGCAGCCCAAGAATGTTCCTGAGGTTCGAAGCTTCTTGGGTTTAGCTGGCTACTATCAGAGGTTTGTGGAAGGTTTCTCGATTATTGCAGCTTCTTTGACTAAACTTCTGAGGAAGGATATTCCTTTTGTCTGGACTGAGGCTCAGCAGACCAGTTTTGAGAAGCTTAAGACCATGTTGACTGAATCACCAATTCTGATTCAGCCTGAGCCTGGGAAGGCTTATACGATATACAGTGATGCCTCCCACATGGGATTGGGATGTGTTATGATGCAGGAGGGGAAGGTAGTGGCCTATGCATCTCGTCAGTTGAAAGTGCATGAGTGCAACTACCCCACCCATGATTTGGAGCTTGCTGTTGTGATATTTGCTCTAAAAATCTGGAGACACTATCTCTACGGAGAGAAGTTATATATCTTCACCGATCACAAGAGTCTTAAGTATCTACTTACGCAGAAAGAGTTAAATCTGAGACAGCGTCGCTGGTTGGAACTTCTCAAGGATTATGACTATGAGATAGAGTATCACCCGAGAAAGGCGAACGTGGTTGCCGACGCCTTGAGTCGTAATGCCATCTCGGATTTGAAGACCTTGTTTGCTCGGATGAGTTTGTTTGAGGATGGTAGTTTGATGGTAGAACTTCGGGTTATTCCGACACTAATATCTGATATTCGAGCTGAGCAACCCATTGATCCTTTTTTTATGCATCGTATCAGAGAGGTTTATGAGGGTACATATGTGGATTATACTATTGATCTGGATGGTGTTTTGTGTTTCCGAGGCCGATACTGTATTCCGAGGAAATCTGGGTTGAAACAGGTTATTCTTCGCGAGGCACATGACAGCCCCTATTCTATGCATCCTGGTGGTGATAAGATGTATAAGAACCTTCGTTAGAGGTATTGGTGGAAAGGTCTTAAGCGAGATGTTGTCGAATTTTTGTCTAAGTGTATGACTTGTCACAGAGTCAAGGCAGAGCATCAGCGTCCATCTGGGTTGCTTCAGCACATCGATATTACTCAGTGGAAGTGGGAGCGTGTGACTATGGATTTTGTTAGTGGTCTTCCGATGACTCCGTCCAAGAAGGACTCCGTCTGGGTTATAGTGGACCATTTGACTAAGTCTGCGTATTTCATTCCGGTTCGAGTCAACTATCCTTTGAATAAGTTGGCTCGGCTCTATATTTCTGAGATTGTTCGACTTCATGGGGTACCGCTATCGATTATTTCTGATCGTGATCCGAGATTTACAACGAAGTTCTGGAAGGCACTTCATTCTGCTTTGGGTACCCGGTTGAACTTCAGTACATCTTATCATCCGCAGACTGACGGGCAGTCCGAGCGTGTGATTCAGATTCTTGAGGACATGTTGAGAGGTTGTGTTCTCGATTACAATGGTAGTTGGGAGGATTTCTTGCCGCTCACAGAGTTTGTATATAATAACAACTACCAGGCCAGTATCAAGATGGCACCGTATGAGGCTTTGTATGGACGTAGGTGTAGGTCACCGATTGGATGGGCTGTACTTAATGAGCATAAATTGTTGGGACCAAACCTAGTTCGTGAGGCTGAGTAGACAGTCATATTGATTCGAGACCGGCTGAAGGTTGCTTTTGATAGACATAAATCTTATGCCAACTTGAGACGTCAAGATCTTGAGTTTGAGGTCGGTGATGAGGTTTTCCTAAAAGTATCTCCTTGGAGGAAGGTACTTCGGTTTGGTCGGAAGGGCAAGCTGAGTCCTCGATATATTGGCCCTTACCGAATTCTTCGTCGGGTTGGACCTGTTGCTTATCAGCTCGAGTTACCACCAGAGCTGCAGCGTATTCATGATGTTTTCCATGTTTCTGTGTTGAGACGCTATCATGCTGATCCGTCTCATGTTTTACATGTGGAGGAGATTGAGATACATCCTGATTTGCGCTTTAAGGAGGAGCCTGTCGAGATTCTTGCTAAATGTACATATGTGATCTTGTGTGATAAGTGTTCATTTATACAGGTTGTTATATATTGATGTTGCGTAATGGTGGTTGATATGTTGTGTTGCATGGTTGTGAAATCATGGTGAGACTTGTTTAGTATGTTGGTACTAGTTATAATTACCGGATATAAATGATCGATCATTAGGAAGAGTGTGCACACAGTAAGAGTCAAATTCGCGCGTGGCCTTGGTAATGTGTAGTCACCAAGGAGGAGTACGGTGAAGTAACATTCCACCGGAAAGTGTTTGTGTGTGATGATGAGTGAAATCCCAACTGTAACACCCCATTTTAGCCCTAATTTGAAAACCCTAATTATGAGAATTCCCAATTGGAAACCCTAGAATTTGGGGGAAAATTCGGAATTTAACCTAATATAAATTGGGGACCAAATTGAATAAATTAAAAGTTTTGTGGTTATTTTGTTAGGCGGGCAAAAACTGAGACACTTCTTCTGTAATTAACCCATTTATCTAGGGTAAACATCCCTTTTGTATCAGATTGTTGTTTTTGCGCCGCTCTCTCTCTCTCTCTCTCTCTCTCTCTCAGTTTTCTCTCAAAAGCAAAGGAAATTATTAAAATGATAAAATCCCCATTCCCAGTTTTTCTGTCGAAGCTCCGGCCAAGGGGCTAGCTTTGTCCGTTCAGCGTTTCAAGGTCGTCGGTGTGTTCACCATGGATGTCTGATCAAAACCGCCGTTGGGTATCTTGTTCGCCGCCTCCTATCGTCAGAAGGGAGGCTTGAAAGCTTCAATCTTCCGCTGCCGCTGCCATTCTTCGTGAGTCGCCGCTGTACTCTGCGCGCGTGTCGCTTCCGTCCCAAATGTGGTGAGTTATGGTTGGTGGTTGGGCTTCGGGTTTACCGTCACCGGCCTGTTGGCCATCGTGTTGGCCGCTATCGGGCTGTGGTCGTCGTTGGGTTCATGGGGTTGCGCCGTGGGTTGTCAGGCGCCACCGGGGGTGTGGTGTTAGGGTTTGTTAAATTAGGGATTATGGTTTTTACATTTGGGTAGCTATTGGATCTAAACCAGACCGGGATGGGTTGGTGAACCAGACGACTGGGCTGGACCGAACCGGTCAGCTTTGACCGAGATGGATGACGTCAGCAGTGACGTCAGCTGATGTTGCAAGGCTGATGCAGGCTGACGTCATCACAGTCAATGATGACGTCAGCGATGACGTCAGTGTTGACTTTGGGTTGACTTTTTTTGGTCGAGTCCACCTCTATGTTTTTCGATGTTCTGGTTCTGTTGCCGATGTCTGTTCCTTCAAATTCGAACCTGAAATACCTTTTGGATCAAGTTTATTTGTTGAGCTCAGATTTTTGTAAAGTGTTACATCAGAATTTGACTTGGTTGTTTATGTGTTCAAGTGACGTGGGCTCTGACCCCGAGATTTTACCTCCTCTTCCGCCAGGCAGACCTCTAGTGGCACAATCTTCGAGATCTGCTAGTAAGATTTATGTTAAGCGTAGTTATTCGAATGTGGCATAGTAGAAAGTCTTATATAGTGTTCTTTGTTTTTAGGAGCTGATTCTGTCTGACCTTCCACTAGAGCTGAGCGTGGGAGACGTCACTATCGACGTTGACTATTTAGCTGTCTAAGGTGTGTTCTCTTTCTGTGCTACAATTCTTGATGTTTGAGTGCATGATATGAATGATTTATATATCTGTGTGTTATTTTGCTCTGTTATCTGATAAATATTGCATGACTCGACTGTATGTTATTCTGCTCTGTTATCTGACAATAATGTATGACTCGGATGCTGTGATCATGTTATGTAACACATATCGGAATCGGATTACTATGTACATGCATCTTAGTTATTTAACAAGATTGCATTCGGACTCTGAAATCGGATTACATGTCATATCATTGGGTTGGGATATTGTATGGAGGAAGCTCAGCGACTTCATCTTTCGGGTTGAACTTCGCTTCGAATTAGTAGTTCCGTCTTTTGGGATGAGTTCTACTTCGGACATGGTGTTTCCGTGTGGAGTGGTTCAGGGGAACCTCACTCTTCGGACGGTGATGTAGATGGGTGCATGTCATAATGATATCTATATGCATTGCTTGTAATACTTCAGAATATCTGTTAATTCTTGTTTTGTTGTTTGACTGTTGGATTGACTTCTGTTATGCACTTTAGAGACACACTTAGCTTTATAGCTGACTCCCCCTTAGTATCTGTTTCAGATTTCCAGACTTAGGTTTCGGTACTTGGAGGACCTCGTACGAGCAGTATTTGATACTATTTATCAGTATGTTTTGTTCTAGACTTATATTTAATTATTTAAGTATTTTCATATTTGGTTGTAAAATTGGACTTTGGACATTTATTATTTTTGGGATTTGATAAACTATTTTTTTAGCACGCTTGTTTTAAGATGAAACATTAAAGGATTATTTATTATAATTGATTGATAGTTTCGGCACGGTTTTTCATAAAAAAATCTTACTTGAGGGGAAAGTTTCCAAATTGTCAATTTCAATTTGTTATAAACCCTTAGGTCAAAATAGGGGGTTACACCAACCGTAAAGAAAATGGTGATGTGTGAAATCCCACCGGAAGGTAATATTATTGTTTGAGTACGTTGGGGAAAAAATCCCAATGGAAGCTATCCGCATATCCGAGTAAGCTATATAGTTGCCAATATACTTTTTTAATGTGTGGTTGATGTGTAAGATGTTTGTTACATCATTTCTAAGCATAACACGAGGTAAGATGCCATGTCCATGCATTCTTGTAGTAGTTGGCTATGTTGATATGTTGGTGATAATGCATGTTTAGTGGATGAGTTATGGATACCATGCTTTGGACCCTGCATTGTCGATATTTGTTTTTGAGCTCCCTCACTAAGCTTTCAAGCTTAAGCTCTCGTTTTCGACAATGCAGATCATTAGTGTGGAAGTTAGCAAGGAGCAAGGAAGGGGAACCCAAGAGCGTGTGTTGCTGCCAAAGTATGGTTTTCTTAAATATTGTAATAGATAACAATGGGGATGCTATGTGTTGTAGGAGCGTTGTTAGACTCCTATGTGTTGGATTTTATGTTGTTAAATGTCTATGCCTTTCTGTTGAAGAGTGTAAACCAAGTTTTATGAGATGCTTATGTTTT
The DNA here is from genome assembly GCA_958450335.1 of Hibiscus tridactylites. Lineage (NCBI taxonomy): Eukaryota > Viridiplantae > Streptophyta > Magnoliopsida > Malvales > Malvaceae > Hibiscus > Hibiscus tridactylites. The sequence continues at coordinate 15,072,637 of OY288282.1, read as the reverse complement.
TGGTGTGAAAGGCATGTAAACCTTGTTTATGCAATGCTTTTGTGGATGTATGTTTCTTATGAATGAAAGGGTCTTGTTATGCATGTTTATATGTTTGATCATGCTTGTGGTAGGATATGATGCCTCTAGATTGTATGAATGAGTCTTGCTTGTGATTCGTGTTGTTTGGGGCGAGTTTGAGGATGTTTGAAGATGCAGAAAATTGTTTTCGGGTCACTCTGTGTGCAAGTGTTTTGAAACGCTCATGGTTGTTTTGGAACGATGGCAGCTCCAAGGATACTCGTATCGGAATGGGGGTTGTGCCGTTTCGATACGGTTTGACATTGTGAGCTCCCGTTTCGATACGCGTATCGATACGATTTGCCACTGTGAGTGCCTGTTTCGGAACTAGTTCTGAAATGTTTCAACACTATAGACCCCCGTACCGAAACGAAGTGGACCGTATCGGTACGACCTGGTCTTGCTTTTAAACTAGAGCCCGTGTTTCGGAACGAGCAAGCCTGTATCGAAACGCAAGCCTGTAAATTGGCTTGTTGGCATCTTCGCAGGTTCTCAAATGTTGTGTTTTAGTCTCGTTTTCTTTTTTGTTTCCTTGTTGAGTTATATGCAACTTTAACATATGGTTTGGTTTCGTAAGCATGCAATTGGACTAACATGTCACATTGTAAATTTAAGTTACCTTATATCTGATTGGATGTTTTCTATATCGTTCTTCGCTAACGTTTTCGCACATAGGACAAATGTAAAATTTAGATAAGATAATTAAATGAAAATTTTCTAGGGTTGTAAATCGGAGTGGAACCTTAACAGGTTTTGCTTCGGTTTTCCCAGTGTAACCTGTTCGGACTGGCCTGTCGGCTAGACCGGGACGAGGGGGTTGCAATTCAATATCACTATTAACGTAACATATATATGAATTGATAACACATTTAGTCATAGTCTAAAAAACATCAGGTGTTGATGCAAATGAATAATGATGTATGATTTAAATCTTAAAGTCTATTTAATAAAAGGTAAATTTGTATGACTTTATTTGGTACGAAAAATTAAATTTGAAAGATAGATTATTGATGGATATCTCTTGGTATTTTTGTTCTAACACCTTATATAATGAAAACGCCATTTCTTTACCTTTTATGGGTAAAACACTGTTAAGGGGCTAAAAAACACTTTTTTGGCCATCTTACTCACTTGGTTGCTCCAATAATTTTTAAAACCGCAAATTTTGGAAAAATTTCATTTTCATTGTTTGCTTTCATTTTGCCACATAAGTGTTGTGAACGATCATGTTATTAGTGAAAAGTTTATGTTGGTTAAAGGGATTAACTGATGCAATCATCGGTGATACATCTTTTTCTTATATGATTTAAAATTCTAATATTTGAAATATTTTTCATTTCTAGTAAGATAATTCTATTTATCATCATCATGAATTGAAAAATAAAATAAACGCACAAATTTGACACCGTTATAGCGTACTCTTATAATTCCTTTAATAACAATTGATTTGTTCCACCACACCATGAATTTGATCAATTGTGTCCCAAAAATAAGGGTTTGAAAAAAATGAGTAATTAAAAGATTAAGGTTTAGGATTCGAAAATCTCTTAATGTTAGGGTTTTGAAAAATTTTGAATTTTAAATTTTAGTGTTTCAAATTGGAGTAAAACTTGGCTTCAAATTGGTGTTACCTGGATGAAAATTTGTTCGGTTACTGCAGTGCACCAGTGGGGTACTTTGTACCCTCAAAATTGGCTGGGTTGGGATTAGGGTTTAACATGGTGTGTTTTGTAACATTTTGACTGAATGTGGATGATGTCTTATATGTAAATATTATTTTAAAATATTTTATAATTTCATCATAAGTGAAATATCATGAATTCATATAAATTTTTATATGTTAATATTATGTGTAGTCTAACTAAACCGAAACAAACTTAGAAACTAAATCAATCACGAAGATACCTTTTCATCCATACAACTAAAACTAAATCTAACAAAGATAAAAATTGTGTCAACTGAGATGATTTTAGACTATGTTGTTACCTACCTATCCTCAATCTAACCTATAAAATGCCAAATCCATCAAGCATTGCGATTGTATTACGATAGACAATCTTACTAAATTTAGGTGATTAACTCAGCAATCTTGTATCTTGAAAAGGTAAATTTTAAGTAGATAAATTATACGTCTTTCTATACATACTAAAAAATCAACCCAATATTAATTGTACAAAAGAAAAAAATAGAGCCATGGAGAATTCGCACAAGTCAGCCGTCGTTATTGTTGTTCTCCTCATCCTTGCTACTGGTAAAAATCATAAATCATAAATCAATCGTTATTGTTTTTTTATTTAGAAAATGAGATAATGGCTCAAAGCCCACGAAGAACATGTGCCGTTCCGTTTGTGCTTCCAAAATGCACAAACAATTTATGCAAGAGAGGGTGTATTCGCAAATTTCCACATGGAAATGGATTTTGTCAGGCTACTTCAACTTGTCTCTGCTTTCACCCTTGCTCTTAGACGATATAATAAGCTTGAATCAGATGCCAAAGAAGAAATTTTCAATTTAGATTGGATTGTTCAATATCACTATTAATGTAACATATATATATCAATTGATAACACGTTTAGACATAGTCTAAAAATCATCAGGTGTTTATGCAAATGAATAGTGATGTATGATTTAAATATTAAAGTCTATTTAATAAAAGGTAAATTTGTATGACTTTATCTGGTATGAAAAATTAAAATTGGAAGATAAATTATTGATGGATATCTCTCGGTATTTTTGTTCTAAAACCTTACATAATGAAAACGCCATTTCTTTACCATTTTATGTGTAAAACACTGTTAACGGACTAAAAAACACTTTTTTGGCCATCTTACTCACTTGGTTGCACCAACAATTTTTAAAACCGCAAATTTTGGAAAATTTTCATTTTCTTTGTTTGCTTTCATTTTGCCACATAAGTGTTGTTAACTATCATATTACTAGAGAAAAGTTTATGTTGGTTAAAGGGATTAGCTGTTGTAATCATCGGTGATACATCTCTTTCTTATATGATTTAATATTCTAATATTTGAAATATTTTTCCTTTATAGTAATATTATTTTAAAATATTTTATAATTTCATCATATTTGAAATATCATAAATTCATATAAATTTTTATATGTTAATATTATGTGTAGTCTAACTAAACCGAAACAAACTTAGAAACTAAATCAATCGTGAAGATACCTTTACATACATACAACTAAAACTAAATCTAACAAAGATTGTGTGAACCGATATGATTTTAGACTATGTTGTTACCTACCTATCCCGAATCTAACCTATTAAATGCCAAATCCATCAAGCTTTAAGATTGTATAACGATAGATAATCTTACTAAATTTAGGTGATTAACTCAGTAATCTTGTATCTTTAAAAGGAAAATTTTAGAGTATATAAATTATACGTGTTTCTATACATGCTAAAAAATCAACCCTATATTAGTTGAGCAGAAGAAAAAAAAATAGAGCCATGGAGAATTCGCACAAGTCAGCCATCGTTATTGTTGTTCTCCTCGTCCTTGCTACTGGTAAAAATCATAAATCAATCATTTCATTTTATCTATTATTGTGCCCATTTCAAGAAATTTAGGTTTTAAAATGAATTGTTTTTTTATTTTGTTATAACTTTGTAAATTTAGGAAATGAGATAATGGCACAAAAGTCAGGAAGAACATGCGTCGTTCCGTTTGTGCTTTCAAAATGCACAAATAATTTATGCAAGAGAGGGTGTTTTCGCAAATTCCCACATGGAAATGGATTTTGTCGGGCTACTTCAACTTGTCTCTGCTTTCACCCTTGCTCTCAGACGATATAATAAGCTTGAATCAGATGCCAAAGAAGAAATTTTCAATTTAGATTGGATTGTTCAATATCACTATTAATGTAACATATATATCAATTGATAACACGTTTAGACATAGTCTAAAAATCATCACGTGTTGATGCAAATGAATAATGATGTATGATTTAAATATTAATGTCTATTTAATAAAATGTAAATTTGTATGACTTTATTTGGTATGAAAAATTAAAATTGGAAGATAAATTATTGATGGATATCTCTCGATATTTTTGTTCTAACACCTTATATAATGAAAATGCCATTTCTTTACCTTTTTATGTGTAAAACACTGTTAACGGACTAAAAAACACTTTTTTGGCCATCTTACTCACTTGGTTGCTCCAACAATTTTTAATACCGCAAATTTTGGAAAATTTACATTTTCATTGTTTTTTTTCATTCTGCCACATAAGTGTTGTGAGCGATCATGTTACTAGAGAAAATTTTATGTTGGTTAAAGGGATTAACCGATGTAATCATCGGTGACACATCTTTTTCTTATATGATTTAAAATTTTAATATTTGAAATACACCACCCGACATGTCTCGCCGTTACCACCTTCACGATTTCCTCCCAATAGGCCTCTTGCTCCGCTACCAAGCAAGGAGCATACACACCCACAAATCCAGCCGGCCACTCTTCACGAACCCAACGACCAACGAGGAGTATCATGTTCTTCCGCCACTCCCTCACTTCAACCGTAAAACCTGTTGGATCCCAAATCGCCAAAACCCTTTCAGACTTTCCCTCCGACGGGGCAAAAATGAAATCAAAAGAATCTGCATACCATAATTGTTGCACAATTCTATCCGTAATCACTTCCGTTTTGGTCTCTAGAAGAAGAGCCAAAACACACTTTTGTTGTCGTAGAATACGCTGTATGGATCGTCATTTTGACGCCGCGCCAATTCCCCTTACATTCCACGACAACACTTTCATGATTCGTTGCTAAGTTTTATGCCCACGCGCTTAAATCAAACGCACAATATCTTTCACAATCGCCTCCTATCTTCCATTCGTTACTGCCCCTATCAACTTGCCCAATCCCACCGTCTCGCGAGCCTCCCGCAAGATCACTTGTTTACGGCACACAAAGTCAGAATCCGACAACGACCCATTAACAATCTCCTTCATTGCAGATTCTACCTCCTTCTTATTCTTTCGCGGACGACCACACCCTCGTTTTGTGACCTGACCAATCGTGTCTGTCTCCCCAAAGGTGCTAGACTTGCTTCAATTTCTGTAATCTGTTGTACTCTCCTTTGTTCCCCATTCACTTGAATTAATGAAGCCTTATTCACCCTAGGTATTTCAACCCTCAGCCCATCCAAAACCGGGCTTGTCTCAGCTCGATACTCACATGATTGAACCTCACACACTTTATCGATTGCATCCACACTACCCAGGACGTCACAACTCGATCGTTCGCCCACCTCGCGATTCAGCATCCCCCACATTCTCATCTTCCATCCAACTTGCTGTCTCTTTCACTCGCCAATCCGACATTTGATTATCTTTCCAAATTCTCTCTAAATAGCTCTTATCGACCACAATTTTATCTGTAACTATTTTATCCTTAAATGAGACTGAGTTCGGCACAATAGTATCCCCCGGAGAGGACTCCCTATAATTGTAAGTAGAATTCGTCTTCCATTCGATCTCCTGGTCCTTTGTACTTCAAATATCGTCGGAACTCAAATCCAATTCACAACTACAGTTATATTTTGGTCTAATAGCTTCCTCAAACTCAACGACTCGCACTTTGAAAATCCCTCCATCTACCACCAAATCAATCACCTATCGATATGATATACCCAATCCATTTCAATTTGTATCCTTGATCTCTCAAAAGAGGACGGGGCCAACATTTCAATTTCAATTCGGACCAATTCACCCTATAGCGCTGCTATATTACGAAACGTCTCCTTAGACCATACATGTAATGGGAGTCCACTAATCGATAGCCACAATCTCCTATTGGGGATTGCCGTCGACAATGACCATTCCGTCACATTTTCCAGCCACGGATCAAGCCTCCCTGACTGCAATGTTCCCTCTCGCGATAACGGATTTTCAAACAACAATAGCACAAGAGATCCTGCGACACGCATCACTGAAAATCCATTCAAATTGGCCTTATGGAAATCCTTGGCGAGATCCGCAATTTGACATGGTTTGCGAGAAAAACCCACTACACATGGCTTCAGAATTTTCCACCTTTCCTTATCGATCACCCCTGCTGTTTTTTTTCGCATTGTTTTTCCAGTTACTTCCTCCTTCCGCCAAAACCCTCTATCAATCCCTTGAGTCTGCTCCGATCGATTAGGTTGTGACCCACCCTTTGTCGACGTCGACTTTCGTTGTCTCTCAGCATCCCTATCGCCGCTATACGCCATCATCACTCTAATTTTTGACTCATACAACCAAAAACCATCTAATCTCCCAATTACCCGATCAGCGTCTTCCGCGGAACCCATCCTCACAAAACCAAATCTTGTGCCATCCTTTGCTCTCTTTTTTGGGACGAATACGTCTACGACTACCCCATGCCGATCAAACACCTTCCATACACCTTGCCAATGTAATTGATTCGGTATATTCGCTATGAACAACGTCCACACTTGTTTCCCATGAAATCTTACTCGCCTTCCCCCTCTCCCTCTGTTCTCTCGTGAGAGGCTCATATTTAAATTTTTGTCTCAATAATTTTAACATAACATGCAATCAAGGACGAACATAAAAATTTATGTTAAGAGTGCGAAATTTGGGTGTATTGGTAAGGCCATTGCACTCCCAATGAGATGACATGAGTTCAAACTTTAGAGATGACATTGTCGGGAGGGGCAGTCACGCACCTTGAACATGGATAGTAAGACGGACATACATATTACTAAAAATCAAAATATATTAGAAATTATAAAATTGTAAAATAAAAATAAAATTTAAAAAGTATTTTATGAAGTATTAAAATTTTGAAAAATTTCATCAAAAAAGTCTTCGACTTTGTCAATCGGAGTATTACTATTCGTTAAAAAAAATTTGCTGCAATATTCATTGTATTAGAGTAACAATAAAATTCAAATCTTCTTTTATTTTTCTACATCAAACTGATGCTCATTAACATTTGATGTAGAAAAAAGAAGGAAAATTTTTGCTTTATTACCACTCCAATGGAATGATGATTCCATTGATAATTTGTTCAAGGAATATTAGTAGGCTTAGCATAGCCAGAAACAAGCTGATACTTTTTTGATGGTTTTTGTAAATATTTTGAAATTTGTATATTTTATATTTATAAATTTTGATATTTTTAATTTTATGTTTTTACTTACTTTTTTAAATTTATTATAGTGTTTTTAATTTTAACATTTAATGATTATCTAAAATTTTTTAGAATTTTAATAATTTCTTATTTATTTAGCTTAAATATTAAAATAGTTATCAAACATTAAATAAAAATCAATTATGCCGGAGAACTCTATAAAATAATTAATTATGCCATTGAAGTCGGTTAAAATATAAATTCAGCCCCTCTACCACATCATCATCACGTATGGATGGCCACGTTAGCATAGTGGACCGCCACATCAGCATCGTTAACTACCATGTCAGCACTAGAATGGTCAACTTTGGTTGAATGGTGTTGCGTGTAAAATAGTCTATCGCAATGGTAGTGCAAGTATACACGACGCAAGTAGTAAAGTGATACGAAGTATCGGATATCGTCTCCACAGGGATTGGGCTAATAGCTTCACCTTAATTCACTGCACGAAAGTAAAGGAAATATTTGAGAGTTGTCACGAGAATAATAAAGTAAACGTAAATAAAAGAATAGAAATATCAAGATAGAGAGAATGGGCTGGTATTGAATTGCTCAGTAGTGCAGGTATTGCAGAGTTTAGGAAATCCAGTTCTGTCGTCGTCACCCGTCGCGGCAGCACCTGTCGCGGCAGCAATCCGTTGATCGTCGCGGCAGCAAACGCTCAACTCAGTACTTTCAAGTTTGGCAAGAATCCCAGATCTGCCTTGGCATTCCCTAGGTCCAAGTCTATCGATGATCACGTCTTGATGATACCTCCCGGCGTGAATCGAAGGATGAACACCGATGTGTATGGATTCTTCTTTAGCCACTAAACCTCGCCCTATCCCTAGGCACGAGATAGTTCAACTATAAACTAGAGAACTTGCTCTTATTTCTTTCGTATACTTAACTCTCCCGATGCTAAGTAAATAGATAACCTCACAATGCTCTCGCGATGCTCTTGCAAGATATTAATAACCAAAATAAGAGAACTTGAAGTTTATTTTATTGAACTGAAAATTCCTAAAACAAAACAACCCTTGCAACTACTTTACAAATCAACCCGGAGCCCTAGGGGGAATTTAGAACATGTCGGCGGCGGGTAAACGGCTAGGGGTTTTTGGTTGTCGGTTATGGGATATTCTCTCTCTGCCCTAAGTTAAAATACATGCCCTTACATAAGCTTTGGGCTCAAGTTATCTAATTTAACAAGGATTACAACTTTAATTAAAAGTATGATTCTAATAAAGACTAAATCTTCAAGGAATCTACTTTCCAGCCGTCTTCCTTGTTTCTTGGGATTCTCTCTCCTTGAACTTTGGGCTTGACATATCTTTTGATCTGGGGCTTGGAAAAATATGAGGTTTTCACACGACAGACGGGCTGAATTTTCTCTATCTGTCGAGGTCCACTTTGCTTTTTCTCCTCAAAATTGATGTCGTCCTCTGCTGTCACGGCAGCACCATGGCAGCATCGTCCTCTTTGTCTGCTTGTCCAGTTCAGCTCTTCTGCTTCTCTGCCCAGCACCTGCCTTCTCCATCTGCTACGGCGGCAACATGCAAAAACAACCATTCTTAGTAGAATCTATGCCTTTAATATATTTGTGATGTTTTGTTGTAAACTAACCTAAATGCAATGAATAATGCTTGAATGCAGCAGAAATATGGGTTAAAAAGGGTGTAAATAATAGAACTTTTACACACTCAACACACCCCCAAACTCAAGTTTTTGCTTGCCCTCAAGCAAGTAAGACCTAAAAGAAAAATGAAATATTTTTGTTTTGGCTTTCAAACAGTGAACTTTCCCTTACCCGTCGTTCGTTCCCTGTGACGGCAGCAACCTGTCGGATAATTTAGGATTTGTCCGGAATCTCACTATAGTCCTCGTGCAGTGTGTGCATGCTTGTGAACAGTTACATGCTAAGACTCTCTTAGTTTCACTAGAATATTCAACTCTTAACTCGAATTTTTATGCCAAAGTTTATCTTTTTGAAGGCACATTTTCATGCTTCTTTGATTTTTTGTTTTGACTCGATTTCTCTATTTTTCAAGCTAAAGTTTTACTAGAGGCAGTTTTAGGCACCTCTAATTAACTTCCTAGAGCCAGTTTCGGGCACCTCTAGGATTGTTGAGTTTCTTTTGCTAAACTTCTTTCCTAGAGCAAGTGTTAGGCACCTCTAGGGGCTATTCAAGTGCTAAGCTTCCTATTCTAGTTTGGATAAAATAAATCTAAGCAGTATAACAGTCACAATGGTGTTTAAGTTTTCAGAACTATAGAAAGGCTCTAAACTTCTCCTTAAACTATCCTAAAGTCGCTGCCACGACAGGCAAGTTCAATTCACAGTTTTCAGCCAAAATTTTCAATCTTTTTAGTTTTTTTAGAGAAAAATAACTAAGTAAAAGACACAACAATTAACTAAGATGTACTTGGACTCCATTAATATGGAGGGTTGCCACCCCCAAACTCAAGGGTTGCATTGCCCTCAATGCAAATGACAAAAAATGAAAACATATTAAGGCAGTACATCACAAAATATATAAAGAGCAGGCAGCAATAAGAAAATAAGAAACTTAAATTTTAAGCATTGTCTTCACTGTTGCTGCTGAGGCGGATTTGGCGGCGGATTCTGGTTCTTGGGGCGGGCTGGGGTGGTTGTTGTACAACCTGAATGTCAGAGCTGCTGTCGCTGCTGTCACTGCTGCTACTGCTTGCCTTTGGCAGAGTTTTCTTGTTTGCCATTCTTTTCTGCCTCTTGACCGGTGTAAATTCTTTCGACAGGTTCCTCTGAATAGAGGGTTCATCGTCGCTTTCTGCCCAGACGGATGAGGAAGAGAACTCATCAACAAAGGCAGCAAGGTCATCCGAGGGCACCGGTCGTTTTGTTCCTCGAGCGGATGTTTCGGCATGGGGGCTGTCGGCTGCCGTCGGGGCAAGTGATGGTACGGAGGCAGCAGATGGTGTATGTGGTGTAGCAGCAGGTGTTGGTGTGTGGGCAGGGGTGGGGACAGTGAAATAGTGGGCTGGGAAGGTGGGGAAAACAACATCAGGGAAATTAAAAGTATCGTGAATAAAATGTACCGTGGATGCGGCAAAATCCTTGATGAATGTCATGAGGCCCAATTGTCTGTCCTCCATCCTCTGAATGGCAGCTAGGATCTGATTGGAGGGGTCTGCCGGAGCGGCTGCGGCGGCAGGTTCAGGAGTTGTCTTATCTGATGATTCTGCTGGGGCGGCAGCGGGGTTGAAGGATGAGATAGGGGTTGCCACTGTCAACTCCATGAGGCTGATGATATTTTTGTCTGTCTAGCCCAGTCCTTTCACTATGCGATCAGTGTCGGCTTCCGGCACGTCATAACAGCGGCAGAGGGACGTGATGAGGTAGGGGAGGCAAAGGAGGGCCGTCGGTCTATGGGCACTTTCCAAAATACTCTCTCGCATATAACTTCCCACATTAATGGGTCGTTTATTAAGAATGGAGTGTATTAAGGCTAACCTCTGCTGGTCAACGGTAGTGTGATGTGATGACGGCAGAATCCTCTTTTTGATGAAGGCATTCCACAGTTTTGCCTCGGGCAGTAGCTGCCCCCTCTTCACTCTATGAGGGTTTTTTCGGCTTGTGTTCCATTCACTCCCTTTTTCCGTCACTTCTGCCATGACAGCGTCATAGGGAGCATCATCCAAAGTGTCAAGGAACTGCTGGTGAGCATCATCGTTAGGGCCTAGGTGGAGGCCATACAAAGAGTTAATGCGCTCGGCTGTGAACTGTACCTCTTTCCCTCGGACAGTCACTGATGTTGCCGTCTTGCTGCTGATGGCAGCATAAAATTCCCTCACCAACGTCTCGTTCATCTCTGTTGGTTGCTCCGCAAATGATTCCCATAAAAGAGCTCTAATCGTCCTTGCGATGAAAGGCTTGAGGCCCAGATTAATTGCTTTTGGAGTGTAAATGAAGCCTCGTTCTTCCCATAGATCTTTGGTTGCAAAGGACTGTGGGGTAGGTGCTGCCGCTGAAGAAGTTGAAGCAGCACTGCGGCGGGTTCTTCTGGAAGACATGTTAGTGCAAGGGTTGTTGAAAGTAAAATAAAGCAAATGAAAACTGGATGGGGAGAGCAAGTAAGAAAAGCAGAAGTGAATGAAAATGAAAATGAAACGGGGTTTTATAGAAGAGGAGTTGCTGCCCGTTGAAGCTATAACGGCAGGCGTGAATAACAGGGCGACTGTTGAGCTTTAGCGTGTCTGACGCGTCTGACACGCGTTTCTACGTCTGTTACGCATCTGTCACACGTTTCCGCATCTGTCGTGACAGTCTGGTGACAGCCTGTCTTTTCTGTGTCTGCCGCGGTAGCTGGAACGACAGGCTTTAATATTGGGCTTTGTTGGGCTGATGGTTGGATGGTGGGCTGGGTTCACTTCTCCTGTTCTTCTTGACTCCTTTATTTCCTAAAACCAATAAATATAAAAATATTATTCGAATAAAATAACCCTTATTACCTAATAAATAATAAATAATAAAAATAAATAAAAAAAATTTAGGTTAAATTAGGGCTGCCGGGTGGGGCATCTCCTAAAGTAACCACTTCCTGCATTCATGGGGCTTCAGTCCCTTGATAATGCTTGAGGCGCTGTCCATTGACTTTGAATTGGTGCCCGTCTTTTAATGATCGGATTGTGATAGCACCATGGGGAAAAACTTGTACGACTTGGAATGGGCCAGACCATCTAGATTTCAGTTTCCCTGGGAAAAGTTTCAGTCTAGAATTGAACAACAATACAAGCTGCCCAGGGCAGAACTGTCGTGGCAGCAACTTCCTGTCATGCCACTTCTTAGTTTTCTCCTTGTAAATTCTTGCATTGTCATAGGCCATTGTCCGTATTTCTTCAATCTCGTTCAGATCTAACAGCCTTTTCTGTCCTGCCCTGTCCAAGTCCATATTACTGCCTTGATCGCCTAGTATGCTCTGTGCTGTATCTCGAAAGGCAGATGACAGGTTTTCCCATAAATCAATCGGTATGGAGACATGCCCAATGGAGTCTTAAAAGCTGTCCTATATGCCCATAATGCATCGTTAAGGAGTAAAGACCAATCCTTCCTAGTTGGCTTAACCATCTTCTCAAGAATGTTCTTAACTTCCCTATTAGATATTTCATCTTGTCCATTGGTCTGTGGGTGGTATGCTGTCGCGATCTGATGCTTGACACCATATTTCTTCAAGGCGGCAGCAATAACCCTATTGTCAAAATGTCTCCCTTCATCACTGATAATCGCCTTAGGGATGCCAAACCTAGAAAAGATGTTTTTGTGTAAAAACCTTTGGACTGTCTTGGCATCATTCTTTTGAGTGGCGATGGCTTCTACCCACTTAGAGACATAATCTACTGCTAAGAGGATGTATAAATTTCCACATGAAGATGGAAAAGGTCCCATAAAATCAATCCCCCAAACGTCGAAGATCTCGACTTCTAGAATGTTCTGCAGTGGCATCTCGTTTCTCCGTGAGATGTTACCTGTCCTTTGGCACCTGTCACAGTTCTTATAGAAGATTTGTGCATCTTTGTATAGTGACGGCCAGTAAAATCCTGACTGCAGCACCTTGGCAGCAGTTTTGTTGCCTCCTAAGTGACCTCCATATTGTGAAGCATGTCAGTGATGAAGTATGTCTTCTTGTTCTTCTTGTGGTACACACCTCCTTATAACCCGATCTGCACACATTTTGAAAAGAAGAGGTTCGTCCCAATAATAATGCTTAACATCATTTTGAAACCTCTTCCTGGCTTGATAATTAAGATCAGAAGGAATTATTCCGCTAACTATAAAATTAACGAAATCAGCATACCAGGGAAGTTCAGAAGACTTACCTGCCGCCATGGTTGTCGCGGCAGTGATTGCGGCAACAAAGAGCTGCTCGTCTGGGAAGGTCTCCAGTATGTTTGTCTCATCTATTAGTAGACTCTCTCCCTTCTCCAATCTTGACAAGTGATCTGCCACCTAATTTTCTGTCCCTTTTTTGTCCTTGATTTCATGGTCGAATTCTTGCAATAGCAGGATCCACCGTATCAACCGAGGCTTTGCATCCTTTTTCGCGAACAAATACTTCAGGGTAGAATGGTCTGTGTGCAGTATTACCTTCGTCCCAAGTATGTAAGAACGAAACTTGTCAATGGAGAACACCACAGCTAATAATTCCTTTCCTGTGGTGGTGTAGTTCACTTGGGCGTCATTCAGTGTCTTGCTAGCGTAATATATGACATGAAATAACTTATCTTTCTACTGCCCAAGTGCTGCCCCGACAGCATAGTCACTAGCATCACACATGATCTCAAATGGATATGTCCAGTCTGGTGGCTGTACTATTGGGGCTGTTACCAGTTTTTCCTTCAGAACCTTGAATGCTTTAGTACATTCTTCATTAAAGTCAAAGGGTCGGTTCTGTTCCAAAAGATGGCATAGGGGCTTGGTGATTTTTGAGAAATTTGCAATGAATCTCTGATAAAACCCAACATGTCCCAAGAAACTTCTAATGCCCTTGACTGTGGTCGGCGTCGGCAGCTTCTCGATCACTTCTATTTTAGCCCTGTCGACTTCTATCCCACGACAGCTAATCTTATGGCCAAGGACTATCCCTTCATCCACCATAAAGTTGCATTTTTCCCAATTTAAGACTAGGTTTGCTTTTTCACATCTTTCAAGTTCCTTTTGTAGATTGCCGAGGCAGCTCTCAAAATCGTCTCCAAAGACTGAAAAATCATCCATAAAAATTTCAAGGAAGTCCTCCATCATATCGGAGAATATGGCCATCATGCACCTTTGGAAAGTAGCGGGTGCATTGCATAATCCAAACGGCATCCTCCTAAAAGCATACGTTCCGTAGGGTCATGTAAAAGTCGTCTTTTCTTGATCCTCTGGTGCCATAGCAATCTGATTATACCCTGAATAACCATCAAGAAAACAATAGTAAGGTTTACCCGCTAATCTATCAAGCATTTGATCAATAAAGGGTAAAGGAAAGTGGTCCTTTCGGGTAGCTTTGTTAAGCTTCCGATAGTCCATACAAACCCTCCAACCGGTCACAGTCTTGGTTGGGATTAACTCATTGTTTTCATTGGTCACCACGGTCATTCCTCCTTTCTTGGGAACGCATTGCACCGGGCTCACCCATTTGCTGTAGGAGATGGCGTAAATAATACCAGCATCTAACCATTTGATTATCTCTTTACGCACCACCTCTTTCATCGCATGGTTTAGCCGCCTTTGGGCATCTATAGTCG